>JAJKLA010000033.1:0-397472 GCA_022432515.1 Hypoxylon sp. NC0597
TATTTCCACCGTGCGCTAAGTTCACAGACAAGGACGTCCCAGATCAAAGCGGCAAGGTGTTCATCATTACGGGTGGCGCGTCAGGTGTAGGGTTTGAAGTGTCCAGGATCTTATACGAAAAGAATGCAACAGTCTACATTGCAACAAGGACAGCGTCGAAGATCCAAAACGCGATAGAGGATATCAAGAAGCAATGCCCCAATAGCCAGGGGAGACTAGAGTCCCTGATCCTTGACCTTGCCAATCTAGAAACCATTAAACCTGCAGTGGAGGGCTTCATATCCAAGGAGCAAAGACTCGACGTGCTCTTCAACAATGCTGGTGTCATGGGTACAAACCCAGATGAGAAGTCTGCTCAGGTATGGAAGTGCCCCGTCAGATACCGTTCGCAATTAATTGACAACTTCGTTAGGGCTACGAGTTACAGATGGGAACAAATGCTTTGGGCCCATTTCTACTAACCAGACTGCTTGAACCGATTCTCCTTCGCACCGCAGCACAGGAAAATTCTTTTGGCAGCGCGCGGATAGTATGGGTTAGTTCAATGCTGGACATTGGGACACCTAAAGGCGGCGTAGTATGGGATACTCAGTCAGACGCGCCCTTAGTGCACCCCGATATGATGGCAAATTATATGCAATCCAAAGCGGGTGTTACTTTCCTCGGCCACGAATTTGCGAAGAAACTTGGCGAGCGCGGAATCATCTCAACGGTGAGTTTTCCGATACTACCTAGTAATGCATATGGTCATTAATAATTCACTTACAGTCTTTACATCCGGGCATGTTAAAAACTGAGTTGCAAAGACATATGCCGGCGCCGGTGCGTACAGCTATGGTACGTAGTATGCATTCCCCGTTGATATTTTCTCTGACCCTCCTCAGGGCGTAGTCTTCAAGGGACCTACTTACGGTGCCTACACGGAATTATACGCAGGCTTCTCACCTGAGATCACGAGCAAAGATAATGGCAGGTACATCATCCCTTGGGGTCGCTTGGGCTCAGTCCCAGACCATATGGCGGGAGGCATGCGGCCTAAAGAAGAAGCGGGTACTGGCTCGTCAGAGAGATTCTGGGATTGGTGTGAGGCTTCCACAAGTTCATACCACTGAAAGAGTAAGAGAGTTGGCTCTCAACCATCAAACACCGCTGCATCTGCTAGAATTTATGGTTAGACGTCGTAAATTCGTGTATTTAGCTCTATTTGGGTATCTTCTATCTTCTTAACGCGAGTAATGAAATCTAAATTTAAGCCGCTGTCTCTGTAGATTCACTTGATTCGGGTTCACTACTCCGAATCACTAGGCTTCTCATCTCCGCTAGCCGGTCACCCTTAACTTGCGCCAATTCATCTGCCTCAACTTTCTGCAACCTCGTCATGTACTGCGTAAATGTGTTACCCAATCTGATAACAGTATTAAAGTGCTTTGCACATAGCCTCTCTTGCTTGTTCTGCGCAAGGGCTAAGGCACTTCTCACACAATTCCTTATTTGGCGACCATTCAGGGGCTCACGTGACCATGATGTGAGAACCTCATGGCCGAGCGCTTTACACTCTTCTTCAGTTAGAAGAGGAGCCGAGCCGTCAATGCGCTTGCGGCCGAGATCCTTGATGAAAATAGCCCAAACTTGTGTGCGCACCGAGTCGCTGAATTCCGGAATCCCGAGTGTGATATGAATTCGTGACTGGAAGGCCTGGTCAAAAGCGCCGACACGATTGCTAGTGAGGAACATTATCCCTTTGAAGTATTCTAATGTTCTTAAGAAGACTAGGAGTGAATTAAAATTAGCGAAAGGATCATTCCGTTCAGGTCTAATTACAACTTACTCGATACCAGTGCGTTACGAGTGAGGTTTTCGTAGTCCCGATCTTGAAGGAACACGTCGGCTTCGTCTAGCAATAGGACAGCGTCCCACCTCACAGCTAGGTCAAATATTCTAGAAATCTTTACCTCTAGAGTTTCGGGATTAGTCCCTAGGTCACCAGCAGTAACCATGTAGAGAGGTTTCCGGAAGCTTTCCGCGACACATTCTGCGAGATTCGTTAATATCTGGCGCATAAGATTTGCCTCACGTCTCACATACCGGCTGTTAAGGTTTTCCCCACACCTGGTGGTCCATGGAGTAGGATGGCAATGCCTGCTCCTTTTCCAGGTACAAGATCTTGGAACATATCCGATTTCCTGAGATAGGAGGTAACCATTGCTTGAACCACATCCTTGTACTCTTGATCTAGAACAAGCCTCGACCAGGCGTTGTTCTGAAATTGAACTGGTTTAAGATGAGTTACGTAATATTCAGCTTAGCCAATGTTAGCAGTATGTTCCTCGTCGGTATAGGATGCATTTCAAACTCACACCAAGATTTCTGGAGCAGAGAAAACGCATGGACCTTAGGCGGACATAGTATGAGCATCAAGTCAGTTGGCTCCGACGTTGGATCGATTACGTCGAACTCGGTAAACCAGGAAGTCGAGTAATATGCTGTGACTGCGTAGGGGGACCTATGTTTCGCGCGGGCTTTCGTGATATAATCCGCAGCGAACTCGAGCTGACTTTCGTGCTTATCGGTCATTTCGGCAGGGTAGTACAGACCTCCATTCTGTGGCGCGTCTTTCTCTCGGGCCATCTTTTCGTACATCCCATAGTCCACCATGACTCGCTCCTTGTCACCCTTGAAATTCCCTGCCGAGTCGCTCTTGACAACTTCTCGATATTTGGGTCTAGAGAGTTCCCAGAAAACCTTGCCTCTATCTATTAACTTTTGTTTGATCTCAACCGAATCGAGGAATCGCTCAGGAATGTATTCAAGGGTTTTGATGAGCCTCTCTCCTTCAAAACGCGATACTGTGATGAGGTGGCCACGGCGTCCAAATTTGCCTTCATATCCGTTCTCTCCTTCAAGGTAGCTAATAGCCCAGCAATGAAGTTTCAAAATCGGATCGGATGGAGGTACATCATCCTCTATATCTGAAGTGTACTTTTGGTAAAATACGGAGTCGATCATGTAGGCTGAAGATCCCTCTCCGTCTTTTTGTTGGAAGATTAAGGTGCCTGGCTTATATATCATCCACAAGTTCGCGTAGTCCACGGAGGTCGGAGGGCTGAAAGACGTCATCCGATCAAACATACCATTTAAGGTAGGAAAGTCGCTAGATAGCAAGGAGAGGACCGCCTCGGCGCATATGACTTTGTCGTTTAGTATAGCATCGTACGTGTCGGGGTCTCTATCGACCTTGGCCAAGAATTCCTCCAGAGCTTTTTTCCTATGAAAGATATCGACAAAGGGTTCCCTGAAAATCATAGATCCAGAGTCCCCAGAAGCGTGAATTGTAAACTTTCCTAGTTCCCTCAGGAGTTGGATAAACGCCCATGAGCTAATCTTGAGCGTGTGATAGCGCGCAACTCGCTGTTCGTCGAAGTAGCATACCAACGATATCGAAGGCGTCCCGGTGTTCGGGGAAGTTCGCTTATTTCTTATGTCTGCGTTCAGTTCATATGGGTGGGATTCTGTTTTCAGCTTCCCGCTTCGGTCTCGATATGGAATGCGGAGTTGCCTTGTTAGCTTTACCTTTCTTTCCTCGGTTCTTGGATTGATTTCGACGTCGATCGAAACGTCCAAAGATTGTTCTTCTGGATCAGCCCAGCTATCCTCATCATCGGAATTGCGGCTATCCCACGTCCGACTACGGGTAGTCCGTGATGGTCTGCGATACGCAGTCCTCTCATGATGACGGTCGGGAGGATCCTCTTCTATTCTCACAACCCTTTCCCGAGGTGCGGTATCCACGAAAGTCGGTGGCATCGTAGGAAACTCGGGAGCGCTGCTCGTTGCTCTCTCGTTTCCTTGGTACGGTGGTTGGGGACGTGGTGGATCATGAGGGCCAACACCATAGGCGCCGTCTCGTGTCATTGATGACCAGGCTTCGTGGGAGCGTATTCCATCACGACCCAGGTCGTTGGTATCTCTGAAAATCATTTCACGTTCATCGTAGATGGGACGATAACCAACTGGGTGCGGTTCCGGCGGCTCAACGACCCCATGAGGCATAGATTGGACGTATCTCGGATAACCCTTTCGCATATGAGGTGGTCCGTATATAGGAACAAAATAGACTGGTTGCGGCTGAGCTGAAGGGGCACATGCTTGCCGAAATTGTCTCATGGGAGCTTCCGGCATCGTTTGTGGTTGTCGCATATGCGTCGGATCTGGTGGTATACTCACTGCCGGTCTAGATGCATACGCTTCACGTTGGGGACCCGTATACTCTCTTGGCATGCCATATGATTGTGAACGCCTTGGTTGATATTGGGGATCTCCCTCTATCCAAACTGCTTGATGTGCCCTTGGATATGACTCCATAATGTAATTATTAGGTACTTCGCATATACATACTTACATATTTGAAACATATAGCTATTGGATTGGGGCGGTTTATAGTTAATAAATCTAGGCAGGTTTCTCCAGGGGCGAATTTGGAAGCAGGCCTCCATATCTACACAGCCCCAAATCGGGGTTTCTGTTACCTACCTCAGTACATGTATTTACTGGCACAGCCTTCGTTAACGGCGCATCGAGCTGCTCTGATGGTCCTAGTAAGGCAGACTGCAGGTAAGACAATAGCGCGATTAGATCAGCTACTGATTGGTCCAGGGGGGTCTATAAGCGGTACGATAAGTGCCTGGGCAGCTGTCGGGTGCATAATGTGGCTGTGAGGCCTCTTAACCATCTCCGCTTAGCCCGCCAGATCCTTTGCATACAGAAGTATTAAGACCATAAGAGTACCCGTGTATAGGTTCACTTAGCCGCAAGCCAAATGTCGACTGACTCGACTTGGATGGGAATCTCTTTAATTCGTTTGAAATGTCTTGAAGTGTAGAGCAAATCAACATTTGGACCGTATAGACATGTCGAATCAAGACCAACAACCAAATCTCACCAAAAAAAGCTCGTCAGCGACCCGCCGAAACCTCTACCGAGGCATGTTATGGAGCAAGCCAAAAGGCGCCATCCAAAGAATTAAGTCTTCCAAAACAGATGCACCTCAGCCAGCAAACCCTACAACCACAGTTTTGGGACAAACATCTCAAGGCCCACCTGCATCTCCAGTTCAACAATGGTCTATAGCAATTTCAACACAGCCCGGTGTCAAAAATGGATTCGAACGGTTACAGACAGCTATCGACGAGTACAACGCTGAAGCTTCCCAGCAGCAGCGTGAGTTGATCGACCATCAGAATGTGAAGCTAGAAGAAGTGCGGAAAATTGCAGAAGAGATTCAATCGAATTCCGATAAAAGGAATTCTGAGAAAAAGCTTAGATCTATGGTGAATAATGGACTACGAAAGTTTTGTGAAACGTCGCTTTACTATTCTTCGATCATGGACACATTAATCCAACATAATCCAGAGTGGATAATTTTGGCATGGGGAGCGGTTAAGTTCATGCTAATGATCCCCATTGAATATCAGCGAGTGAAGGAGAATATTGCAATGCATCTGGGCAGCCTAGGAGAGAAATTCGCTGTGGTCCACATATTTACACAATTTTTCCCAAGCGCCAATATCATCGATGCCGCTGCCGCCATGTATACATCTTTCGCTGAGTTCTTGGAGGTTTCCGTTCGTTGGCTTAGCGACAACCTATTCAGTAAGTCTTAAGGGCGCCTTGATATTAGGGCTAGGCTAATAAAGATATTCAAGAGCGTATCATAAAGTCGACATTCCGGCCTTTTGATACAAGCTTAAAACCAATTCTAGAAAAGATCAACCATAGCTATACGATTCTCAGGGAGCATGTTGAAGCCCAGAAGCTCATTAGAGATTACCAGCTTAACCAACAACACCATGAGGACTTGATATCCTTGAAGACTTCCTCTGATACGACAGACAAAAAACTAACAAGGGTATTGCAAATATTAGAGGGTATGATAGATCCCTTTCGTGGCTATTGCGAACAAGGTAAAAGAGAAATGTGCTAAGCCGAGTTGATTAGGCTTGATCCTGGAACAACAACGGCCAGAGGATCCACGTTCAGCCGAGAAACACCGACTTCCTATAAGTGAGTACCTAGTTTTGACCTTATACTTTCGTAGCCAGCTAATTTATGAACAGGAGTAGTTAAACAAAAACCACGTGTCCTCCAGCTTCCAGCATTGAGTCAGAAGCTGTTTGCCTCGAGCCTTGAACCCATGGATCATGACTTGGACTTGATGCAAGCGAGACAGGCGTTATCTCCTATCATGCAAACGTATGAAGGGACGAATATCCTACAGCGCGATGATTTTCGAAAATGGATTAGTAATGCCTCATCTGGCCTTCTTTGGGTAGATGGATACGAGAAACCAGGTAGACCAAGCTGGCTTGGGGACCTGGCTCTGCGTGTCACGCAAGCAGCATTCATGTCGGGATACGAGGCACTCTATACCTTCAACAGCCTTCGCCTCAGGGAAACCGAGGCGTTCACACCATTGAGTCTGATACAGAGGTTATCCAACCATCTCCTGAGAAAATACCCAGAGATATACGAACTAGGAGACGCCGAGCTTCTTTGCCCCGAAATCTTTCTTGCCGCAGAAACAGACGTCGGGCTGTCATGGAAGATTTTCGTCGAATGCCTCACTACCATGAGGCCTGTAGCCATATACATCATATTGGAATCCATTGATGGAATGCACCTTACACCGAACAATAGAGACCAATTCCAACCGGTTCTGCAGCGCTTCTCCGAGTTGGCAACACCGGGTGCTATTAAGAACAAGATCGTTAAGATTATGATCACGTCAACGAAGCCAGACGCTGGATTCAATTATATTTTTGGGGAACCTGATTCGAAGAGCTTACAAGATGCTGATAGTACCCATGTTCTTGTCCGGGTATCCCCTGCAGCAGCGAGAAGCCGAAAGCAGAGATCTGTACCAGGTGTCAAGAGGAGAGTACGGATTCCAAGTAACAGCCATGCCATGGCCGGGCTTACTTTTCACTGCGAGAAAATCCTCACAGATGACGACTTTGTTCCTGAGCCAGAACATATGGAAGTAGACGAATTTATACAGGAAATGGACTCTGACGAGGATTTTGATATTTACGAAGAGACCTCAAGCCCCTTTAATATGTCAGTTGCGAAAATGTCTCATTCGGTTGGGCAGGTCGAGGTGTCAGACCGAAATAATGCCGATTTTTCCATTAATTGCTCTGCTATGAGTTCAGAGAGCTCGCTTGATATATTTGGAGATTGATAGTATACCGGAGACTAGTGTTTCCTAGGATTCTGAACATAGACAATATTGGACAACATTGGACAACATTGGTACTGTTGCAGTTAATGCTCTGTATTAATTTTAGGCTGCCTTCCACAGCTAGAGGTACATAGTACATATTACGTCATGTACATAATGCACGCCAGCACATACCAATTGTCCATTAGTGGTCCGTGCTCTTGACGTATGTACAGAAGTACAGATAAAAAAGATTAGATTTCGTTGGCGCGTCCATCCCAGTCCATCCTAAGGCGGTAAAGGCGTATGGAGATCAGTGGGTCACGCTAAAAGTTCCCCTCGCATGTTTTCCTTTTTTCCCTTTGGCGCTCGCACCCACAATCCAATACATCGACAAGTAACCGCGCAGCTCTGCATCTCACGAAGATTCCCCGGATATCCGCCGACAACTTGCCGTCGTTAGTCCTTGTCGCGACGCATTCTTTTAAGCTGACCGTCCTGGATGGCATCATACCCAGAACCATCTGGCGCTGCTGAGCCAGCTTCAGTTCCAGCACCTCAGCCACCGCTGCCTCACCACCAACAACCACCACCACCCGACTACGACGGCATCCCATCATCTGTGCCAGTTAGCACGGTCGCGCATCATGGACTCCAGGCCCTGCAAGCTGCATCTGCAGCTTCTGCGACTCCCAATCCCGCTGACCTAGCCCAGCAGTATGCGCAGTCGGCAACCATGCAGATGGGAGACCCCCAATTCCCTCCTCCTCCCCCTCCATCATCGATTGACACAGGAGCTACTACGTCACCCGCGACGCAAAAGGTTACGCGCCTTAGACGTGCCTGTGACATGTGTAGCCAGCGCAAAGTGAAGGTAATCGATTCTCTTTCCTACCTACTTGATTAGTGTGTACATTTCATCAAATGTTCTAACAGTACCCTTAAATCTAGTGCGACGAGAGTGGTCCTCCTTGCAAGCCATGCGCCGACCTCCAAGTTGAATGTACCTTCAATCGGGCGATGAAGCGACGTGGGCCTCCCAACAAGCACGCGGAGGCTGCCAGAATGGCGAAACGCGCGAAAAGTGACGATATATCTCCGGTTCCTCACCACGCCGCTCAGACGTTGGTTTCTATTGCCAATAACAACCCGCCCGCCACACTGGATGCCGAGACCATCGCGCCGTGGCCCATCTTGGAGCTGCTAGTCGACGACTTCTTCACCTACATACACCCACTAATGCCCTTCCCTCACGAGCCAACCTTCCGAGCGGCATTTGCCGATCGCACGGATAGAACTAGTAGTGAATTCCTAGCATTACTAGCTAGTATGGTTGGTGCTTTAGTCGCCTCCTTTCCTCGAAGCGCCCGATCCCATCTTAAGGCTCAGCATAGCACGGGCCTATTCCCCTCAGCAGTCGCCATGATTGATCACTGCCGATCCATCGCATTGGATGCCCGAGGTCCTCGCTTCATGATGAAAGAGGAGATGAGTGTTGCCGATGCCGCCACCAGCTACTTCTTAGGCATCGCTGCCGCCCATACACTGCAGTGGAGGATGTGCAAACGCTTCTTTAGCGAGACGATGACGTTTTGCAGAGAGCTTTCTAGTAACCGGACAAAAGGTGTATCTGCTTTAGGCGCGCAAGTGCCTGGCCTTGGACCAGCCTTTAACCCTTCAGTGGACGAGCCGGTCGACCACATCAAGGATCAGATTGGCAAGCGCATTTTCTGGGTGATGGTTGCTGGTGTCAGGTAATGTCTCCTTGATTATCTTCGTTACATTATGTTCCTGGACTAATCTCAATATAGATCCATGGCCCAACTTGGAGTATCCATTAACGAGATTCCTTTATCTCCCCCTACTTCCCAAGAGCCATACCCTGATCAACCTATAGAGGTTGACGATGCGTACATCTTCTCGGATCAGATACTCCCCCAACCCCAGGGCACTCTTTCTTTGATTGCTGGTTTTAACCGTAACATTCGCATCTACATGACTATGAACGAACTAATTGGTGTTGATATGTGTTACGGTATCAACTTCTTTGATTGGGGTGCACAGAAGAATATCCTCAGCAATGGGCTTAACACCGCTAAGCAAGCTGCAGAGGACTTGCCCGATGAACTTCAAGTCAAGACGGATAATCTTCAACATATTCAAAACCACAATATGGGTTTTGACGATTCGGGTCTGGAGTACTATCCACCTGGTCTTCCCACTACACAGCCTGCTAATGATCTACGACGTGTCTTTGCAGAGCAACCTGTGCGTCGCCGACATCTTCAATATGAGATCCAAAAGGCCAACATCCAGTTGTCACAGCTCGCTACTCGCTCGTACTTTGTAGAGCGGTATCTGAACCTCCGTGATGCGCACCGTGAAGATCCCGACTTCGTCGAAAGGGCAAAGACTGAAGAGAAAGATCCCCGAGACGACATGATGGAGGATGAGCGCGACCTAATTGTGCAGAACCTCGTCACCGTGCTAGCGTCCATTAGTCAGCGCAACATGGAACCCAATGGTTGTTCCCTTATCAACAAGATCCGACAAGTGGCCAGCACGCTGGTCAATAACAACAGCGAACGCAAGGGACTCGTGGCAGCAAAGGCGAAGGAGTATCTCAGTGGTTTCCTCGACATTCTTATGAAGTTGGAGAAGATGGGAGCCGTACCTAGAGCCGAGTCGATTACACCTCAAGACGAGGAAGAGGAATTGAGAAACTGGACGAGCCTTAGGGAGTACCAACTTCAGTTCGTATCAAGTGGTGGATTTCTGGGTGACGGCTACTAGGCGTACCTAGCCCAGATGGAACCCGAAGATTGCGACAGCTATTCAGTAGCATTGTGATCGCAGAAGAACGGTCGCCGTGTTTCCACTACGCTTCTAATAGGCATGCTGGATTGTCCCAGGTGATGGAATACCTGGACAATACCTTAGGAAATGGCGCATGGAACTTGATCAAAACGGCGTTAGGGGTTATGGGATTGTTTTATTCGGCCTTGACGGTCCTGTATATAAATACACTACTCCTTCGATGAGACCCTTTTTCGCGGTGCGCACGCAGTAGCATCCTACACGAATGCCCTAATTAAGGGAATAAAATAATTCAAAGTATTAACTTTGCGTAGTCTCATTTACGTGACAATATTACCTGTGAGAGGTGAGATACATGAAATGTGTTTCCAATTGACGGGGGAACTTAAAAAAATACCTAGAGCCAACCACAATTTTAGTTTAGCTAAATTCTAGCCAAGTAAGGCCTTAAGACTGCCGTCGACGGGCCTCCTGATATAGGTACCCCGTAGGTATCAGGGTCTACTAATTGTCTATTTGGCGATCGATTCTAATGATAATTGAACCAAATCTTCCAATTAAGATACCTTGATGGCCAATTGCCAACCGTAGCCAATTAAACTGCTTATGATTTTATGTGCGTGTGAATAGCTTCGTTCTTGAAAGCTATTCTTTCCAAGAGTCCTCCGTTGCACTATTCGGTTTACCTTCCTAGGAATGGAGCTACATACCTAAGCTACATGGTCCGTCCCATCGTCATGGATATTCGTAGACTTAGCGGACTTAGGTAAAGGAATCGGTAATTAGAAGGGTCATCCGAAGCTAATTTTTCTAATTCCTACGTCACCACCTGGTGTGCTGAACTTTGCAAAGTTCTTTGTCAACTTAAGGCGCTTTCTATGGCGTCATGCAAGGGTGAGAGACCCTCAGATAGTGTTTTGCCTCGGTATAAATAGGTATATATATAGTAGGCATCACAGTGGTTCCAGAAAGATATATTTTGAGACTGGCCTAAAGAATATAGTATTGAACCAATTCGATCAATCTCTTTGAGAGGATTTAAACCTATTTACCTAATTATTAAGATCTAAGCCTGCAAGATGCCGTACCCCGACGAGTTTGAGGGTTTCATGATAACCGAATTGGGAAAGTATAAGGACTTCAAGAGGCAAACCGTACGTCTATATCACTACCTACTTACCTCTATACCTTCAAGTGGATGGTAGATGCGGAGAATTCGGCTCTAACTTACTCCGCAGTTCAAACCAAAGGTCTTCGGCGACCATGACATCGACATCAAGATCGAGTGCTGCGGCGTCTGCGGCTCAGACGTGCACACCGTAACCGGCGGATGGGGCGACGCGCCAACTCCCCTCTGCGTCGGCCACGAGATTGTGGGAAAGGCTGTTAAAGTCGGGCCCAAGGTCAAGGACGTCAAGGTTGGTGACCGCGTCGGTGTTGGCGCTCAGATCTGGTCGTGCTTGAAGTGCGGCCAGTGCAAGAGTGATAATGAGAATTACTGCCCTAGCCAGGTTGGTGAGTATATTTGATCTATTCTAGCCGAGTACAGATGAGTAAGGCGGAGATGGAGCTAGGGAGGTTAACGCGAATGTAGATACGTATGGCTCGCCTTATCCTAAAGAGGCCGATCCCAACGAGACGATTACCCAAGGAGGCTATTCCTCGCATATTCGCGCGCACGAGTACTTCGTGTTCCCGATCCCGGACGCCATCCCGTCACACCTCGCGGCGCCGATGCTGTGCGCCGGGTTGACAGTCTGGTCGCCCCTGGTGCGAGCGGGCACGGGTCCAGGGAAGCAAGTCGCCATCGTGGGGCTAGGAGGTCTAGGTCACTTCGCGGTGATGTGGGCGAACGCGCTGGGAGCCGAGGTGACGGTGATCTCGCACTCGCCGCACAAGAAAGACGACGCGCTGAAGCTGGGAGCTAAGCACTTCGTGTGCAGCGGGGACAAGGACTGGGCGAAGCCACTGGCCTTCAAGTTCGACTTCGTGCTCAACACGGCCGACATGACCAACAAGTTCAACCTTAGCGACTACTTGTCCATCCTAAAGGTCGGCTGCCAATTCCACCAAGTCGGGTTGCCGGACGAGCCGCTGCAGGGTATCAGTCCCAAGCAGTTCATGCCGAATGGGTCGAGTATCGGAGCCAGTCACATCGGGTCTAGACCTGAGTGTTTGGCGATGCTGAAGCTGGCTGCTGAGAAGAAGCTCTTCCCGATGGTGCAGACGATTCCGATTTCTGAGAAGGGGTGTGCTGAGGCCATAGAAAGGGTGAATAAGAATGATGTGCGCTACCGGTTTACGCTGGTTGACTATGATAAGGCCTTTGGTAGCTAAATTGGCTGATATGGACATTTTTTGGACCATTTAGAACACTTGAACTATAGCTCATAGCTGCCATGTATGGAATGAATAAACAATAAGTCTAATAAGCACCTGCATGGATGATATAAATATGATGCTTGTTGAGTATTATCAGTGAGTAGAAATCAACTTGTCAGAAATTCATATGCTTCAATATTTTTGATGACCCCCTTTCTTAGCTGTAGGCTAATTTTGTGTTGTAAAGTTTACTTCATCTTGAGCATCATTATATATTTTAATGATAATGAGCTTATAAGCTAGGTAGGTATTTATGATGATCGATATGCCCAACACAGTTATAAGAGTTGACGACGGAAAGAGAATCATGCGCGTTGGTTTAGTGCATATTAGGTGCGGCTCAGCAATATGAATTGTGGCGGTGTTAGTGGTTTCAGAAGACCTAGCGCAGACAAGGGTTAGCGCCAAATGGGATTGCACCAACGCTTGCCAGCCCAAGAAAGAAAATGATTCGCACCAAATTTCAGTGCGCCGATTGCAAGTAAAAACGGTCACTGAACTGTTACTGGCTGTTTTGGCTTGTCAGATTTCAGCAAGAGAGGCGTCGTTTTTTTAGGCAGAGACTCACACGACTATTTTGAATTTTATTAAACTTCCGATTGTCATATTTCAATTTAATCATTTCTTCTCTTCAATCCCCCCTTTGTTGCATCCTTCAGTCCTTATCCGACGTAAAAGAAAAAACATTACGTTAGATTATTTGACACGAAAGTCGCAAGTTGGCCCTTCAAGTCGAGGTCCCTTATCCCGGCCCCAGTTACCGCTCCGTCCATAAATTTATCAATTTATCAAGGGATAATTTCGGACTCTACACTATTACAGAAGACCCGTGGCTGAGGATTAACGCCAGATCCACCTTTAAGTCAGCCTCCTGCTGCTACTGTACGTGCCAGGGATCATGAGGAAAGGAGACAAGAAAAAAAATAATTGCGCGAAAACAACTTCTCTAATAATAATCCGTGCTTACCAATTGCAACATCTAGCACCGACAAATAATCCCTTTGAGCACGACGACATTCGGTGCATTGAGAGAACCTCCATCTGACGCGACAAACTCGACCGCCGCCACTATCTAAATCCTCACGCCGACGGAGAATTAGCATACCATAATATGGCATCGACGGGAGGACTGACGAGACGTCGCGGAGCTGGCGGTGGTACAGCAAACGACGATAGCAACGGAATAAATCGGTCCAACTCATCCTCAAATGTTCGCGACAGCGCCCCCGAAACGAGTTACGAGAACAGCGAGAATGGCCACAAGATTGCATTCGACCCGCGCGATATTAGTGAAAGCGCCGAGAGGAGCAAACAACCGAAATTGACATTGATGGAGGAGGTCATATTGCTAGGACTTAAGGACAAGCAGGTACGGAGATGGATTTGATGCCCATCTATACACGTCCGAAACGACAGTACTGATAGGATTCGATCAGGGTTACCTCTCGTTTTGGAACGACAACATTAGCTATGCACTACGCGGTTGTATCGTACTTGAACTGGCCTTCCGCGGCCGCATTAGCATGCAAAAAGATCCCTCTAGACGGCGCTTCCCCCTCGCGGATCGGACAATTGAAGTTATCGACGACACACTTACGGGCGAGGTACTACTGGACGAGGCTCTGAAGTTAATGAAGCAGAGCGAGAAGATGAGCGTCAGCTCCTGGATCGATCTGATGAGCGGTATGCTATGACTTACGCGCATATTACCCTACCATAGCTTTCTAGTGTACTGACCACTGCTATCCACGAACAGGAGAAACCTGGAACCTGATGAAGATCGGCTATCAACTAAAGCAGGTCCGCGAACGGCTATGCAAGGGACTCGTCGACAAGGGCATCCTCCGCACAGAGAAGCGTAACTTCTTGCTCTTCGACATGGCGACCCATCCTGTAGCCGACGGCGGCGCGAAAGACGAGATCCGACGGCGCGTTAGGAACGTTCTGACTCAGCGAACCGTTGTGCTTCCCTCCTCCCAACTCTTACCTGAGAACCTCGAGTTCCGATACATCCGGACCATCGCCATGGTGTGCGCCGCCTACGCTGCTAACGTTTTAGAAAACGCCTTGAGTACTCTGGGCCACGAGGCTAGGGAACGCGCTTTCACCCAGACCGACGAGTTACTCGCCGAATACTCCCAGTGGCCCTTTGGGAGAAAGCCGAGCTCCACTGGAATCGGTGCTAACCTGCCCCAAGTAGTATCCGAGGTCCGTCTCTTTTCCCTAGCAGTTGGTTATCTGATGAGCAGTGTACTGACCTCTACTCGTTTACAGGAGGTTAACAACGCCAAAGACAAGGAGCTCCAGCTCGAGGTTGTTGCTGCTTGTTTGAGCGTTTTCACCCGCCTCGACTCGCTTCTATAAAACTGGGTTCGACAGAACTCAACCGCTTCTAATTGTACGAAACGCAATACAGCCGGCATCCAACGATGTCCAACTTACCGCCGGCAACCCCCTTCCTTACCCTCCTAATGTAACCCGACCTCCACCAGACACGAACAGAACACCAATGATATTAAGAGCGGATGAGACGTCGGTTCTGGATTAAAAAGGGGGTGGGAGATCTAGGAATATGCACCGAGGGGTCGTGGTGCTCTAGTGAATGATATATGGAGAGGGAGAGAGAGGAACCCACTTAGATGTGCCGGTACTTGCTGAGGTTCAGGCGAAAGAGAGTCCCACGAACGAAAAGGGGGGGGAGGCGAGAGCAAAGGGGAACTCTACGGTACCAAACAAACAGGCAAGGAAACGTTCATCATGTCATTTCTCGACCGTGTTGTAATAGTCTA
Organism: Hypoxylon sp. NC0597; assembly: GCA_022432515.1. Taxonomy (NCBI): domain Eukaryota; kingdom Fungi; phylum Ascomycota; class Sordariomycetes; order Xylariales; family Hypoxylaceae; genus Hypoxylon; species Hypoxylon sp. NC0597. The sequence goes on from JAJKLA010000033.1 coordinate 15,205, forward strand.
AAAATCATGGATTTTTTTCTCTCGGAATTGTCTCGTATACATACCCGTACATACAGGCGTCTTTGCACTTATACGAGGTATAGTGATAGTATTGGCAACATCTGGGCACATAGAAGGCGCGCGTCGATTCTGATTCTCATGGGGCATTTTACTATATTACGTCGTACGCTTCACCAGCGAGCCACTATTTATGTCTCTCTACTTCCCCCTCCGTAGATGTTCCCTCCACCCACCCTTCTCAAACAACCAAATAGCCTCAATGGCATACGTCCTCGCGCTGAGATGGCCCCTCCCCTCCTCCGTGCCCGCCTCCTCGTACAGACTGCGCATCACGGCGCCCTCCTCAATCTCGCTCCAGACGCCTCTCGCAACTGCATCATTCACGCCGCCGAACTCCCCTATCCCAAGCCGGTACAGCACCCGCCCCAGCGTCTGGTACGCCACGCACCGCTGTCCGGGCACCGCGCTGCGGCACAGCCGCGACAGCTCGCGGATCGTGTAGCCCGCGGCCTCGGGCGCCTCGCCGTGGTGGTGCAGCCCCTTCGTCACGGGCACGGCGCGCGAGATGCGCGGCGGCAGCAGCTGCCCCCGGAAGTCGAAGCGCAGCGCCGAGACCGGCAGCGAGTCTTGGTGCGGGTGGTACGGCGAGTCGTAGTCTGCGGGCGAGTTCGGCGTCGGTACGGGTGCCATCCAGGCTAGTTTTGACGGGTCGGCGGGAAGGGCTGGGAAGTACTTCTCGTGTAGCTTTTGTAGAAAGTCTGGGTCGTGCGGGTCGAGGTCTGAGGGTTGTGGAGGGGCCGGCCAGTGCGGCTTTGGGGGGGCTGGGGCCTCGGTGGTGTGGTCTGTGTGGGCGGTGTGGTCGGTGTGTGGAAGGTTGGACGAGGAGGCGGTGGCGGTCGGACTGGTATTATGTGATATGGATGCTGGCTTTGCCTCTTGAGTTGCTTTTGCTTCCTCTTCCTCGTCTGCTACCGAGGCAAACCGTACGCGTTTGTTGTCGTCTGTAGTGTTTGGTTTTTCCTGGTTTTGGTTTACGGCTTTGTTATCTGACGTGCCGTAATTCGGCTGCAAAGACGTATCCTCCACCCGTATCTCGGGAGGATCTTGTGTTGGTTGTGTATTGGTGGATGTAGCATTTTGCGAGTCAGACTCGGTCTCGAAGGGGGAGTTCTTGGTGGGTTCGTCTAGGTTGGCGCGCTTCAATAGCATCTGAAGTACGGACGGGTCCAATCCATTGAAGAGCTCGTGTCTGGCGGCCTCGATCTCTGCCGGTGACATCGATGCTAGCCTCTCATTATTTTCGCGATCTATGCTTCGCTTCTCGTCAGGTTTGACATCTTTAGTCGATGATGTCGCCTGTTGCCGTTGCGCATTTTGACTCGGGACAGAAATCGGCTGTTTTGAAGCTGTTGTGAACACTCTTGGTTTCTCTTCCTCTAAATGCGTGCCCTGCCTCTTCTGTTTAAAAGCTGAGACTCGCGTTCGCTTCTTATGTTCGGGGAAACCGGTGGTAGTCGACTTGGCTTGAGGAAGGCTTGGAGCCTTCGGCTCGTTCACCTCTTTCTCTTGAATATCTGAGATAAGGAAGTTCATCGCCAATGATTAGAATGGGAACACCGAGGTTTTCTATTGGAAGAAGAACGCCGTTGTTGTCGAAAGGAAGAGATGAGGGGACTGCCTTATGTTGAACTTGGCTTGCGAATTGAATGGAAGGATGCAAACAGAACATTTTCAAAAAGTTGACGTAACAGCCACCCGGTCCCCTCCAAGTGGGGCCGCATTGATGTGGCTGATGGTAATGCAGCGCTAACGCGTCAATATTTCCAACTTTGGAATTTCTAGAAAGATAAACCGCGTGTAAGCCGCTTAATCAACCAATGGGAGGTTTTCAGCCCAGGTTTCATTGGAACGGGAACGAAAAGCAGCTGAAACTTAAAACGAGGTACGTACTGCTACGACAAGGAGTTCAAATTCTTGGTACTAACCACATGGAGTTTCGCAACCATCCTTAGCTGTCATATCCGTTCATGCGCGCCATCTTTGAGAGCCATAGTTATTAGTTGAGGCATTTACCTGTTGATATTACTTGGGTCTATTTGACTTCATTTTGTTAGCGTCATGTTGGAGTTACTATTCGAGATGGTTAATACATGGAGATGATTCAGATTAACCATGACATTATTTAGTATACTATGCTCAATGAGGAAATAGATGAGTTTTTTTCCCCGGCTACCGTAGGTAATAATTTATGCGTTAGAATCAGTCATAGTTAATATGCTTGGGAGTATACGGTCGCATGGTACTTTATTTAACATTCAAATGTGACCCCACTTGTATGTTGTGTTGTGAAAACGTTGCATGAGATAAAAAGAAAGGGGGGAGGGGGGCACTTGTCCTGCTTTTCCAATCTCGTCAATCGATCTATCATAAAGATGTGGCTACAAAGATTATAGCTATAGAGCTGCAAGATGTAAAAGTGAATTAAGATGCAGGCTGTACGGAGCTCTATATAGATGCAAGAGGTAGGGCCTAATAATAGACGCAAGTAGTGTACGGTAGAAGCATGATGCCGAATCTATAATCCCTGCCCCTTCATGCCAGTCTTAGTAAGCAACCTTCTTCTGAGTTGAACCGTGACTCTATTGGCCCTTGCCATTATCGCGGCTATCTTGCGTCAACCGTCATGGTGGGTCTTGTGAGACCTTGGGATTTGAAACATGAGGTACGTACCCCGCGGTATCTTCCCATCCGCAGTTCGGCGGAGGGGACTGGAGGCTCAAGCTGCATGAAATTGAACAGGACCCCACCCGCCCTGCCCTTTTTAAGTTTGCCGACTGCTCGGCTCATCCAACCCGGCCCTACCTATTCAAGGAAAGTACAATCTGCAGCTGTACCTGACCGCATACTACATACATGTATGTATGTACATATTTTGAGGAGCTACCCTCAGGTGAGACCTATTAATGATTACATGCGATAGAGACTCCAATCCCTCCATCTCAGTCATCTACCTCCCGTGTCTTCAATGGCGGAGACGTATAATATCTCAGCCAAAAGAAACCCCACGCTTGCCTTATCAAGTAACCCAGTACAGTATTCAACCCAGTGTCTATAGGCGGCATTTTAGCGAACTATGAGGAGAGGTACCTCGCATCCATGTCCAGCTACATCTTGAATTTTTTTTAGTTAGTCACGTCCCGCCGGGCGGTCAGAATGTCCAACTAGCAACTCCCAGCAGCTACCTACATGGCTATGCGATCCGATCCTTCATAACTCGCGTCCGGTCGTCCCTTTCTAGGGAAAGTTCCAGTGTACATTACTAGACCCCTGGTGGGTTCTTTTCTCAATATTTACTTGCCTATCACGAACTCTCTCTCCCCAAGAAGCCCGACTTAGGGCCACATCATCATTCCCAAGTGTCATACGCCCCTCCTTATTTCCTTATTTCCTTTTTTCTTGATGTTATGGTCCCCTAGAATTTCCACCTTCGGTACAATTATTAGGCTCCATCGTCATCCCCCCCAAGCTCAGGCCAGAAGGCCACCCACACCCCCCGTCGGATGACTTTCGCGATCTGATGCCTATGCGCCTAATTATCTCCCTCTTCCCCCCCAATTGTCACAGTTCCCCTTGAATTCCTAGTCGTTCCAATGATACCCCCAGGCTTACCTAGTTCCGATCTCTAATTCGATTTTTTTTAATAATAAAATTTCCCACGCAACTCTCATTTCTAGCTAGTTAGATTGCCCCGATTTTTCTCGCCTTGTTGGAAAATAATTCCCATTTCCAAAAAATAGTAGCCATCCCCATCCCTCCCGCAATCTTTTGCAAACTTGCAATTCTTTCTCTTCTCCCCAACTTTTTCATCACAACAAAGATGAAGTCCTCGACCTAAATCCATCTAATTCCATCACTGCATCACGGCTTTTCATTTCCTTTTTTACGTCATCTTGTGCACAAAGTTCTAGTGCACTTGATCCGATTATTATTGAGCGAGTTATAGCTCTATAATTACATTTTTTACATCGGACAAGTTTGGTTCGCTGGCCTGCTTGCGCAACTTCTGCGCAATCGTTGTGAAGTTATTCAGGACCGGACTCCAGCTTCCACGGCGCACCGACCACACGATTTCGAGGTCACGTTACTCAATAGCGCGCGTACTCCGTACAACAACGCTCCACTCAAGGCTTGTCACCACTCGCCCAAAAGAGCGAATTAGTCAAAATCGGTTACGGTCGCCTTCGCGTACCTACTTTTACCGGATACTTGAGCTGAACCCACGTGCGCCCACTCAAATCCGCGCTCAACAGCGTTAGCTCACAGCAATTATCGCGAACCAGTAAAATCACACTATTTCTGATTGACCAATCTACATCTCTGTAAGAGAGAGTGAGTGTTATACACTTACAGTGTGGAATTAATTACGACATTATTATCATTGGGAACTATCTACCTTAGATAAATACGGTTCATTTATTTATCTTGAGCCTTTCACTCAACGGGAAACAATTTACCTGATATCCTTTATCACGTCATCACATACATCATCACAACCTGCCCAGTCACATTTAGAGGGTTGCAACTACCACGTATTGAGGAGCTCACGGACCGAAATACTCAACACTCCATCATAATGGCCGCGGGCTCTAGCAATGCCCCGGCGCGATATAGTTCTTCGCCGGAGCTATCAGACCCCCCTTCTATGTTATCAGCACCCACATCACCCAGTGGATATAACAGAGCAAAGAACGGAGAGGAACGTGATGAAATAGTGGTGGACCCCACCACTATAAGATATGATGGGTCTGGTCAGCCAATGTTGACTAAGGATGGGTTACCCAGAAGGAAGCCTGGTCCGAAGCCTGGGACAAGAATCAACAAGCGAAGTAGTGTGAATCACGAGGAAGGAGAGAAAGTTAAGCGGGTTCGTAAACAAAAGGATCCCAATGCACCGCCCGCGTCGAGGAGACGTAAGGTGGCCTCTTCTCTCGACGGCGAAACAGGCGAATCAAGATCGCGGGCTACTAGCGTTGCCGGTGGTGCGGGTACTAGAGCCGCTTCAACGTCACGGCAGACTAAGATCACCGAGATGGCTGTCGCCCAGACTCGAGTAGAATCGGTCCCCCAGAAAGAAGTAAAGCGTGAGAGTATGCCTGGGTCGATGTCCAACATCCTGAACGCTGACCCTGAACCGCCGCAACATCTCGCACGTCAACAATCACAACAGTCTCAACAGCAGCAGCCAACACGGCCAAGTATACCTTCACGGACATCTGGAACAAATTACGATCCCATCCGGTCATCGAACTACGACCCTGTAAGGGAGACTATGGTTACGCATAGTTTTTCCAGCACCATGGGATCGCCCCGAGGGCCTTCTACTAACACGGGTATCATTAACCGCGCAAGCGCATCTCCTTCTATCGCGAGTCTTGTTGACCCGCCTGTACCAAATATCATTTCGCCTGTCCCATCACATACATCTTTTGCGCAGAATACACAGCAACCGCAGTCGCACTCACAGTCTCATCCACGGGCCAACAAGGAATCAAACTCGATGCCAGAATCACCCAACCCCTTCCGCAAGGACTTTATACCTCCTCCAGCACCGAAGCCACCGACTATCGAAGCTAAAGAGGCTAAGGAAGGTAAGGAAGCCAAGAAACCTGCCCCCCCTCTCGCCTCTACAGCTGCTTCCAAGATCGAAATTCGCCCAGCATCCATTACCACAATTGGCGCAGCTGGCCCAAAGAAACCATCGCCCAAGAACCAAAGTGCGGCGTCATCATCTCCTCATATCAATGCCTCAAAGGATGCGCTCGCCCCTCTTCCCGGTGCCCCTGAGCGCTCTATCTTGGACTTCGGCAAAGCGGAGCCCGGATCCGAATTTGTTGCTCCATCGATTATTCTAAATATTCCCTTAAACGGGGAGACAAATAAATACATAAATTTCATGCGCATGGCTGAGGATCAGTATGGTTGGGAGGCCCTTCACCCGCGCCAGGCTGAACTCAGAGCGCGCAAAGCGCGCATCGCTGCAGCATCTGCTGCGCTGGCACAAAACGATTCAAGCCGTGAAGGTGATGAAATGTCAGTCGACGAATCTGACAATGAGGATTCCAACGTCGAGATGGGCGGTACGAGCGGGCCAGACAAGCCCACCGATGGCAAGCCAGTAAAGAAAAAGAGACATTTCAAAGAGGATGAATACGATAAGGATGATGACTTTGTTGATGACTCGGAGTTGCTTTGGGAGGAGCAAGCTGCGGCCAGTAGAGATGGCTTCTTCGTGTACTCCGGACCTTTAGTACCGGAGGTTGAGAAGCCTGAACCTGGACGGTATGTACACCACCTACCTTTTATAACCAACGTATGCTAACATAATACAGTGGCGAGGGTTTACCTAAGAGGGGACGGGGCTCACGCGGTGGTCGTGGCGGTGGCCGTGGAGCGGCTAGCAGTACAGGGCGTGGGCGCGGAGGAGGCCCTGGATCACGCGGAGGAGTGGCGAGAAAACCTCGAATAACAAAAGCCGACAAAGCTCAGATGGACCGCGAAAAGGCCGAACGCGAAGCTGCCTTTTTAAAACAGAGCAACGGCGGATCATACAACATTTTGCATCCAGGCAGCCCTCAATTTGCTGGCTTGTGAGCTATGTACAAGGTTTGAAGTGGGGTCGGTGTTGAGAAGTCGACGTATGTAATATGTATACTTACAACATGGGTGTGAAGCAACCTGCCCCGGTCGCCAACGGCTGGCATTGTTTTAGAGGGGCTCGGCCGTGGGAGTGACGGTGAAGCTACTATTTATGTTGATACCATCATACTTCTGGCGCTTATCGGGGCTGGAGGGGTCGGCGTACACTTGCTTAGTGGTCTTCGGGGGCTAGATTCGCATTAAATTAGAGGAGCGCGCATCGTGATGTGCGAATAACGAGGATTATTTTGCAATATTGGTTTATCAATGAATTTCGTGAGCGTAACGTACCCGGCGAGATAGGCGTAAGTAAAAGCGCGTCTCAGGAGCTAATAGCTTACCCGGCCGATTAGCTGTCTTATGATTGGTCTGATCTACTGCTAGCCCCCACTTTTTGCGTAGGGATCCGGTCCCTAGGATGATGGTCCGAATCGCCCATGAGGTGGACTCCCGCTTCGAGGAGACCTGCATTGCGCTGCCTGCGTCCTGCTTACAAAAGATCATATAGATATTTGATCGCTTATAAGACCTATACATTATGGGCCGTCAGCTAGGCTTGCCAAGACCAGCACATACCTATAAAGCCCGAGTCGCTGCCAATATGTGCCCCTGGCCCCTTTTCTCCTCTCCTCTCGTTTTCTTTCCCTCCCATACTACATTTCTCTTAATTATACTCGTCCCACATACTGTCTAGTAATTCTATCTTTTTCTTCGCTCGATATTACTATATTATCAAAATGGCCTCAACTCACCCCCTCTCCGCGGCCGCCCTATTTTCACTAAAGGGTTACGTCGCCGTCGGTTCGTGATTACCCCCTTTTTCGAATTTCCCCTCATTTGCTAATTTTCATCTCGCAGTAACGGGCGGGGGAACAGGTGTCGGACTGAGTAAGCCCCCGAATGCGAAAACATCCTCCCTTATTTCCCGTCTAGCTTTCCTGGCGACTTACACACGCGGTACCAGTGATTGCCCAAGCCCTGGCCGCCAATGGAGCAAAGGTCTACATCACCGGGCGCCGCGCCAACGTCCTAGAAACGAGCGCCCGTGTCCACGGCTCGCCGGAGAGGCTCGGACCGGATGGAGGCAGCATTGTGCCTATGGTCATGGATGTCACGTCCAAGAATAGCATTAAGAGCGCTGTTGCCGAAATCGCGGAAAATGACGGGTTCGTTAATGTGTGAGTTCAGCATCATTTTCAACCGCCACCCCTTGTCTAATGGTAATGGAAAAGGTTCTCTAACTTCCGCTTTTCGCTAGCCTCGTCAATAATGCCGGAGTCTGGGGCGGCCGGCCGGCCGCGAAGGCACAAGACGGACCCGAAGCGTTTAGCGAGGCTATGCTGGCGGAGAGTAAAGAGGATAACTGGCAAAAATGTGCGATAGGGCTCCGCCCCTGAATCGATCCCCCCGCCACGCCATTTCCTCTTATCGCTGATGTTTACACAGCATTCGACGTAAATGTTACGTCGCAGTACTTCGTCACAGCCGCTTTCCTCCCTCTTCTCGCAAGGGCGGCGTCCGGTCCTACGGGGAAAGTGGGCACCGTGATTAATAACAGCTCGTTAGCTGGATTTCTGCGGATGTCAGTATACCAATTTTGGGACTTGAATCCCTTTCCAAGAGAGAGCAGAACAGGGGCTTACTAGAGTGGCACTTATGATATTTCTACAGGACGCAAAACTGCCAATTTTCTTATAATGTATGTCCGATCCCCGGCAATTAGAAGACCAACATGTTCCCAGCGATGGCTAATGATAACAGGCTAGTAAAGCCGCGTTCACGCACCTGACGCGCCAAATGGCGTACGAGTTTAGCCACGAGAAGATAAATGTTCGCGTGAACGGGCTCGCTCTAGGTACGTACCCCACCCCCTTTTTTTTCCTTCCAGCCCCTATTTATTGCCCCACAATTCTGACGGCCAACTTCTTCAATTCAATACCCCTATAACCTCCATGCTGAATATCATTCATGGAATAGGATATTTCCCATCGGAGATGACTGTCGGGGCATCTAATGACGAAAACGAGAGCGCGCCCTCAAATGAGCACTTCGCTAAGTTCACGGAAAGTCTGGGCGCCAAGATGGTCAAGCGCATGGGAACGCCGCAAGAACTCGCAAGTGTAAGTTAACCGTTTCTTTCGTCATCGTCGCGAGAAGCTCTAGTCTAGCCTAGATGTGGCAGAAGATGTCTGTCCGAAAGTATGAGATAGCTAAACCGACTGATTTGACAGGTTTTACTGATGCTCGTCACCAACGAGTATATGTGGGGCACCATCACTATAGTCGATGGCGGTTTGGGCCTGACTGTTCCCGGGAATATGTGAAAATATATTCAGTTATATTCAACTACGTAGCCTATAGGATGGCTATGGGTTGCTTCAAAGGCTATTATACCAGACATTGAATCAGCTGGGTTGAATTTACACTGGTGGGTATTCAGAGTCAACGACATAAGGAGGAAGGTCATAACCCATACGATATAATAATTCAATAAAGGGTATCTGCACGGTTAACATCTATCTTAGCATAGGATCGTGTAAATTACCCAAGCGCTTATCATCTGGCAACTTTACGACGTGTCCAATGTTCCTGGGACTACCGTAGCGGACTTTAGAGACTATTAACCGCTTTAGCATGTTGGTAGACTAGGGTCTGCGCCTCGCCATCATCTAAGTAGATTGTGAATCCGTCATTGTGGTTGCGGCCGTAGGAGTATCCTGAGAATCCGAACTGCCAGTACATGTCGGACATCCCCTCCTCAAGCATGATCTTTTGCCAACCTCCTTCAACTTCGATCCTCGTCGCGTTCACAGCCGGGATCCCGTTCTGTGCGCGCACCTCAGGCGTCATCCAGCCGTATTCCTCGTGAACGACCGGCTTTCCCGCCTTTCTGCCCGCCGCCGCGTGATCCCGGATCCACTGGTCGGCCCACGCCACCGTCTTCGTCCACCAGTCCGGATACGTGTGGAATACGCCGAAGTCGATATTGGGCAGAGCCAAGTTGGCGTCGAAGTCGCCGCCGTCGGCCCCGTTGTACGCCCAGTCATCTGAATCCCTGTTGAATCCCCCTTCGCCACCCCATGTGACCAGGTGATTCGGATCGAGACCCTTGATGAAAGTGCTCATCTCGTCGATCCATGAGGTTAGCGTATCTACTGTGCAGTTGCCGCTCGCAGGCAAGTTGCGCTTGGCGTCTGCGCCGCAACGCGGCTCGTTGGCGAGCTCCCACGCCATGACGGCGGGCGAGTCTTTATAGCGGGTGACGAATTGCTCGACGTACCGCTTGTATGCGTCTTTAATCGATGGCAGCCGGTAAAACTTGACTTCGGTAAGTACCTACCTACTTTGGAAGAGGGAGTGAAGGTACCGTGATTGTCATGGAATGGGCTTTGGACTCACATCGTCATGATACTTCCCACCGAGGTTGATGGTATACACATCCATGCCGCCGTAGTCGGCCCAGTTGTTTGTAAAAGCGATGATGAGCTTGATGCCAACCTTCGTCGCGGCGTCTACAACTTTATCGAACTCGGTGATATTGATGGTGGAAGTGCCGTTTGCCCACCACTGGAAGACGGCATTTGTAGCACCCGCCCCTTCACCTCCGTATTCCGGTAGGCCCTGGGGGTCGTACGTGACGTTCTTGTCGTTGAAACCCCAGGTCCGGAACACCTTCAGGCCTGCATCCTTGGCGGCAGCCAGACCAAGCTCGACGTCGGTCGCATTCTAAGGTCGTAATTAGACCGAATAACCCGTTCGGAGAGGATTGGATTAACACATACGCTTTCAAAAGGGAAATAGTAGGCATTACTCCCAGCGAAGTTGAAGTCTTTTCCGTCGAGCTGAAATTTGCCCCCCTTAACGATGACAAAGCCTTCAGGGGGGGCTCCGCCCTTAGTTTGATGTATGGGGCTGGCGCTAGATCCGATTGCAATTAGACCTAGACCAATTGATAGAAGACTAGAGAGCGTAAGGACCATCTTGATGATTGACCGGAGTAGATTATAAGTCACGTACCAGCTATGAACGAGTGATCGAGGTTTAAAAGAAATGGCATACTTATTGTGTTGTGCTCTTGTGTCTCCAATTCGGGTATTTCCCTTTTCAGCATACGGAGGCCCTTGAACCGCGTTGCTGGGGTCCCGCTAATTGAGCCTCTTGGTGTCATCAGCGATCTACCCCCGACCATTCAGAAGCAAGCTATCTCGAACTGTTCTATGCCGCCTACGGCATTTACGATTTAACGCAAGGGCTCCAAGATCGTTGGAGATTTCGAGCCTCCGTTGGAGTATTAGGGGCCGGGTCCTTCCGCCGAGAAATAGGGGCATTTCGGGAGTTTTAGCCCCGAGGGTTTCATTACGGACTGATTAGATATGTTCACGTTAGCGGTAGACATATACTGAGATAGTTAGAGAGAAAACTCTCCGGGAACAGCTTCTTACTACCACGGGCTACCTAAAACCATACCATTTTTGTTCTCAGGTAGGTACTGATTTCCATAGCATTTCTTAGAGTAAGTCTTCATTTTACAGCACACCTGTTAGCGACTTCAGCCAAATTACCTAAAAGCCTCAGAATTACAGTTATACTAAGTCTGACCACAAAGTGCTTTGTTTGCCTGGCGGTATACTAACACTAAGACGCCGTCGTTGGTGTGGAGAAAGGCAGTAGCTAGTTCAGTTTACACATTGGACATTGTTTCCAGGATTCCATTTTCATCAACTTATATGCTGATGACGTAGACTGCTAGGTCAAATTTACCAACGCCAACTCAGGCCAATGCTCTCTCAAGTCCAGGTAGCGCGGCCCCTCGGTCCTAAACCTATCATTCGGATTCTGAGGTAGTGCGCCGAAGGCGTCTACAGGAAACAACCAGAACCCGAAGGCGGCTTCCACTGCGGTTTTGGGGTCGTCGCCCGGAATTGGCCCTGGTTGGTCATCCCTAGAAGTCTCCCTTGCCCAATCATCTTCCTCGAGCTTGAGCCACATTTCTGCGCCCCGGCGATCATAAACATTGTTGGAAAGAGGAGCGACGGCTAGGAGGACCCGATACTCTGTTTCTGGGACCACATGTCCCCCAAAGTAATTGTAGAAAAGCCGCCCCCACGCATAGAGCATACTTCTGGGATCAGCGTTCACAAAGACCTTACCCAAGTCCCGGCCGATGGAACGAGGGTCGGGGTCGAGCCTATTGAAATTGGGCTCTGTCGCAAACATGGGAAACGAAAGATTCAAGTTGTTTTCATGAGTCGGGGCACCGCTCTTATACCCAAATACGAGGCGACCGGTCCGCTGAAGCTGCACAAAGAATACTTCCTGGAGCTGCATGAGCGTCTCGATAAAACTCGTTCGGACTAGCGGGTCGAGGGTAGAATGATCAATGGTACAGAGACCGAACCCGCCAGTCAGGCCGTTGCCGTCAATGGCAAGGTTTAGAAGGCCTACGCCTCCAGGGTCGTGGATGGTCTTTAGATCGTGAAGGAAATTGGCGATATGGCCCGTATCGGTGTTGATATAGAGAAAGTCGTGCTCCGGATTGAAGTATAGGATGCCGGGCTTCATGGCATCGTCCCTTGTCGCGTCTTTGACAAACCAGCACGGAAGATGCACCCTGTAGAAGGACAGCGCTGCGTCCCGTGACTCTCTATTGACGCAGAATAGCTTGCTAAGCGCATGGTAGCCATCCACTACAACACTGTAGCGCTCTCCCTCGCGCGTTTGTGGTCTAGCAACCCCTTGCCGGGCTAGGAGCCCATTCATTAACACGCGGTTCCGCAGGCGCACTTTGATGATTCGCTGGCGCTCCAGTGCGGAATTCCATATTTTTATACGCAACTCGGGTGGAAGATCAGGAAAAAGATTAAACTTGTGTAGAGGTACCGTCGACGTTCGGTCGGTAGATGCGAATATTCTGGCACAGTGTGGGGATGCCATTCTCCAACATCTCCATACACAAGTGGCGCGGGCGAAGAGAAAAAAGAGGTCGATCAAAAAAGCTATACCTCGTGAAAGATCTGAGGTGTGCAGGTACTATGCCTTAGGTACCTAAACTACCTGCAGATAGGTAGGTTTCATGTAACGAGTTGTAGTATCCATAGAGTCGCAAGAAAAGGAAGTAAGCAAAGGAGGCGAGCTTCACGGGCGAGTAAGGTGTGGTATGTAGGGCTGCAGGGCTGCAGGGGTGGTGTGGGGAAATGAGTGCTAACCCTACACGGTGCTAGCGTCTGGTACAGCAAAATATAGGGGCACAGGACCGCCGTTAGGGGTTGTTGGGGTAGGTACCTACCTCTCTTCTCTTCCTTAGTACGACTATAGCCGTCGGAGGTACCCCACGCACGATGCGCAGCTAGATATACGAAGTCCTTATTGCAAATATTAGATACCTAGACAGGTACTCTTAGAGCTGACCGGCTTTTTAAGAATTCATTCATTAAATCTGGTAAATTCATCTTCGTATTCTACTATTCTACAACGTGCGATCGTTGATCCGCAAATGCTCCGCGGCCAAAGTCTCCGCATCGTTCTCCTCGAACCCGAAATTCCAGATATTGCCTCCCGTCAAATTTCCATATGTATCTCTAGATACGCCATGGCTGCTCTGACCGCCAATGTGTTGCATCACAACTGGCGTCAGCGCCCAACGCAATCCTCCCGTGACATCCGCATATTTCTCTATGAAGCTGTCGGTAGGTATTTCCGACCACCTGTTGCCGCGGAAAAGAGGTAATAACTTGTTGACTACGGTCGTACGGGGAAACACGAATCCCTGACCGCAACACGCGTTCTTCGGCATTAAGTGCACGCCCGCGGGTTGTGGTAGGATGCAATTGCTTCCTGCAGCGAAGAGGAGGATGATGAGGAGAGGCGTGAAGACGAGCGTGGTGAGGATTAATGCAGAGCGAGTAATGTGCAAGCGGGTCGTGGGCAAGTATCGCCTCGTTAGGGCTAGAAGGCATAGGACGCAGGTGGTGATAGCGATAGATGAGCCTAGATATTTCGGCCACGATTCCGAATTCCAGCCGAGAAGGCCTTCGTAGTAGAAAAGTCGCAGGTACATGACTGTTTTCCTCAGTTAGCTAGGTACCTAGCTAACCCATACATCACGTAGCTACCCAGAAAGGATGCTAAAAATCTTACAGTCTGTATATCCTGTCCCCCAAGACTTGGCAGTAGCCTCATCTAAAGCTTTCAAGGTTCGGTGCCGCCACCCATCCAAGAAGACCACATCGTCCTCCACAATCAAGATGTATGGAGCCTCAGTCCTCTCGCATTCTTCCATAACGATGGAGTAGTCGAATTTGGACTTGGTACCGTGGGTTTGGTTCAGCTCCATGACTTTAGCAAGGGCTAATCTTTCTGCATCGTCATTATACGAAGGAAGTATGTCAGCCATGCTATTGAGCCATAGCTGACCATAGTCTGGATGTATTGTCTGATTGGTATGGGCAAGGAAGACAACGAATCGCAGACCCGCTCGTTCTCCCACGCTCAGACCATGTTGAAGAGATCCCAATGTCAACTTGAGATATGATATCCCATCTCTTTGTACAGAGGGAATACCTATGCATAATTCGGGTGGATTCTTCCTAATCCCTTGCGTCCATTGTTCCGTGGCTACCGACTCGACGTATTGTTCAGCTTGTCGAATTCGATACGTCGAATATGCAGGAGTGTGCGCACGTTGGGCTTGGAAGAACTTAGATGTTGGATCTTTCCAGCATATCGAGCGGAAGTATCCTATGAGCGACGAATACTATAGGTCAAATGCTGTCAAACCTAGTTCTAGAGGGGGTAGGAACTTGGACGAATAAGAGTGTAGATGGACCCCTTTGACATGAGACATGTCTCCAGTGGTAGGCCGTGGTATTCCAAAAAGCAATGGAATTGTCTAAAACTCACTATGAATAGGAACCCCACAATCAAGCCTATGTTGAGATACATATTATGACCGCGGAGTTTCGTAAAAGTTATGAGCCCTAAAATGTGGGCGCCAAGAGGCAAATTTGAGAAACCCGCGAGAGGAAGGCATGAGATACGAGATCAGGTGCTTATTAAAAAAAGAAAAGGGCCGGTATCGAAGATAGAAATGCTAAGTTGTACACTATTAGCCTTAGCAAACCCCGTTATGAGAAGTTTCAACTACAGAAGGACAGCCATTTCGTACCTTGAAAGCTAGTGGATAACCCCCCGGGCCCCTTAACGTTATTATAACGTTAGGTTTGAGTGCTGATTCTAATGCTGATGTTGATGTTACTGCTTGTCCCTATTCATGCATCTGAGACAATATTATGCTGTGGCGTCTGTCTAGCAGGGGTACACCGATTGGCGTTGACGGGCAGTGCCGTGATGGGGGCCGGAGCTTAGTTGGTCGGCTCGTATATTAACGCCGAAGCGATGCGGAGGATCAACCGTAATAACTCCCTTACTATGAATGGAGTGCGTAGCTCTGAGTTTCTTACAAATTGAAGTCATAATGAGGCTGTGAGCCTTACACATTAGTGCCTCTATGTACTCGTATTTACTATAAGTGGGTGCCTGAAATTAGAACGTGGTGTAACGATACACGGCCGACACCTACCGAAGTACGTTTTGGTATACCTAGTAGGAAAACGTCTTTGCTATCGCATCTGGCAACTTGCATCGATGGTAACATTTGATGTCATGGGTATATCATAACGCGTAGAACTACTACTTACTTAACTCACACTCTCCAAACATCTAACTCGCGTCCGTTCTTGTGTGTCACTCCCATTCCCAGATACCCGTCCAGGTTTGCTTTATTACTAAAAGATTATTTAATGGAAGGTACCTATTTCATCTGGAATTCAGTCCAATGTGTACAAGAGGAATGAGCTGACTCTTTTTTACTGGATGTAGAGCATGGGTCTAGTTATCAGCAGTTTTACATTTTCAGATGATGCAGGTGGCGATTGGCTCGTACGATGAAGGTTGTGTTTGTGTCTGGCAATCAGTTATTGTGATCACTGTGAGCGTAGTATGATGGTATAGGCTAGGAGACCTTACATGCGCTGTCTTTGAGAATTTTCGGAATCCACAATGGCATTCGTTTGTTCAGTATGCTCTTATTACTTTGGTGGTGTATTATGCATTACAACGCCTGCGAGACTGAAAATCTCCTTAGCTCAACCCAACACCGAACTGAAGTTTGCTATGACCAGCGTTTCGCATAAATTGGGCAATTGGCATGACGTAAATTTACCATTCAATTCCCATTTCAATTTAACTGGTTAGCTATGCGGCCCTGATACTCACGCTGTTCAATGGGAACGGCTAGTTGAAACTCATAGGTACCTACGCAAACACATATGCATATTCCCGTTCCGCTGCCGTTTCAAGATCGTGGTTTACACAAAACCCCTACCGTTCGCTAGAAGTTTCCCTTATTGAAATCTGTGGCTTCGTATCTTTCTTTTTCACATGCGTACCAAATAAGTCAAATAATCAGTTCTCTATGATTTTGGGGGGCTGTCCAGACATCATTCTTGCACTTTATCCTAGCGACGGCAGGCTCAATCATCGATGGGGATATCTATGGCTCAACAATACCAGCGTTAGCGGTTTCTGCGTGCGTTCGGCTACTAAGGGTCGAGCATCCGGCTATCATTGAAAAGGAATGTCCTATGGCAGGGATGGGCTTCGAAGGAAGGAGAGGGTTCGATTTCTTGATGAAAGCATGCCGGCTAATGCAGTATTGGCGGCGGCGTCCATGGCCACCGTCTTCATAGCTCACAAGCATAGGTAGATAAAAAAAAGGGTTCTTGGGTCTAACTCTGCGTCCGAGATGCGCAACACCAATCTGTCAAAGCTCCGTCCCCTACGTACGTCTCCTTTGCCGTGAAGCTATTTCTACCTCTTTAGAATCGTTCACTTTATCATTCACCTAGAACGTAGGAACATCTTAAATGGTCATCTCAAGTTAGAGAAATGTCGTAGGGATCAAGGAACTTGTAGAGAGGATGGACCTATGATACTGTAGGGAAAGGTCGAATACAATCTTTGAAAGCGACCAATATTTCACCGGCCTACTTGTCAGACGTTTCACCCTTGGACAAAGAACCATCTTGTATGTATATCTTGAGTCTAGACCAGATAGTTTCCAGTCCCTCGCGGAACAACATGTTCTTTCCCATCATCCTAGGTGCGCCACGTGGCACTACTGACACGGGGACTGGGAAACCGGGTGCATAGTCCGAATAGTAGGTACCTAGGTAGCTTTCAGGCTTTCAGGGGATGAGCGACGGCCCCACCAGCGCCGTGGAAATGAACTCTCGGAGTTCCGACGTGACCCGCTTAACCCAGCCGCAATTTAAGTTTCAAACATCTAATCGATAAGATCTGGGGGGTTACCTGGGCTGCCTGGCTCAGCGATAGTATGTACCTTACATAAGCGCCAAGTTTTCGTAGGAGATAAGGTAAGCGATCTGCTCCGCACTAGAAAAAATTCCCACCGGCAAAAAATCGAGTCCGACTTCACCCAATCAAAAGTCATCAGCAGCTCACTTTTTCTTCTTTCAAGGATCTTGGTGATCCCGCCTCGACGAATCTCAGCCACCGAAAACCGCTCGTTCTGCCCAAAGACCAGCTACCAGGAAGCACTGATAGAATCTGTTTGATACCCAATTAGCTAGGCATCATGGAGGATTCTACGCTCAAGGTTGGTTCATCTACCGACCCTACTTTTCAGATAGGACATGGCATGCTCTTGAGAATGGATAACCAACAATGCGAAACGATAGGAGCGCCTCCTCAACTCCCAGAAATCCTTCGATGGGCTGCTTTCATTGATACCAGCTAGGATGTATTATGGAGAGGACACAAGCGTAAGTCATTCTGCTAGCACTTTGGCCAGCCTACCCGCGGTTTGCTTATTATCGTACTTCCATTACAGGATCAATGGAAAAGAAAGAAACAGACCAAAGCCGAGGCCGCCGCTGCCAGGCGCAATAAGTTAGATCCCGACAGTGCCTTAAACCGAAGTGTCAAAGAGGTCATGGACGAACAAGCCCAGAAGAAGCGGAAGCGTGATCAGATGCAGGATGGCGAGGATGACGGTTGGTCTGATGTCGAGGGAGTCGAGGCCGAGAAGCCTGGCGAGGGATTGAAAAAGAAGACATCTAAGGATGCCAAGAAGAAGCAAAAGAAGGCGGATGAAGAGCCTTCTGAGTTGAGTAAAAAGGAGCGACGGAAGGAAGAGAAGAAGGCCGCACGAAAAGAAAGAAAGGCTGAACGGCAGAGACTAAGAGAAGAAGAGGCAGCCTTCCAGAAACAAACCATCAAGGGCGTCAACAAGATCAAGCTAGGTCCTAGAGCGTCGAAAACAGACTCGGCACCAAACGGCGAAACCAAATCTACCCACGTCAACACGAATGCTGACGACACAATCGACCAAGAAGACTCGGAGGAAGATCATGAGGAAGAAGTTGAACCTTCCGATATCCAAGCTCTCGACGTCGCCGGTCTCGACGATGCTGCCGATGAACAAAACTCAGCCTGCCCACCGTCGCCCCCATCAGAACCCCAATCCCCCGTCTTTGATACCAACGGCACGCCCGCCGACTCAACCGGTCAAGCCCCGAGCACCACAACATCCGTATCATCCACAGCCCCAGCCGAAAAGCCAAAGCATATCAAAATCCCTCGTGATACAGAAGCTCTCCGAGCGCGCCTCGCTGCAAGAATACAGGCGCTTCGCGAAGCGCGAAAAGCAGACGTGGATGGAAAGCCCATACGTACGCGCCAAGAATTGATCGAAGCACGACGTCAGAAGCAAGCGGAGAGAAAGGCCCACAAGAAGGAGTTGAGACGGCAGGCCAAGGCAGAAGCAGACCAAAAACGTGAAGAAGCCTTAGCATCCGCTCGCAACTCTCCAGGTAGCATTCTCAGCCCTGCTGTGGACTTAGAAGAGAACAACTTCTCATTCGGCCGTGTCGGCTTCGGCGACGGCTCTCAATTATCCCATGATCTCTCGCATGTCCTCAACAGCGCTAAGAAGAAGGGCCCGTCGGATCCAAAGACCGCTCTTCAGAAGTTGGAGAACCAGAAGAAGCGACTACAAGAAATGGATGAGGAAAAGAGAAAGGACGTCGAAGATAAGGAGCTCTGGCTTACTGCAAGGAGACGCGCGGAAGGTGAGAAGATCAAGGATGACGAGAAAATCTTGAAGAAAGCCGTTAAACGTAAGGAGAGCGCCAAGAAGAAGAGCGAGAAGGAATGGTCCGCCAGAAAGGAAGGTGTCGCCAAAGCTATCAAAGATAAACAAAAGAAGAGAGAGGAGAACATCAGGAAACGACGAGAGGAGAAGCTTATGGGCAAGGCTGGCAAAAAGAAGGGTGCCAAAAAGAGCAAGGGCCGAGCTGGGTTTGAAGGCTCTTTCATAGGTGGTGGCAAGAAGAAATGAACTGCTATTAGGTAGTTTATGCCCGAAGGGAGTTCGTCGTCCCCCATCGTATCCAGGAGGCGCCTCATGGTACTGTACATTCAACCGGTTTTCGGCGATGTTGGTGGTGTTAACGAATCCAAATTTTACTGTTCATCGGATGCTTGGCTCATACGTGCTGTGGTATCAGATGAAGGTACTTAATGTATTGGACTCGTTGGTGAATAGGAATGCCTGTATTCGGGCCTTCGTGTTGGCAACCTATACAATAGGACTTAGGCCTCAAGCAGACTAAACAGGGGCTACTTTTCATTTCACCCCTAAAATGTTACATGGCATCGCATCGGCAGGGCCATCACACAAGCCTGGAAGTGCTTAACTCACTCCTATGAAGTGACATGAGCAGGCGAAACTACACACGAATTACAGTTAGCTTTCATCTCACATCCCACCCGACTAGGCTACACGAGTCGTGGCGGTAACCACCTAGGGCAATCACTCCTAACGTTAAGGACTAGATAGACAGATAGTCAAATCGGGACCCTATCATCGATGCGGAAATGAGTAGGATGTCTTAGGTGTTGGGCCAGACTATGTCTTCATTGCGCAATACATGAGGACACGCTTTCACTGAAGAATGAAGCAGCTTGAGCCGCAATCCAAGTTTTGATGAGACAGGGACAAGGACTTCGGCAGCAACTCTACTAACGAGAAGGAATAAATAGAAAATCAGTTGGAGAAAATATGACGTCCGTCTTTGAATGCGTTTTCCCGTCTTGGAACCGTCATGGTCCCATCCTAGGCCGTCATCTCTGGGCACACCATTGTCACACACCTAAAGATAGGCGAGTAGTATATGTAGGTAGACTACCTAGGAATACCCTCCCGTCGTACCGGCGTGATAACCTCCTCCTTACCGTAATTAAGAGGGTGCAATGCTAAAGCGTCACAATCTCTTCTACGCTGAAGGCGCTTAGCCCCTATTGCCGAATTATACAATATCTTCGGACGTCGATGATTGGTGGAATCCTTTAACGACGGACTATATATGCAGTCGCACACCAAGCAGCGAAATACTAGCATCTGGGTGCAGCGTTCAGAAATGCCCAGGAATAGTAGGAGATTCCAAGGAGCCAGCCGTAGAATATGCTTATAATTTTACCTAAGGAGGATGCCTGGTTAGGTCTTTTTGCTGCTAGGAACAACTCAAGACAGAGGAACCCGTTCCAATCTGTCGACGAAGGGGCATGTACAGTCTAAGAATGAGATCTTGCACGGCGAGTAATATACCTACCATACCACGAACGAGATCCGATAGGAATGCCGATATTATATGACAAAGTGCGAACTCCTGACGGTCAAGTATTTGTTGACGAGAATATCCAAGTACACCAGACATCTTCGACCGACCTACTCAGTTATCATCTTGCTAGTACCCTCGCCTTTCCACCAGACAATCTCAAAGTCATGCAAGGCATAGGTACCCGACACATAATGTCATGTAATTATTAAATCTGATAACTTAGAGCTTCTAGAGGTTTCACGTGCTAAGAGACCTCCCAGGTAGTACGGGATACCTGCTCAGAGGTATGCTCTGGAGGAGCCTGGACTAGTCTAGCCTGAGACAGGATAGACAAAGGAGCCTCCTGCACGCATACTACACCGTCGGCTTAGATAGGTTGATAACTCCTTGCGCAACATATTTCTTCCCCGATACTACTATAGCTACAGGATGATTAATCCTTCCAAGTAGTTCATGTACGTATAGAGCATTGTTGCGCGCGACTTCTGGTGTTACGAGATAGGCTATCTGTTTCTTAGGCGTATAGAATGGTCTTACAGGTATCTGTAGCACTTTCTATGAACACCTACCGAAGAGCCTCTGATTAAGCCCACTGTTGTGTTCGAAACGTCACGGTTTGCGAAGCCCCCATCACTATCTAAAGTAGCAATCTACTCCGCAAGCAATCCTTTGTGGTTATCAACAACACGGAAAAATCCGCTCATTAGGTAATCGTGGATGGTTTATCTTGGTTTGGCTAAAGTCTGGGCTTAAGCAAATTGCCGTTTTCGGCATATTTTGATATGCTATTCTGTTGGGTCCATGTCTGAGGATAGACAAAGCGTGTATTAGGACCGGCCTACTGTTGGGAACACAGCAAGACGACCTGGATATTGCAGAGTTGGGTTCATTTGCACTTGGAATATTACTTATTCCAAAAAGGCTACGAAGCAGGGCATTACCTCATGTAAGTATTCCCGTACGACACGGCAGTTGTAAAACATGTTTCTGTACCTAAATAAAACAACCAGCTAGATGTACTTTAAACTGAAAAATAACATTGGATCTGATTTGCGGACTCCTCAACATTGCTAGTTTTAATCGTACCGGGGCCAGGAAAATACTAACCTAAGTGGACGACAGCGGGTCCGTTCTAGTGCTACCGGCTCTTCGTAAAGTTTGATCCTAGACCATTAGCTGGGTAATGATTGCTGAATTATGTCTCCGGCAGACAGAGTAATCCATACAGTCGGGTCCAGGCACTGCCAATGATAGTCAACAACGTCTACTCTATTAGCAACAAAGGCACCGTCGGCATAAATCCAATTCCCGTATAACTACCTGCTTAGGTGGGTGCCATATCTCTTAATATCTGATCCCGGGAGAGTCTTGGATCAAGACTGCATGGCTAAGAAAATAGGGGCATAAGTTTCATTACCTGGCGGGACCGAATAATTCGAGAACTGACAGAGGGCATGGCACGTTGAAAATTAATGAGCATAAATAAGGGTTATTAAGCCGTTGAGCCCGAGGGACGGGATAAGAAGCAAAGGTCCTGTCTCGGAGACGCAGGTTGGCCTCCGGTACTTTCGTTACCAATCTACCGGATCCGGATGTCTCATATTAGCTTAACCTCCTAGGATCTCGATCTCATCAATTTGGACATTCTTTGTCTGGCCCAATCTCTATTAGGTTTAACCAAACACATGTCTTAGGGACCTTTCCCAATTTGTATGACGCACTGTTGGTTACTTACGATACGATCCGTAGCTTTCCTGCCCTTGCTTGGTGAACGGAAGCATCCCCGAGATTCCCGTGCACCGCGGATGGCGGTATTAATAGGGTTAGATCCTAGGTATTTGGATCAAAAAATAAAAATCCACACCATTTTTAACTACGATGACCCTTCGACTTCGAATGCTACATTCTGTAGCACTAATCGGATGCACGAAACCCTAATGCAAGGCATGACCTCCATATGATCCTGGATCCGACGGTTAGACTCTTCGGTCATTGAGGTCCGAGGACAATTTATGATAACTCTTCTTTGGGTTCATACAACGACTTCATTCAAAGGCTAGCAGCTCGCCGTCTCGATGTCGCGTGATTGTTATAATTCAAAGCTCCTTACGTTCTATAAGGACGCCTCACGGAGTTCAGAGGCTTCCAGATCAGACTGTTGACCGAACGAATGTGTATATCGTCGGCTTACCATCGTTAAATATTTGCGCACCCTCCCGCGGCGCCCTCTAGTACTTTAAGGATATCGAACTGAACAGTGCACTCATCTCATTCTCGAACTTCATGGATGAGACTAACATAGTCCCCTTACATGGGGTCGCACGAGCCATAATGGTCACGTCAATATTGTTTGGCGCGATATCAACAGTGGTTGTATGCCTCAGAATGTATGTACGGTGGTTCGAGAAGTCAATATGGTGGGACGATAGATTAATGTTTGGCGGACTGGTCAGTATTGTGGTTGAAATCAACCAGCTTCCATTGCCCCTACCTATCTAACAAGTAATAACAGTTGATTTACATCGTCCATGTCAGCATCGCTTGCAAAGCTGTGTATCTTGGCCTCGGCAGACGAAACGAGGACCTTACAGATTCTCAACGAGTAGAGGCAACAAAGTATTTGATAATATGGTCGGTGGTCTACTCGGCCAGTCTTGTTGCGGTGAAAAGTTCCATTTCCATGACTCTGCTCCGGCTAGCTACCACAATACAGCACATCCGCTGCGCCATATACGCCTTGCTGGTATTGAGCATTTCATCGTTCCTGATTTCCTGTATAAGCTCTCTAGCATTGTGCCAACCCGTCGAGGCCAATTGGGACTTCAGACTGCTTCTCAACGACAAAGGGGAATGTTCAAACCCGGATGTTATATTCGGCATTGCTTATACGTCCACGACTATAACTATCGGTACTGATATAGCGTGTGCTATATTACCCGGGATCATACTATGGAAAACTCAACTCAAGCCGAGAACCAAGGTCTTGGTTACCATACTTTTATCTTTTGGCTCATTCGCTTCCGTCTGTACGATTATGCGCGCCCCGTACGTTAAGTACTATGCCGACAACGAGATCCTGTGTAAGTCTTATCCAGCCCACTGCTTGAAACTGACGTAGTTCTAACGTCTGTGTCAACCTCCAGATTGGATTGCGCACATTGTCCTCTGGGGTGACATCGAAGTCGGAGTCGGGCTGATTGCCGGCTCCATCCCGGTAATGCAGAAGCTGATAATGAGGCGGATTAGAAAGCAAAATTCGTGCCCTTCGCCGGGTCCTTTGGATTTAGTGACCTTCGGTAGCGCTCCTGTGAAGGGCCGCAACGATCGAAGGATTTTTACCAACCCGACTGACGTCGGCTTCAACATAACGACGGTGCATGCAACTCATCCCCACGATTGGGAGCGTCTTGAGGACGAGTCGAGCTCGCGGAGGTGTATCCGTGCGGATTATACTTACGAAGTGGAGCTAACACATAGCTCGATGCCTGAATCAGTGTAAGGAATATTAAAGGATAATTGTCTGACGAACCTGGCGGAAGATGTACGATCGCATGGCATAACACTAGATAAAATACCATGGCGCAAGCTAGTAAGATTAATGACCAAATGCAATACGCTCCGTTTGTTTATATTATGAACAGTGAATCTTAATATCCCCTTCCCCCCCTTTTTTTTTTCCCATTATGATACAGTAGTAACCACAGTCCCTATCCTATTGTAATTCGAATATGTGGATGTATCATCCGGGTTTCCCTGCCAAGCATACTCGACAATTTCTGTGGCATTTCCGTCTCCGCTAACCAAGCAGTATATTCTTCTGGCGTGGTTAGCGACCATCGTCCCAAGGGCTGTGCAATCTGACAAGTCCTGGACCTCACTGCTGGCTGCAGTCCAACTGCTCCCTTTGTAATACGTTAATTGGACCCCGTCATTTGCGGCAGGATCCATGGTGAGGACCTGGAAACCTAGTGGCTCGGGCCAGCCAGTGCTGGTCTCATTGAACCCGGTCGAAAACGCAGCAATCGTAGTCTCGGGACCTATATCCCGGCCCAAGGTGTGTCCCACATACCGCCCATCGCCGTTTACGATCTGAGACAGAGCGCTGGTAGTCGAGCGATAGAAAAGGTTCATGCTCCTGTGGCCGTCGGTCGTGGCAGCGGCTACGTGCGCCTGTACCATGGAGCTATTTTCGGATGGAGGCGATATGTCAACCTGGATGACGTTGTTGTTGCTATACCAGCCTTGGCTGGCGTTTTGATAACTGGCTTCTCTAATCCCGTTCGAGGTCTGCCAGTAGAGATACGTGTACTGGTTGCACAAGTCGCATTGCTTGCCATAGGAGGCGAGCGAGGAACCAGCAGTAGAAATGTAGCTGTTTCCGGCTGCCGAGTCTACCCAGTTTGCGGCGGGAATTGTTGATTGCGTTGAAAAACCCTTTGTACCGTTGTAGGTCAGGGCCTTGATCGTGGCAAGTCCACCACTGTCTGGGAGTTGCCAGTATATATGAACATCACGCCTCTAGTAACCATTAGCAGTCCGACTTTCACCGTGTCCCCTCTATGGCATAAAAGCTCACCGAGTTACTATAGGCATAAACATCCAGTGCCAATGCAGTACCTTTCCTCACACTATCGAAGCCCAAGTTATTTGTCTTCCCATCCACTATTGGCGAAACGACCCAACTCTTATGCGATGAGTTCCACGCCGACAGATATAAGGCCCCGTTATTCAATTGATAAGCCACAAGGTAGTTTTCGTTCCCTAACCCGTCCGTAAAGTTCGCAGTCGCAAGTCTTGTATTCGCAAAGAGAGCAGTGGCGTTGTCCGTTGCCCCCTGGGCCCCATCCTGGACTCCAGTAGAATCGGAAACCGAATCATTATCCCTACTCGTCACTACGCCCGCGACAACGCCCGCGACGATTCCCGCGATAACCACCACAGCCCCCACGACTACAATCCAAAATATCTTCTTTCGCATTCCACATATTCTCGGCTCCGATGCACTTAATATCTTCTCCGAGTCCGTCCCCGGCGTTTGGACTGCTTCTGGGAGGGTAGGATCTACTCCTTTTCTTGGGGTATCGCCGCCGACAACTTCGGGGTAGTTGAAATCTTGGCTCGCATACTGATTAACTTCCGGCGCTTGATCAGCCGCTGCCGCCGCGGCGTATGCCTTTTGATTTCGTTCCTGTGCCTCGGTGTCCACTTCCAGTGTACTGTACTCGTATCTATCCGTCGAGGAATTCATGATTGCGAGGACAGACAGACGGACGCGTCTGTCGCATCCAGTACGAGACAAAAGAAAATTACGGTGTGAAGTTGAATGAGCATTTGACGAAGGCAGAAGGAGAGGAGAAAAAGCAGATCCCTGATGAAACCAGTGGGCGTAAAAGTGGCCTGTCAGCCCTGTCAAGCGCCGTCTCGCCCTATGCCCGCCGTGCTCTGCGCGAATCGAAATTCGATTCGGTTATGGGCGCACCCTGTCTTCCTACCGAATAGGGCAATAATTCTCGTGTGGATAGCGGTTCCGCATTAGCGGCATGTCAGCTTCCTGGGCTGTGGTGGGCGAAGTGGAATACCAAGGATGCCAAGGAATACTTCACTATTCCGTACGCGAACTAGGAGATCCTCATCATAGGTCAGAGCTCCCGAAGGATTCTCAGGCCTAGGTAAGCTGCTAGGTAAGAAGCACCAATAATGCATAACTTAAAACCATCTACGCAATATGAAGGTGGTGATAGAATCAAAACCCGTTTCGTGAGCCCGAAGGCGCTTATTAACCAACCGTACCTTACCTATCGTTAGTTGACTACGAAGCCGTTTCGTGGCTGAAGTCTTGTTACATAGCCGTGTGCGACCACCCGTCCCGCCCCCAAGAGTATTATAATGGAAACCAAGCTCAGAAGCCTGGGGGCGCAGCATACCCACCTAATTGCCTGGCTAATTTAGGGCAGAACAGCGTCTATATCCCGAACTGCTCGATGTACGATTAAATTACGGGGTCTCTGCCACGCGGGCAAACAAACTGTGCCGCAAAAGACAACCAATACCATGTGCAATTAGATAGGAAAATGTGATATTTTGCCAGGGGTGAAGTTTGCCCTAGTTTGTAATCTGTTTGCGTCCCGATTAAAAAAACCGATGAGATGCTCGGTTGCCACACACTAAAACTTATAACTTCTACGGCGTTGATAGTCACCTACCGCAGATGCCCCAATAATCCTTTTCAAGTCAACACTGGACAAAACTATAGGAAAGGCCGGCCTACATTATGAGACTTCAACCTGGATCTCAACTCCATCCGCAGTTTCACTCAGAACCGTTACTTTAACACCCCATTCGGAGACGGTATATGAACTCGTCCCCTTCAACGACAATGGGGCGTCGTTCAGTTTATCACCTGCACACCCGCTCGATGTAGGCGTCGCATCGAGTACTCGAACAGGTCCTTCTCCGGTAGCGGTTGTCGTTGAGACTGTATAAAGGAGTACGCCAGTTGAACAGGATGCCGAATCGAGGCCAGTCGCTGTGCGTAATTCCGCTACTAACACGTCCGTACTGTTATGCTTGATAACGACGGCTTTTGAACCTCCCGCTGTCTCTAGCGGAGTCAAGCTATGCCTCGTGGAGCCCGCCTCGGCGACACAGTCGATTTGCGCATCGGCTAGCCATCCCAATCGCCATTTATCCCATGCAAAATAATCAGGACTTGGCCCACTGCGTCGATAGGTAGATTCTATTTCAGCCCAATTACTATCACGGAGTTCCAACCGGGTTCTTCCTCACCTGATAAGTCCCATCAAGTCCCAACCGCCTATGAACAAACCCGTCGCGCTGCCATTGAACGGATAATAGTCTGGCAAACACATGGTATGGCCCGTCTCATGGTTCAGAACGAGATACTTCCAGGTTTTATAAGCGTCGAGGCCGAATGTTACCGACTTCTTCGCAACGTATACCCCACTGCGCGTAGTAACATCTCCCATGAAGGTGGGCGAGAAAGAGATGGCGGCAGCGTTCGCTGTGGGCACCACATACAATACGTCGGTGGGCGCAATCGTCTTCCCGTACGCATCCAGCGCATCTTGTATATACTTCTGATGCGTTTCGTAGCTCAAGCCACGCGCCCATCCGTACGATGCGGCGGTAGCCGGCATGCGATAGAAGCGCGACGTGTCAGCGGTGACGTTCAGTGCCAGCGCGCCATAGGACGACGTCGCGTACCATTCCGCCGCGGCCGGCAAGAAGAAATCGTGCAGGCTCTGGGGCGTCTCGATGGCTTGTTGATCGTCGAAGTCGACGAAGATCATGAAGGCGTTTAGGGTTCCCGTACTGGGGGCGCAGTTCAATTCGTAGCCGAATCCCGCGCTGAGGTATACATTGCTGTTCGCGGCCAGTTTACATGTGGCTATATCTGCTCTAGGGCTCGGGTGAGCTTTTGCTGGAGCGGCCGCTGTAATCCATGCTGTGATAGTAGTACACCATGCCAACCCCCGCATCGCAACTCGACATAGCTGTAAGAAGCTACCCATTGCAAGCTGCCTGGATACCCAGATATTCTTCAATACTAGTGATACTACTAACAGATAGAAAATATTCGAGTATCCTTATGGTGCACCGCTGTAGTGTCAGCCACTTCTTATATGAGCCATTGTCGATGCTATCTTAGTTTCCGGGGCTTGTCTATGACCTTCCTATAGGGGATTCGCGGTAACATCCATACATTCAAACATGGCTCTCCGATTCATGGGTTAATCTTATCTATAAGTACCTAAATGAACGAAAGGATATGTTCTCAATTGAGCTAAGATAGCGCAGCGGCTGGTGATTCCTACTGCTTGCTCGGTGGACATTTAGCCGATCGTTAGGGATATCGGTCGGCTAATCTCAAGGACCTGAAGGCGCCTCTAAAGACACCTGTAATATTATAGTGCATAGGTACCTGTACCTAGGGATTGGAGTAACTTGCCCGAAATTAGACGACAACATAAGTCAACGCGTATTTCAGATTTACTAGCACCCTTATATGCAACTGACAGGGGGTTTTTAGTAGAGCTACTACTACATTTATCGACGCTACATATAGCCAAAACTCCCACAGCATGTAATACGTGGGTGTGTACCTAAGGTACCTAGGTATGAATCAGCTTTGACCGTTGGAGTGTTACCGAACTGAAACTACCAAGGCGCATTTCCGGATGATAACGGGGTTTTTGAGTCGGGACCGGGGTGCCGGACGTATACCAGACCCCACCCGGGTCCGACTAGGTACATACACCTTGGGTACCTAATGTACCCTAGAACCATATAGTTAGGAGATCGAATGATATAGTTAACATTAATCTACCTAATCTCACAAGCGATAAAATGTAACGAGGAGTCTGGATGGGATCAAGCTTCTGAGTGCTTCCAGAATTCTGACTAAGCAGGAATACCCTTCAAAGGTGTCTCTTATCTACAGGTATCTCAAACCCCTCCACCCTCCCTCTCTCCCTCTCTGAACGTTCAATCACCTCTACACTTTATCTGAGAATTGCTTAGGTAGCTTGAAGATGACCATCGAACAAGTGCCTAATGTTGTAATTCCTGTGATTGATGTATCCGGCTATATCGCAGGCGAGCCATCACGAACCTATCAGATCGCGGAAGAATTGCACGCTGCGTGTCGCGCCCCCGGGTTCTTTCAAATCGTCGGGCACGACGTCCCCGCCGAGCTCCGAACTCGTCTATTCACTAAGATTGCTCAATTCTATGCTCTTCCCATAGATAAGAAATTAACGTTGCGCCACGACCTCTCCGCGAATGGCGCGCGGGGTTACGAAGCCGTTGGGGTCCAGATGTTGGAGAATGGCTTCGAAGATCAGAAAGAGGGCTTCATGACAGGCCCCGAATTACCACCCGGAAGATTTCTCCAAGGCCCGAATTTGTGGCCTGACGAAGATGATTGCCCTGGATTCCGATCCACCATGGAAGAGTACTTCGCTGCTATGCGGAGTCTGAGCGTGAAGATGTTCTGCCTGCTGGCGTTAAGCTTGCGTCTTGAAGAGCATTACTTCGATGCCTTCGCGGGCAGTCGAGACTGTTAGGAATAAAGCCCTTTTAGATAACGCTGTCGATCATATCTAATATCTCGTTGCCTTAGCTATCTCGTCGTGCCGAACTCATAGGTATCCACGAGTCAGTGTTGAAAAGGCAAAGAGGTCTCGCGGAGTCGGTGCTCATACGGACTTTGGTGCTATGACGTTGCTGCTTCAGGATGACAGTAAGGAATACGCCATCGATTCAAACTATAGCGCTGACAAGCTCTTAGTTGGTGGCTTAGAAGTTTTCCACCGGCCTACTAGCACTTGGAATGCTGTACCGTATGTCGAAGATGCGTATGTCGTCAACATCGGCGATATGATGGAGCAGTGGACGAACGGCCGATATACGTCAACATTGCATCGTGTAATCTCGCCTGTATCGAGTAAAGATAGGTACAGTGTGGCTTTCTTCAATGAAGGT
The DNA here is from genome assembly GCA_022432515.1 of Hypoxylon sp. NC0597. Classification (NCBI taxonomy): domain Eukaryota; kingdom Fungi; phylum Ascomycota; class Sordariomycetes; order Xylariales; family Hypoxylaceae; genus Hypoxylon; species Hypoxylon sp. NC0597. The sequence goes on from JAJKLA010000033.1 coordinate 45,105, forward strand.
CTATTGGATCAAGTCATCGAGTGCATTCCAACGTGCATCGAGCCTGGAGAGACCCCTCTGCACCAGCCCGTGACGGTGGAGGCACATCTGCGAAAACGGTATGCAGATAGCTACGAAGCGCGCGAGAAAGAAGGGACAGATCAATAGTTGGTCCAATCTACCGCCAATTTTAAGGCACGTTAGCCCCTGAATAATAATCGAGATCTTTCAACCTTTTTATAGAAAGGCGTGGCGCTGCTTAGACCCCCGTCTCGTAGGGCTCCTTTGCGCAGGGAAAATTGGCTGCCTCTGGGGCTGTGCTGAGTGTTTTCCGATCTTGTGTCACCACAGAATCGAGACCTGTATAAAACGGTAGGACAAGATTATTCGCATTAAAAGCTCAATATTACGCTTTTCCTTCTATAATTCTCATGTAAAGTAACTCACTAATCTCGACTTCAGGGCTTCGGCCATCATGCAGGACAATAGTTTCATCTACAGCCCATTAGGACAGGACGAGTTTCGTCTTCTACGGCTACGATGGGTGCAAGGCGACGATGATTATAATCATGAAGACACGAGAGTCCTCGTTGAATGCGAATTGACACATCACTCGCTAGATTCTAGTCCACATTATACCGCGCTCTCTTACACATGGGGGACTGATCTACCCAGTCGACGGACCAAGATAAATGGCAAATCTATACTAATTAGGGAAAACCTATACTCATTCTTCAACCAGCTACTTAGCCAAGAGCATCGAAATGAAACTGCGAGAACTGGAGATAGGAGTATTCCTCCGTCTAACAGGGGCTTGGAAGGGAAGCAGGAACAAGGCTCGAATCCAGGAGAACCGAAGCCTTCAACAGAGTCGTACTGGTGGATTGATGCGCTCTGCATCAACCAATCCGACCTACCGGAACGCAGTGCGCAGGTCACGCAGATGAGACGTATTTATAGCCAAGCCCAGCGCATCGCCATCTGGCTGGGGCCTGCAGCTGATGAAAGCGACCTCGCCATGGAAGCCTATCGATCATATCCCAGAGCCGCAGGCTCCCGAACCCCAAAAGAGGGCATAGAAGAATGGTTTAAATCCCTTCCACATGACGCTTTGGGGAAGTTGGCGCAGCGCTCTTGGTGGCAGCGGGTGTGGGTGTGGCAGGAAGCGACTACTCCGAGAGTACCTATCGAATTCTGGTGCGGCACATCTCGCGTTTCTTTCGACGACATGTACGCCGCTAATGAGGCCATCGGCAAGCGGAAAAACTATCCTTACGATGGCGTTTTCCCGTACAATAACAACCTATACGCCATGCGGCAACTAGGTGCCTCCCGCGCGGGGCGTAGCGCGACGATCTACATCAGTCCCTTGTGGTTGCTCGACGAAGGGACGAGGTTGGCGGCAACCGATCCAAGGGATCGAGTCTATGCGCTACTGCCTATTTGGGACGAGCTACAGAGGGAGAATATGCCCCAGGAGAAGAAGAAATCGGTTCCAATTGACTACCAGCTCGATGCGGAAGAAGTATTCCGGCTCGCTACAGTATATACCCTCAAACACTTACCGCGAAGACTAGAGATATTGAAAAAGTGCATATGTAATCGCGATGGGACGTTTCGCCGCTATAGTTGGGTTCCGGACATGTCAGACGAGCGAATATCGAAGCCGTGGAGCCTATTCGTCGACTTTTTCGCGAGGCAAAAGGCACCAGAACCTGATTTCGACCCCGAGTTGAAGTTCTCGAAAGACATGACCGCGATATCCATTCGCGCATATTTGATATCCTTCATCAAATACGAGTATTCTCCAATTGGACGAAACGAGGACGTAATAGCGCTCGACCCAGACCTCTGGGAAGCTAGATACAGGACGTGGATTAGGAAACTGGGCGAGAGGGCATTCCCAAACTTCGAGGACCGCCCTTACGCGGGCGGCGGCCTCGTCTCGGCTGCTGTGGATAAGCTGTTGACTTTTAATAGGATGGTAGCTGGGGTTCCCGTGAAGCACTGGCCAGTCTTAGAGGTTGCTAAATTCAACTTTTCTGCCCTCCCCGACCCGCAGACCGTGCTGAGGAGCGGGCCTAGGGAGTTTAAATTTGGGATGAGCTGTACTAGTCTAATTGAGACGCGAGATGGATACTTAGGGGCTGCGATGCCTGGAGTCCGCGTTGGTGATGCTCTCGTGGGAATTCCTGGTATATCATGCCCAGTGGCCTTAAGGTCGGATAGAGGTATTTGGCGTATCGTTGGTTGTATCTACGTTGTTGGGCTGTCGGATCGTAAATCATGGGGTCCAGAGATAGAGACTACGGAATTTGTTATAACTTGATAATACAATTAAATTCGTTATTATATAAATCTATGCGATTGAGTCTATATATAGCTTCTAGTGAATTAGGAGGTAAGCATTCACAACGCATACCGATACTCTGGCCTCTCTTTGCCGCCGCTGACATGTACAACCTCTCCGCGTTCCAACTTCTTATTAAGTCGACGAAAGTGTTCTCTCAAACCGAGGCATAGAACCATAAATACCGCCTGGCAGCAAGCAACCGTAATAAGCGCGGGCTTGTACACCGGTGCATCCTGTGCCCTGAAGACGGCCGAGCTAATTATCCCAGCGAGATTCTGCGCCATGAAGTTCAAGCCTAGTCGGAACGCCCTCCCAGTTGTAGTGGTAGTATTCGACGCCAACCAGACAGGAACTAAAATGCCAGGAGTAAAGTTTCCGAATATCAATAGGTAAGTGAGAAAGTATCCAACTTCTACGTGCTTGACGAGATTGAGAACTGCGAGAAGGATCCATGCCAAGAAAGAGACGAACAATGTTCCGCAGGCAATGGTGGCTCGTTGCTGTAGCTTGTCGGATATCCAGGTGGTCGCTAGTTGAACAGCAGCAGCCACAAGATTGGGGCCGACGGTGTAGAGATTCGCCTTGGCAGGTTCAACGGCAATACGTTTGACAATAGTCTAACAGAACATTAGCGTTTCGTGCCAAGTTCTATCTCACAATGGGTACTCTAGCGTCTGATATTATCGTGTTGGGAACGTACCGGTAAGAAGTTTGAGCTACTAGCAACGCCCACGCCGTATAGGAGTGGCATCAGAGTGAAGATCCAAGTCGTCCAATCCTTCGTCTCTTTCTTAGCATCTTCCCAACGGAAGTGCTTGTCCACGTCTTGCGAGTCTTCTTCTAGGCGTATTCGCGATAGCCGCTTTTCTTCGTCTGAAAACCACCTAGATTTCTCCACGCTATGCGGAAGAATTAGGAATAACAATAAACCAATACCGACGGTAAGGGATCCCTCAATAATGAATAAATCTAGTTCTTATTAGTCATCCAGCGGCCGAATACAGATTTTAAGGGGAAGCTGCCGAGGTGCGAACCAACCCCTGATGAGAGATAGGCTTTGAGAGTAACTGAGCAGGAGATGCCTCGAGACTTACTATCAATATGTTAGCCTTGTAAGTGCAATGAGATAAAATTACGTTTTGAGAGTAACACTTACCATTGCCAACCTTTCAAAGCCTTTTCCCATCGGAAAACGGACCACGCAATCAGACCCGAAATGGCACCTGCGATGAATCCCATGCAACCAAAGATGCTTGTGCGGAAGCTGAGCTCGCGCCTTGTGTAGAATAGACTGCAGTAGAAAATGGCGCATGGCAAGAACGCTGCTTCGACCGCGCCCATAAGTATCCTAGTTGCCAATATTCCCCCGAAGTTCTTCGTCGCGGCCGCACACATAGCCATTGCACCCCAGCACGTCATGATAGTAGGAATCACCACCGCCGCGTTAAACCGTTTCGATAAGAGCGTGAAGGGGACATTCATGAGAGCATATGGGATATAAAACAGAATAAGGAGAAGGGAAAACTGGTTTCCGACAAGACCGAGGTCCTTTTCAAGCGTATCGGTCTTAGCATTTCCAAGGTTTGCTCGATCGAGTGTGTGTGTAAGGTATGCCATCGCTAACATCTCCGTCAGTTATTCCGCAAACATGAATTTTCTCAGTAAAGGGGAGTTGGAGTTGCATACCTAATGCGGGCATTAGAATCAGGTCTGTCTTCCACACTAGCTTTCTCTCAAGCGCCTTGTCTTGGGAAGTTTGGCTACCAGAGTCAGAGCCGATAGCCACGACATTGGGATCAGGCTGCTTCTCCTCGTCCGCCATCGTTACTATAGCCAGCAGTTCTCAGGTTGAGGTAGAGAAAGGAGATTACGAATGAATAAGTTAAAAGAAGTTGTTAGAAGAGCCAACCGTATAGAAAAGCGTTTCTCTCAGGTCCTATTGCCCCTTGTACAACCTTTCCAGGGGTATTTAACAGACTAATTATATCAACCAGCCCCTCGGTACAGCAGCCCTACCTTGTCTCTTCCACGTGAAGACCTTGCCTGAAGGAGTATACTTGATTTGTCACTGAGATTTCGTTCTGGGCTTCAGATTACCAGACATACGCTAGTTGCCGACCTCGCCTAAAGTAGTGCCGTTGTTATCATCAAGCTACGCCGAGAGAGAGACTTCATTATAGAGGAGATCCGCATTGCGGATTCATCAATTGCCTCAGGACCTCTAACAGGCGCGACCCTTATCACACGGCATCGGAGCAATGAAGCACGCAATCGCGCCATTCGCTCAGGGATCGGGATTGGAGAGCCGTGCAGATGTGACGGTGGGGAAGACTAATAGGCTCGTGCCGACGAGCCTCTATAGGCCGTTCCCCAATCCGGCTGCGGCAAGATGTTGCGATATCGCATCTGAATTTTGAGATCAAATTCATTTCTATCATACACAATGCAAAATTACATTCACATTTGAGGCTATACTGTACCGAGCGCCCATCATGGCTGAACCGCAGCCATCTGCAGAAAGCGTAACGCCACCGAGCGATGAGCAGCTCCGTTCTGACCAGGTCGGAAGTTCAAGCACTCCCGAATCGTCTCTTGTCGTCCATTCTCATACGCAGAATTCGGGATTTTTCTCTAGGTTTCGCTACCATCTCTTTGCCGCTGGGTTCGCATTTTTGCTTAGCCCCTTCGCGTTTCTATGGCCCGGTCAATCCCCTGTAGACCCGACCAACTATGCAGAGCGCACAAGGAGGGTACTGAAGTCAACGCCGTAAGTGCTCACAGACTCCTCATCTAAAACGGGTTACTGAAAGAACCGCAGTTTGATTGATGGTCATAATGATTTGCCCTGGCAATTGCGCATAGAACTGCACAATCGCATCTATGACGGTAGGGTGGACTTTACCAAGAGGCTTCTGGGACATACGGATATCCAAAGGATGAGAACCGGTATGGTAGGCGGCCAGTTCTGGAGTGTATATGTCCACTGTGATGTCCACCAGCAACATTTTGAAGACCCTTCGGTAAGCGGGAATTTGATATTGCATACTACTAAGCACCGCGAAATTTACTCGCTGACATGTGTTGATAGTGGATTGTTAGAGATACTTTGGAACAGATTGACGTCGCAAGGAGATTCATCAACGAGCATCCGCAGCATCTTCAGTATTGTGATACAGCAGCGTGCGCCCGTAAAGCGTTCAAATCTGGCCGCATCTCTAGCATGCTTGGTATTGAAGGCGGCCACCAAGTGGGCGGAAGCATTGCCAGTATACGGCAGATGTACAATCTTGGGGCGCGCTACATCACCCTTACTCATAACTGCGATAATGCGTTCGGGACTTCAGCCTCTACTGTTGCTGCTGGAGGGCCGGATGGGGGCCTCTTCAAATTGGGATATGAAGCTATCAAGGAAATGAATCGCCTGGGCATGATAGTTGATCTGTCGCACGTCTCGCATCAGACGATGAGAGATGTATTAAGCGTTGCGCGCGCTCCGGTGATATTTTCGCATTCGGGCGCGTACAGCGTGACGCCTCATCTTCGGAACGTACCTGACGATGTTCTAAGAACGGTCAAACGCAACGGGGGGATCGTTATGGCGGTATTTGTCAATCGCTTCCTCAAAATGAAAGATCCTGACCAAGCGACGGTTCACGACGTCGCAGACCATATTTTCCACATCGCGGAGGTCTGCGGTTGGGAGTGCGTCGGCGTGGGTAGTGATTTCTCTGGAACCCCCTATGTGCCGATCGGCCTAGAGGACGTTTCTAAGTTTCCTGACCTCGTCCAAGTCTTAATGGAGCGTGGCGCAACTGACGAACAGATCCGCTTATTTGCGGGAGAGAACATCCTCCGTGTCTGGTCTAACATTGAGCAAAGAGCACGTGAGATCCAAACTACGGGCGAGAAGCCGGTAGAGGAGGAGTACGAAGGAAGGGATTGGCATAAGGGCCTCAAGGATTCTCCGTGGATGCTGAGGGGAAGCAGGCAGAAAGCTATCGAGGCTGGTGCCGCGGATAAGCCGTACATGTTCAACGTAGATAGTGAGGGGAAACACAACCCAACTGTTAAGGATGTGTAAACGAGATTAGTACAAGAATAACAGTGAAGAATGTTCAAAGCGAACTATATGCCAAGGCATCTAGCAGGTTTACCCTTGTCCAGATTGGTGCATCACCGCCGAGGCCAATAGGCTGTAGACTATAGTAATCATCCTTCTACGAAGCTATCGCCCATTCACGTGGAACTAGCTACCTAGGTAGGTAGCTAGTTAGCATAGGTATGCTTAAGTCTTGAAAGGCACTCGTAATGATTCACACGTGGCATACGGGTCGTGCCTTCGACTACCGGCAGGATCCCTAGAGTCGGGTCCTGGTTGCTAAATCACCATCATTCTCCGCAATGGTGTCATCCAGCTAGTTGGGACTATGGATATGTCGGGATATAACCATACGATAGTAATACCCGCCAGTCTGGGCGCCCCGGTCTTTACCGGTTTTATTTCCGGCCGATCGGTACGGACGTCCCGAAGCGAGCACAATCTATACCACGACATCCTCTTTAGCACGAACGTGAGGGGCTCGCTAGATAAGGCGCTTAAAAGGTAGGTAGAAAATATACCTTAGGTAGATAGAGTATTTTCATTGAGTTTAGGGTGTCAGTATCGGAAGAGGGATGGCATGACAGAATGCAGTTTTTAGGATGTCGTGATTGTGGAGTTATGGTACGCGAGCCGCCTCGAAGAACGTCTAAGGAGGGAATGTAGCAGGGTGGGATATCTAGAGAGGACGTGATTAGATACCACTTTTCAAGAGGGGTATGTACCTATCTTAAGCTGTCACATTACTTCTTCCATGGATTGATTACTCTGAAGCCCAACCAACTCCTATTGTGAAATCCAGCAGTTTGGTTCCCTGGTTTTCTCAAGATGTCGCATATAGAAGCATTGACCTTATACTCATTCAAGACCCTAGCATATCTAGTCTCTGTGTCGATAATTGGACTTGTTATTTACCTGATCCAAAATGAAGTTACTCGATATCGTAGCAGGATAAAGAACCTTCCTGGACCCCGCGGATGGCCTGTAGTAGGAAATCTCTTCCAGGTACCTAACGATACCCGTACCTATTTGTGTATATCTTCCTTGCTAATAAGTAGGTACATAGCACCGCGATGTGATTCCCGCCGAAACATACCGAAGATGGTCCTTCAAATACGGACCAGTCTTCCAGATCCAGCTCGGCAACACAACTGCGGTGGTCATCAATTCGACGCGGGCAGCCAAACAGTTATTCTTAGGACAGAGCCATGCGATGAACTCACGGCCCACATTCTACGTCTTCCATAAGAAAGTCAGTAAGGCCGTGACTTCCATCGGGACTTCTCCTTGGGACGACAGCTGTAAGAGGCGGCGGAAGCTAGCTGCCGGCGCGCTCAACAAAACACGCGTAGACACATACGGCCCGATCTTGAATTTGGAGGCGCGTGAGTTTCTTAAAGACTTGTACTCAGCGTGCCGGGATGGGGCCGTTGAGATCGATTTCCGGCCCGCTGTCAAGCGGTTCTCGCTGAACCTGAGTCTGACATTGAACTATGGGACGCGCGTGTCGAGCGTCAAGTCGCTGACAGACGACCCGTTGCTATCGGAGATTATATATGTCGAGGGAGAGATATCCAAGTTCCGCGATACTGGCAAGAATTATGCGAATTATATCCCGCTGCTTCGTTACTGGGAGCCTGTGGCTCAGTTCTTGGGTCTGGATGCGCAGCCTAAGAATCATGCTGCGGATATTGGGCGCCGCCGATTGGAATACAATAACATTCTCCTCGAAAAGCTGAGGGAAGAGGTTCAGAGAGGCGAGGACAAGCCGTGTATCCAGGGCGCGGTGCTGCGGGACCCGGAATCGGCAACTTTAACGAAGGAGGAGCTCATCAGCGTTAGTTTGAGCATGATGGCGGTGAGTTCTCTCTTATTTATCTAGCATTCTAGGTCAGCACGCGAAACGTCTTACACTGACATCCACTCAGGGTGCCGATTCGAACCAGCCTACCTTGTCGTGGGCCTGCCTTCTCCTCGCGCATAGGCCGGACATTCAAGAGAAAGCTTATTCAGCAATCAGGGACGCCGGGGTTCTTGAATTACCATCTAACGCATACGCTTCGACGAAAGTCGAGTACATCGACGCCCTAACTAAGGAGATCTCGCGCTACTTCGTGGTATTGAAGCTCGCTCTCCCTAAAGCCACCTACACCGACGTGACCTGGGGAAACGCCACGATTCCAGCAAATACACTTGTATTTCTGAATTCATGGGCTTGCAATCGAGGTGCGTTCCATAGTAACCCAGCTTTTTACGATATGAATCGGATGGACATGTTGTCTTTAAGCTAATGTACTCACTCTAGATCCGGAGCTCTTCACGGAGCCAGACACATTTGCCCCTGAGCGTTGGCTGCCGAATGCGCCTAATCCTCACGCGCACCAGTATGCGTTCGGGATTGGCGGACGTATGTGTGTCGCGTCGCATCTAGCTCATAATGCGTTGTACACCGTCTTCCTGCATCTAATCGCGCATTTCCGCATCTTACCTGCTCAAGGCGAAACTGCGGAGGCAATTGATCCGCTTAAGGGGTTGAAAGGAATGACTTTCGTCAGTACGCCGCGAGGGTGGCGTGCCAGGTTCGTCCCGAGAGAGGGAGAGAAGCTTGCTACTTGGTTGGAAAGCCCCGATAGTTGATGGGTCTGATAAGAGCAGATGATAATAGCGAACCTTCATGCTGTATGGTAGGGAGTATAGCGTGGTAAATCGCTATAGCTATAGTACTCTACAGCGCTTGTACACCTATAAATATTTAGCCGATCAGAACGTAAGCTTCAACTTGTACATAGTATTAGGTACCCGTTCAGTCTGAATATCTTTTTTAGAAGGCACACAGCATATATACCATTCTATACCTCTAACAGCCAATTTAACAAGGCTGGCAACTAAATTAGCAACAAGTCGTAATAACAGATTCAGCAATTGGTGTAGCAAAAAGCTCATGAATCTAGATTCGCAACGCGTCTAAGCCGATGAGTCTAATTGGCTAAAATGGCACGCTATAATTACAAGGATATATGTGCTATAGGGCACGGTAATTTTAGCTTTTAATAGCGCTATACCGTCCTATAAAACTAGGGGAAATACAGCGTATAAACTTGGTAACTAGTATACCTATACACGGTATACAGTCCAATACCTATGTCTTGGACGTTAATGGTTAAGGGGTATTGACAATACTTAGTCCCTGAGGTCTAGGATTATTCAGGGGTGATAAATGCTCCAGTCCTATTTTCTAGGTAATTTATTAATCTACCTATCATGGACGATGCTATGAACTGCCTCGTGGGCATCTAAATGTTCTAATAGACTGTGCTCTATCAGATAGAAAAGTCGACTCTAAACCCTGTTAGTAGGTAGATGGTAGAATTCCCAATCGCCCTCCATCTGTCACAAGCACGTTTCCGTTGATGTAAGCGCCAGCTCTGCTCACGAGATATAGAATCGTGCCAGCGATATCTTCCGCATCTCCAAATCTTTGCTCAGGAACAACGCTCTTGGGCCATTCCTTGCCGGGTTTCTTTGATTGTACGTCCTGAGTCATGTCGCTTGGGTAAACTACGTACATGTTAGCAGCTTTTGGGAGAGGCTATCTGTTTGGAGGATTAACTTACATCCTGGGGCTATGACGTTGGACCGAATGCTATACGGCACGAGACTGGTTGCGAACTGCTTCATCATGTGAACGACGGCGGCCTTCGAGGGACCGTATGCATAGCCGGCAAAGGGTTCTCGGTTATAGGCGCCAATGCTGCTCGTTGCGATAACTTGACTTTTCTGCTTCAAGTTGCCTCGTTTGTTCCCCTCGTCGAGCAGCTCTAGGAACGCAGCAATGGTGTTGAATATCCCAGTAGTGTTCACGTGGAACGTATTGGTGAAAGCAGCCGTATCAGTGCCGACAAGATGGTCACGGAATTGAGTAAGAGTGGGCTCAGGAGGAAGACCAGCGAGGTTAGGACCTAGAACGCCCGAGTTTGCTACCACTACATTAACGTAGCCCACTGCTGACTTGATCTCTGCAACGGCACGCTCAAGGTCTGCCTTATTAGTTACATCGCCTTGGATTGGACGAATATTTCCGTGTTTCTACAGGTGGTCAATTAGCGGGATGTCTCGAAAATGAACTGTTTCATGAAATAGCTTACGGCGGTTGAGGCAGCTTGATCTACGACCTCCTTGCGACGGCCAATAATGTAGACGATAGCCCCGTTGCTCTCCAAAGCCTGTGCCATCATCAAACCAATTCCTACGTTTTTCTGTTAATCAGCATATTCATATACTCTTCCAAAGTAATTTTAACCCACCACTTCCTCCTCCTGTTATAACGGCAACGAGGCCTTTGACGCCAAAGAGGTCATTAGGTTCTACCGTAGCTGAAGCCATTATTTCAAATAAGATATCGTGTTTTAAGTTGGAGTAGATTGAGGGGATTCGGAAATACAATCTTTTATAAACAGCGGATATAAGATGAATGATTTATAATCGCGGAAAAGGAGCTTATAATGACCGAAAAAAGCACGCACCCGTACCAATGCGTATGAGGCCTCAATTACCTATTAGGAGATAGGTATACTTAAACTCCGATACTAACATCTCATGTATCTGCATGACGCCATATCGTCTATCGTGTGCTATGATTGATTTAGGGTGACTTAGGTAAGCGTGTCTAATGGAAGCCCGACCGGAGCTCCCCGATGGCCACCGGGTTCATGCTTCACTCTTTACCTATATCTATCAAACTCGATATTTCTATAAATTATAAAGAAGTTTATAATCGCTTAAATGAACCCTGTCGTATCGTTTGGTCGTTTGGTCAATGAGATCAGTTATTCGCGCGCATCAAGAAACTGAAAAAGGAAGTTAGCTTGAAGACCTTCAATACTAGTCGCATCGTGTTGGAGATCTTGGATGCAACGACTCGAAGATTTCCCATCTATGATATCGCTTTGATGGTACCCCGCAGCGTCTTGTCGATCCCCTAAAATATTCTGTCGCGGCCAAATACGACGCCCAGATCAAGATGGCGGACCATGGTTGCGATGCGACTCAATCTGGGATAGCCATGACTACCCGGGACTGGGTTCAAGATGGTCGCTTTAAAGATCCGGCTATTTACATTTATAGCCCTTCCTCGCGTACCTGCGTGGATTGATGGTCCTCATCTACGCATGCATCATGCTTCATTACGGTAGGGTTCTGTTTGTCGGTGTCTTCGCTTCGCTCCTTTGGAGTGTCGCTTGTCAGAGCGATGATCTAGGCCTCAAGAATGGCTACATCACGATAAAAACAGCCAATTTTAATGCCAAGATTGTCCATGACGCGCAAGTCCTCGCGTCGCTCACTTCGGCGGGAGACACATTTGACTTTCTACCGTTTGACTTAATCTCGGCTCGAGCTGGCAATGGCCAATACCACTGGGGCGACATCACGTTTCGGTATCGCGAAGGAAGTACCGGTGCCTGGATCAACGGAGATTCTGCTGCGACCCGGAAGGCCGTCACTACACTCAAAACCGGATCAGGAATCCTTGCCGCCTCCAACTTGACCCCAACGCTTCCCCAGGCGGGTCCCCTAAACATTACGCGGGAATGGCTCGACGTCTCAGGCGACCTGGGCCTGCGCTTCACCATTGGAAACACGGGGGGGTCTTCTGTGGAGATAGGCAGTCTGGGTTTCCCAGCTGAGTTCAACAGCATCTTCACGAACCGTCCCGCGACCGACACGCAGCGTCTATGCTCGCTGTCAGACCCGTACGTTGGCATGCACGCGGGGTACATCCGCGTGAGCCCCGTGAGAGGCACCGGTGCAGCGCTCGTCGTGACGCCCCTCGGCGATACACCCCTAGAAGCGTACCGCAACCTAGCCGAGCCCTTCTACGCGGCCACAGCCTACGGCAGCCAGACCTTCGAGGGGTTCTACGAATGGCAGGTCCTAAGCCGGGCCTGGGCCGAGAACGAGTGGAAGGGCGTGCAGCCGTGGAACGCGCCCTCCTCCAGGACGATTAAGCCTGGTGAGACGTTGCAATTCGGTGTGCGCTTCTCGGTAGCCAAGGGCGGCGTTCGCGATATCGACGCCGCGGTGCGGAAGACGGGGACCCCGGTCGCGTTCGGCGTCCCGGGGTACATCATCCCGCGAGGCTCGACGGCGCAGCTCTTCCTGCAGGCTAATTCCAGCGCGCTTTCGTTTTCTAGCGACCCCGTAGAATCCCTAGCGTTTAGCCAGCTTTCTGAGAATTCGTACGGCATTACGCCGTCCCCCACCTTTTGGGGCCGCTCGAGGTTGACTATTGATTACGAGGATGGTAGGACTCAAACTATTCATTATTACATCACGAAGGCCGGCACCGAAACTCTGGGGGACCTGGGGAAGTTCCTCACGACGGAGCAGTGGTTTACTAATACCTCGGACCCGTTCGGCCGCGCGCCATCCATCATGACCTACGATTACGAGGCCCGAGCCATCGTGACGCAGGATCCGCGAGTTTGGATTGCTGGGCTCAGCGATGAAGGGGGTGTCGGCGCGTATCTAGCTGCAGTGGCTAAGCAGGTGATCCAGCCGGACGCCGCCGAAGTCTCGAAACTGGAGACGTTTATCGACAAGGTCCTCTGGGGCACTATCCAAACGAAGGACTTCGCCGTCCGTAAGAGCGTCTTCTACTATGAACCTTCGGCCGTCAAGTACGCTTATAGCTCCAGCATTGATTGGACGAGCTGGACATCCTGGAACCGGGATAACGCGTACGCTATCGATCGTGCGTACGACTATGTGCATGTTGCTGCGGCTTACTGGTCGCTGTACCGCGTCGCGCGGGCGTATCCTGAGATAGTGAAGAGCCATGATTGGATGTGGTATCTCAACCAGGCGTACAGTACCGTTATCCGTGGAATGCAGTCCGACGTTGGATACAACCGACTCGGGTTAATGGGCGAGACTGTTTTCGGAGAAATACTTACCGATCTAACAAGGGAAGGCCTAACTTCGCAAGCGAGCACTTTGACCACGGCTATGAGATCCCGAGCGGCTCAGTGGGATAGCGAGGAAGTTCCGTACGGAAGCGAGCAGGCGTGGGACTCGACCGGTCAGGAGGGTGTCTATTACTGGTCGAAGTGAGCCCTCGGTATTGCAAACTCTGAAGTCCGTTGGCTGAGATTCTATCAGGTACTTTGGCTTTAACAGCACGACGACCAAGACAGTGAACAGTGTGCTGGGCTACACCCCCACGGTACCGCACTGGGGCTGGAACGGCAACGCCCGCCGATACTGGGACAACATGTAAGCTCCATCCTTCTCCCCTTACACCCCCTCTACACCCTTTTCCCTTCCGCCTAACCTCCCCAGCTACGGCGGCAAACTAAAGCGCATCGAGCGACAAATCCACCACTACGGTTCCGGCCTCAACGCCCTGGTCCTCCTCTCCGCCTTCCGCAGCAACCCCTCCGACACATACCTCCTCCAAGTAGGCTACGGCGGAACCAGCGGTCCCCTCTCCAACATCAACGAAGCCGGCTTCGCCTCCGCGTCCTTCCACTCCTTCCCGGATACCCTGAAATGGGACGGGTTCTCCGGGGACTACGGCCCCGGGTTCCTCGGCCTCGTCCTCGGATCTGGTACGTACGTGGCATCGCACCCGACCTTCGGACTGCTGGCCTACGGCGGCGTGCTCACGTCCGCCGGGGGACTCGTCGATGTGCAGGTCACGGGTCCGGGCGGCCGTAAGATATTCATCGGGCCTTTGGGGGTCACGGTTACTACAGACGCGGGTAGCATACGTAGTTTTAGTTACGCAACGGATAGCGGTGCAGTTGCGATTACGCTGACACAGTTGCCGGGTGCGCCGAAGGCGAAGGCGGCGGTGCTGTGGATCGAGACGGATGCGAGCTCGTCTGCGTATCGTGTTTCGAGCCCCGGGGCGAGCGGTGAGCGGTCGGGTTGGCGGATCCCGCTTGCGGATGATGGGGATGTGTTGGTGGAGTTGACGCGAACCTAGTCTGTGGGCTTGTTGTATCCTGTATTACTTCTTACTACTTGAGTTTAGTACTTCCGCATGATATATAAACACATACCTAAAATAATGTACAATTTCTACGTAGCTCAAGCCTACTATTTTGACGAGCTAGTCGTTAAATTTGAATGTGCGATGCTAGTATCATCTTTATCATGAGTTGGAGTTGGATAACCATGCGGTCTGTTCGAGGAATGGTGTCCTAGCTATAAGGCGAGGTTGTGAGATATTAATTGTACCTCCTATGAAGCACCACACACACTACGCAGATGATCACAAGATTGGGTTCTTATCCAATATACTCGTCGATGCACGGATTATTCCATCCACTCTATTAACAACGCCACGATTTTGCGTCTAAGATACAGTGGTATTAGTCATCCGTGCTCACTTTTCACTTTGACTCATTTACTCCTCGGGACCATCCATCCCAGGGCCGGGTCCGCCTTGTCGTCCCATCTGGCGGGCCTTGAGAATTTCGTCGCAGAGCAGGAGATTTGACGCGATACTCGACGACGAAGCGATAGAATTCCTCAGCACTCTGAACGAATCGTAAACACCCTCCAAGGTCGGGTCCATGGGTTGGCCGGACACGAGATCTAATCCAACCACGTTGCCATCTGCGTTCTCGTCCTGGAGTGAAGCAACTGTAACAATGTCAGTGTAATCATATCTTAGGTAGGGGAGGAAAGGTAAAGTGGCACTTACGTGCATCCTGGATATCGTGGCCAGCATTCGCAGCGAGCGTCTTGGGAATAATCAAGAGCGCATCAGCGAAAGCATCAACACCCCACTTAGCCTTGCCCTTGACTGTCTTCTTGAAAGCATCACTCTTCAAGTGAGCTGCGCAAGCAACCTGGAAAGCTCCACCACCCGGAACCACGCTCTTGTCCACGATCATGTTGTACACACTTCGGAGACCGTCCCGAACAGCATCCGTGATCTGAGTAATGGTGTGGGCATTCGGGCCCTTGATCAAGAGCGTCACGGACTTGGGATCCTTCACCTCTTCGATAAACGTGTATTTCTCCTCGCCCAGCTGCTGCTCGTACACCAAACCGGCCCATCCAAGCACATCCGGTGACAAGTCTTCTACGCTGTTCTGCGCGACACCGCCGCAAATAAGCTGCAGTCTCTCCATATTCCTCCTCTTGGCTCTCCGCAGAGCAAGGATACCGTTCTTTGCCAGCACATCCAGAGAAAGTGGGTCAATGCCCTTCTGGTTCACAACGACGAAGCTCTTCTTGGGGTCGTTTCCGCAAACTTCTTTCTTCAGGTCGACGATCTTCTTCAACTTGGCATCGACGAATCGGCGCTCGCTCTCGACTAGCTTCTCGCGCTGTTCGGCGCTGGAGTAGAAGAAACCCGAGTTGATTTCCGACTTCTCGTACTCCAAACTGACGTTCATGGTCAAGATGTATGCGTTCTCTAGTCGCTTGGGCATATCTGGATGCCGAGCACCGTGGTCCAGCGCCAAGCCGCGGATGAGTTGGGTATCTGAGGCGGTGCGGTGCTGCATCTTCATAATCTCCACCATGTGCAAGTCGGGTTTCGAGGGCGGTTGGTAGATAGCTAGGACGGCGTCGACAATATCGGGCGTCAGCTTCTTAGCAAGGTTCGCGTTGAGTTTGGTAGATAACGAGGTCCTGGCGACGGAGAGGAGCAGCTCTCTCTCCACCTCTTTCGGTAACTTGAAGGAGTCCAGGAACTGTAGTAGCGAGTAAGAAAATGAATTTCGTCTAGAGGTTAGGACTGACATACCTTTAGGGACTCGTTCTTTGCTATCTCGAAACCTTCTGTTATGATTCGGGGGTGTAGTCCCTCCGCGATGTATCTGTCTGCCTGTTTCAAAAGCTCTCCTACTAGAAGGACCACCGAGGTTGTACCATCTCCACAGATATCGTCCTGCGCGGTGGCGGCTCGGGCAATCATGACTGCAGTAGGGTTTTGAATTTGCATCTCTCTTAGCAGGACGTTGCCGTCTTTCGTCAGTTTGATCTATTCGGTGGGAATTAGTTTCGATTCGCATATATCATATCGTGTTCTAGAGGCCCGTACCTGTCCAGCACCATCTACAAGCCTATACCAAAGGTCAGAAATCACCTCGATGTGCCATAGGTTTTCTGGAAGGATATACGTACATCTTAATAGTCCCCAGTGGACCCAGGTTGGACTTGAGCACATCTTGTAGACCTTCGCCTGCACTGATATTGACTCGAAGAGCTTCACCCCGCCGCTTGCCTAGACGTCAGTATCACCAGTTCTCAAGCAAACTACTACTCGGAAAACGTACCCGAGATTCGGCCTTAGGGTTGAGAAGCTGCGCAGCAGACATTATGATCCAACGTAATAAAACTTGCTGCGAAAATAGTTGGTATTCGTGCGGTGGGCGGAAAACTGGCGTTGTCGAGGGGCAGCGTTATTGGAAACGGAGAGCTTCAAAGCGGGTCAACAGCACCTTGAACTTTTTTTCTGCAGCCTTATTGAAAGTACAAAGTACCTTCGTGTCTACAACCGGAATAATCCGTGGTAGCACCTGCCAGAGATTGACGGGCCGATGACACTTGGCAGCATTTACTACAGCAACTACGGCTACTAGTAACGCATTGACCACTTACCGTCGTCTTTTCCTTCTCCCCTTTTTTTCCAATTTATGCTTGCCTAATAACAGAACCAGCTATGAACCAGCTATGAACGAATACAACTTCGCCTAACCTCCCTATATGTAGGTATCTACGCAGTCTTTCGACACAGCCAACCTACTTAACCTTAGCTCTCATATGCGCAATGCCTTTGTTCAATTTTAATATCATGTATCAATTCAGAACGCAATCCTCTATCTTACATTCTTCAACGACTTGTTATGCCCGTTCACAGGCTGGTCAGAGGGTTCACGGGCTAGTCTCCTCTGACCGACCTTGACCTCAGGTCTCCTGATTCATAAGTGCCTTTTTTTTTTTTTTTTTCAAATGAAAGGGGGACACATATCTCGAACTTTCCTTCACTCATTTTTCTAGTTTTAAAACCATCTCCTCAAACTTATTCATCCTTGGAACCTTCAGTTCCTTCAATGGCACTGTCCCCTAGAAGCTTGTTAGAAATCTGTGTATAGACGTATTGATAATTTACTTACCATAACGTCATTTCGTGGAGTTACTCAACGTCCACGAGTCCATCAAGTTTGTTGTCCTTTTTCTTTTTTCTTTTTTTTTCTTTTTTTTTGGTTTTTGTACCTGGTAGGCAAAGAGTTTCGCACTTAATGTAACCTATACCATCAACCTCCTAACCAAGCACCCTCATCCTCAAAGACATGTCTTCCGTGAACCCTGAAACACCCCATGGGAGTTTCGTCTCATAAATACTGCGTTATCCGCCCAGATATGAGGCTGGGAGACAACGACATCCGTCTTCGATTGGAGATAGTCTGCAGACCGTCCACTAATGGTCCCCTATTGAACTTTGAGGGTCGTTGCCTTGGATCACCGGGAGCGTCTGTATGAATGACCCTCTCAAAGACAATGACTGGGCGTATTTTGGGCATGCGTTTAGAGATGAGGTTCCGCACGTACTGGTCCTCGCGGTTCGTTGCAAAGTGCTGTTTCTCGTAACCGAACCGAGCATGGCTGAAGACATTGTCGAACGTGTCACCGCGTGTCTCGGGATCGGCCTTGGCATAATCGTCTTGTATCTGTGTGCGAAGCCATTGCTCCTCGAATAGGAACTTCAGATCCGTATCCCATTGCTTATGAAGGTGCTTAAGCAGGCATGATGGCCGCTTGTGTGTCAATGGGGCATGAAGGCCGCGCACCTCGTCGAAGACTGGGCGAAGTAGATTTGGGAGTCTCTTGTCGTCCAGATCTACCACGGCCACCATCTGGTCTTCGTCGTACACATTGTCCTCGTCGCTCCACATGTCACCATCGTATCGAACTGTAAGCATCGAGAGGCGGAATGCACGTACGCCATCGAAAATTCCTTCTTTAACCAGCTTAGAGAAAATAAGGCTTGGCTCCTCGCCTCGTATTTCATCTTCGGTCACCTCCAGGACATTCAGAATCACTGTGGCCCCAGACAACACACCGTCCCATCCCTTCCAAGAGTCAAATACCCGGATGCAGGGTATGAAGAGCATGTCTCTCAGGCGATCGTACCATTCGCAATGGACGGGTATACCGCCACTGAAGAACTGCAGGGGGATGCCAAAATTTGTGATCATGTCTTCAGTATCCGGGCTAGCTTTATAGAGCTCTGGAATATGAGTGGAAGTGTTGATGTGTGGCTGGAGCACGTAGGCAAGGACAGACCATACAACAACGACACGGCCGGGTGGCATCAGTTCATCCCAAACCATTCGTCGAATGTCAGCCGGTAACTGGTAAAATAGACTGAAAGATTCCATAGGTCTCCGGATCGGCATCAATTTTTGTACAGCTTGACGCGCCAGTCTTTTACTCCCGGGCGACGGCTCTGCGCCATCTGTTTTAACAGACTTTGGCCATCGGATGGGCACCCAAGGACCCGGCCTTTTCTCCGGTGGTCTCAGTGGATCGTGATCACTGGGCCCAAAAAACAGTCTCTGGTAGTATATATCAGAGTTGTGAGCTATATGCCACTCCACGAGCCTGGAGGGTTGCCCGCGTAGCTCAACCACCGGGACGCGCTGGGAGATATCCATTGCGTTGCTATTGGCAAGTGATGGTGTTGGCGCCGACGAACTCACGACGTCGTATGGTATCACTGGTGTTACACAGTACTGAGGATGAAGTATGGTATTGGTGACGAACTGTACCGTTGATGATCCGAATGCTGTTGACGATAGACTATGCCACCAGTGACAGTGTGTTGTTTCGTCTAAAAAGAATTAGACTAGAAGCTGGGTAATACGTGATGGTTGTAAAACACTTACAATGAAAGGTGAATTGTGAATGTGAAGGCGAAGGAATTAAGATGCCAATAAAGAAGAATGAGAGTAAAACTTGCAGGAGAATTCTTCTGGCTATAGGCAGTGAAGAGCGAGATAGTATTGGGGGGGTATATGTGAACTTGAGCCTGCTACAATGCAGTTTAAGAGAAGAGTTGAACAAGGAAGAAATTGGCAAGTTGCTGAGTTACTTTAACAACTGCCAGAGACACAGAAGAAATAAACTGTGGGGAGGGACCTAGGGCATTGATGATTTAGATGGATCCACGTGATCGGTCCGGGACGACAACATTGGTGATGTGTATGGCTCAAGGTGGACTTGGTAGGTGCTGGGCAAAAGGATAAAGTGGGTGACCGTATTGTCACTTGCCTAAGATACCTTAGGTATACGTACCTAGATAATCGTAACTTCATACCTCTGTTCTACGCATATCTTAGCACGATTAGAGAACTCCGGCCTTGAAAGAAGCATGCTCCTCTCAGGCTATAGACGTACATTACCGGACCCCACCCTACAAAGTGATCCCCTGAATCATTGCCCCGTTACACCTTTCTATCATTTAAGCCCAGGAGTCACACAAGTTCTCAGAAGGGAGCTCTTGCCCTGGATAGCCTGACGATTTTGGAATATCGGACACAGAAAAAAGTTACAAGATGGCCATAGCAAAGAGCAAAAGGCAGTAGCATTGAGGTATCTAAAAGATACCAGTATATAGCCAAGTGCGGTGAGTACACAGCTAAGTCGAAGTCAACAGTCTTCGTTCACTATTAGTATTATTAAATGACTCTATACAACAAAGGTACCTGCCTGTTGGCCTTTTTAAAATTACTGTTAAAACAATGCCAAGCAAAGGGCCGAGAAGTGAAGATTTCAAGTCAGTCAGGGGCAACAAAATAGGTACGTATAATCGAACTCGTAAATTAGACGCCAATGTATCTAGTGAGAACATTTAATCTCTGTAGTGAAAATGATTGTGACTAGATGACTATCTTAAACGTTCTGGAAGCATATAGACAATAGAAATATGAGCTGGATACCTAACTTGCTGGTCTGAATATTATTTTCTCTTGCTTATAGTTTCGTCACCTAGCTTTAGATAAATTGTGGAATCTAGACTTTCTTACAAGCTGGTTGAGGATCTAATGAATCTTGAAATTTTGGTGATGGCCTTTGACACTTACTTGGTCCTCGCGATTGAGAGCCAAAGGTAGTTACGGATTGATCATGGATCATTCTCAAGCTTAATTATCCAGAAGCGAAAAGTTGAATTCAAGGCATAAAGCCTCTAAGAGATTGGAGTTTATGTACCTAGGTAGATACCTATTCATGGTTATGAAGAGAGGAGTCGTATGACTTACCTAAGACCCCTTACGTATCACGTGATATCACAACGGCAGGAGGGTTGATAATAGGAGAATTTTACTGTTGTATACTCCTAGATGGAGACAGGCTCTTTGCTCAATGTATGAAGAAGAATGTGATACCTGAAAAATACCGCCTTCGTAATTTTATGCTGTCAGTGGGCATGTGTGGGTAACTAACATCCAGAACCCTAGTCGATTATTCTCTGAAGATGGTTCAACCCAATTCCATTGTGTTCCTGATTCATATGTTCGTAACAAGGTTTGCTTGATTCGAAGACTCTCAAGCAAACCCAGCAGATGTGCGCGCCGCACCGACATGTCATATGATCACATCCATCGATCTTTTCCAGGGGCGTCTTGCACTTGGGACAATCCTTGATGCCTCTCTCCTTTTTTAGCCGCTCAAATGCCTCCA
This sequence comes from Hypoxylon sp. NC0597, assembly GCA_022432515.1. Lineage (NCBI taxonomy): Eukaryota > Fungi > Ascomycota > Sordariomycetes > Xylariales > Hypoxylaceae > Hypoxylon > Hypoxylon sp. NC0597. The sequence continues at coordinate 66,239 of JAJKLA010000033.1, forward strand.
ATCCCCCGGTTGAAAGGTCTTTGTAGTCCGCACAAGTCATACTTCCATGTTGAGCTTGGCACGCCGTACATACTGCCACAAGACAATTAGGACAAGTTCGCATTTTAGGGGCGTCACTGATGCGGTACACGTATCCACAATCCACAGAAGGACAGTACTTCAGCGACTGTGGATTAAGTCGTATGTACGAAGCAAAAGACTGCTCTAGTAATTCCTCAAATGCAGTCGACGAGAGGTGCTCCTGTAGTTCTGGAAGGCTCAATGCTTTACTACAAGTGCCAGATTCCCCAACGCAAGAAATTTTGGACGCTGTGCTCTGTGTTGTAGCAGACATGCACAAATTCTCGAAGCAATCCAGGCAATAGACGTGATGGCAACCGGTCTTTACTGGGTTTTCGGCCTCATTCCAGCATACGGAACAATCTTCATTATTCAGAATATTAGTAGTCTTCTGCGTGGGCTCCTTTTTATTCATGATGGAAGTTACCACTTCATGATCGCCGATGGTACCAACAATGATTATCCTCTTGGGCGTTGATGTGATATTAAAATTGACCTTTTCGGGGCCCACTCCATCTTGAATCATCTTTAGACCTCCCCGGAGAATCCAAGACAGTTCTTGTGCATTGAGGTCGATGTAGAAGTGCTCCGACTTCTCGTTTTCCAATAACCTAACGATGGCAGTTTGGGCCTCTTCACATCTTTTTCTGGGCCCATATAGGCGGAGCTGCGACTTAGTCTTGTTTCGAATGATGACTACCCCAAGCTCCCGTTCTAATTGCTTCACTCGTCCGGAAAGAAGGCCGTTTCCGCGGAGAGCTGGGTGCCAAAGCACAGAAGAACCATCCATTGCTACTACGCCGGATAAAATGTTCATGATGGTGTTTTTCGCTTCCACAACTTCCTTAGCACCCTCCCCTTCGACCTTTAGAACGCGATACCATTTGGGTGGGTTTGTGTTTTCATAAGCCGTGAAATGCAGATGGGAAGCCTTCCAGTCCCTGAGATGTGCCTTAATCTGAGACTGGATTGCTTCGTAGATAGTCTCAGAGACCTTGAACTTTACCGTATGCACTAATTGTACGGTAAGCTTAGCATTTGGGTTGAATGGGAGTGCCGACTGGTTTAGGGTTTGTGCAGCTTTCATAGCGTCGTCTTCGTTAAAGAATCGCGCGCTCGCTTTCATCCGCTTGCCAGTGGTGTCGGGAGTAAACTCCCACCATTCCAAGGAACCAATAGACGTGAAGAGCGACTTGATCTGTGCTGCGCAGATCTCACTATCGCCCTTGTATGTAGGATTCCCGAGCTCGATGTTGCGTGGTTTATCCCCCTGTTGACGAATAGACCTAGAGATATCAGATTCTGTCGCAGAAGCCGGCACCTCCGTCAGGCAAACAGTCCATGCTAGAGGATTGCGACGCCCTCCGCCACGGGTTGGGTTGCCGCATTGGACACTTTGATTTAGTATTCTGTAGGTCCCATCTCTAAATTTCTTGCATGCGCGCTCAGCAATCTCACTATTTCCAAAGTTGAGCCAGACTGTTTTATACGCCTTATGCCAAGAGATATGCACTTTCCGACAGTCCACACGGAGGGTATTCGAGTCCGATGATATAGGTGACTCTACTGGAGTAGCAACTGGTAGAGTTCCTTGAGTGAGACGTGGTGCAATCTGCGGGCCAAGCTTCCTACTGGCCAAGTTGGCGAACTCGGGATCTTCAACCTTCACGAGCGCACTGCAGAGATTCAATTGACGGGTGATACGAATCTCGGTCTCGATCGGCGGGTTCAGGCCGTGGGAATGAAGAAGAGCAAGTATAGTGTCTTGTCCACTATCATGCGGAAGCGGGCTGATTTGGATGGCAGAGAAGTCAGACGCCAAAGATACTTTCTTGATGGTGGCGCCAGCTTCGAAATGAATCAAGGAGCCACCAATGGTGCGCCTGGCATTCTCCTTCACAGTGTCCGCATTGAACTATTATAGCTATTAGTGATGAAACTTCCTAACTTCAGTAGTCATACATCAGGTGTCTTTTGGGTTGAAGTCTCAGGTGCTGTATTGGATGTGTGCAGATACAGGCAAGCTTCGCCATATCGAAAAGCCCCGCGCTGGAAAAAACGGCATTCTACTTGAGAGCGGGAGTCATTTAGCGTTGATGGCGAATCGGAAGATTTCCCCGGCCTAAAAGAAAGATTCCCGTACTGGTGATTTTGTTTATTATTCGGCCTGAAATTGAGGGCTCCCGGATTCATCCTGTGTTCTATCTTAGTTTATTCAAGACTCAAAATGTATCTTAATAGGGATTAGGCAGAAAGAATCATGATGAGGAGTCAAGCCATGATCTTTGGATAGCCAGTACAGCCAGTAACAACCGTGGATGATGTGTCATTTTGGGTAGCACAAGGTGGCGGTAGGAATCGGCCGACTGCAGGCAGCCCACCAAGGAGCGTTCGAGCCAGGTGGAGCATCTAGAGCAAGAAGGAAAATGCACAATGTACTTCAAATCATTTGAACGAGAGAAATAACGTACATATGTAGCTGATGGTTGGACAGGCGCTTGGGACGGATGGATGAAAAAGGGGGTGGAAGCCTCAAATTCGACTTATCCCTATTACTTGATAAGAGCAAGGGAATTCTCTTTAAGGGATCTAATATCACTCTAAGAGATATATTACTTATATTACGTTTATAAGGATGTGGCTTGTGCTCACATCAATCCGCCGTCAACCTGTCAATTGATTTTCTCATCGTAAACATGCCAAACAAAGAAATAAATCAACAATGCGTTTATCTCCGTTGGCCTGTATCTTACTTTTATTCGCGGCAGCTGATAGCGCTGAGACAACTGCCCGCAAAGATGTGAAGCAGGTCGCCATTATCGGTTAGTTGAACCCGTCATCCGTTCCTTGAGCTCTCCCAGGCGGTCAAAGTCCCAATTACAAACTGCCTGGTCTTCTACATGTAACGGCGCGAACTCTTGTTACGCAGTCTTATATCATTATATCCCAAATCGTTATATTAACTAGGTAGATGAATAGGTGCTGGCGCCGCTGGTTCTTCCACCGCTTATCACCTGCACAAGTATGCCAAGCAAGCAGGCATCGACGTCAACATCACCATATTTGAGAAGACTAGCCACATTGGCGGTCGGACTCTCACGGTGGACGTTTACGACGATCCCATAAACTCGGTTGAGCTGGGAGCCTCGATATTTGTTGAGATCAACCACATTCTTTATAACGCCACTAAGGAATTCAACCTGCCTCTCGTCGATCCTGGTAGTGATGAGAAGGGGGTGCTTGGCATCTGGGATGGCAAGCGCTTCGTCTACGCACAGGATTCGGAATCTTGGAACTGGTGGAACCTTGCTAAGTTGTTCTGGAAGTACGGCACTGCGCCATACTACACCCATCGACTCGTCCAAGATACCATTGGAACCTTCTTGAAGCTCTATGAGGCGCCCTATTTTCCATTCAGGTCGCTCTCAACTAAGGCCTTTGAGCTTGGACTCGTCGGGATAACGGGCGTGACTGGACAGCAGTTCTTGGCAGAACATAAGCTTGACGGGCCCTTCGCCCACGACATTGTGCAGGCGAGTACTCGAGTAAACTATGCCTCGAACCTGCCCTACATACACGGTTTAGGAGCAATGGTGAGGTCTTATTGAGGTACAAAACGAAGCTTAATATCGCTAACGTCTTAGTTCAGGTTGCTATGGCTCCCGAGGGAGCAGTCGCGGTGGGTGGTGGCAACTGGCAGATATTCTCCAACATGGTCGCGGACTCCAAGGCTTATGTTTCGTTAAACTCGACTGTGACTTCAATCGCCAAGGAACAGAGTAGGGACCCAAAATCTAGCTCACCGAAATATCGGATCAAAGCTAAAACGACTTATGCTGCTAACGACGAGGCGGAAGCACATCCCGTGGCCTTCGACGATATCGTCATCGCAACACCGTATCAGTTCAGTGGTATCAGCAACGACGACGAAGTTATTCGACAACCCATAGATGAGATCCCATACGTCACACTTCATGTGACGCTCTTCGCGTCTCCCTACAGGTTCAGCTCGGAGTTCTTCGGCCTTGAGCCCGCGGCCAAGGTCCCCACCTCTGTACTCACGACATTAGGTGAAGGCGAGGAGGCCAAACCGGGTCCGGAAGGTGCCGGAGATGCGGGCTTCTTCTCTGCGACGCTTGTAAAGATTGTAACGAACCCGAAGACACGGAACACTGAGTACGTGTACAAGATCTTCTCACCGGACAAGGTAACGCCCGAGTTCTTGTCCAGGTTGCTCGGTGTCCAGATACCAGAGACCTTTACTCGGCCCTCTTCCTCCAGCACAGAGGCTAAGGACGCCGACGAGGATGCGACGACCATTGTTGATCCCATCTCGTGGTATCACCCCACAGTCTTCCACCCCTATCCGCAGAAGTATCCCCGCGTCACGTTCCAGGACCCCATACTAAGCGATGGATTGTACTATACGTCGGGTATTGAGAGCTTCATCTCCACAATGGAGACAAGCGCCCTGATGGGTATGAATGTCGCCCGGCTTATTGCGGACGACTACCTAGGTGTGTCGCATGCGGAGGACGTCGAGCAGATGCAATCTCAGCAGGTCTTGACAGGGTCGCAGAATGAGACTACGGCAGAATATAGCCCGAAGGTTGACGACGTGGATGAGCTTTAGGGAACCTCTTATCCAAGAATTATGTTGTTAGTTTAGAGTATGGAGATTGATAGTGAGATTAACGCTACGAAACCTTTTCGTTCTGCCTTCCACTCTAAACAGCGCTATTTCCCTGCGTACTATTCTGCCGACGTCCGGGCTTTATATACCCGAAGATGGACTCGAAGATGCCCCTGTTCTTGGTCCCCTGGGCAGCGCCGTTAGCAACCCCATTTCCATTCGCGACCCCATTGCCATTCGCAACCCCATTGCTCCCAGCGAGTCCTTCGCCGTGTTCAGCCGCGGACCCGTTCATGAGCGGGGATTCGGACTCATCATCAGAGCTGTCATCGTCCGTACTATCCCCTTCCTCGGCGTTGGTTCTAGCATTCCTCTCCCGCTCCCTAGCCTTCTCTAGTTTCGCATCAAGGTGCTTCTCTCGGGACTTTCGTTTAAGCCGATCGGACCAATCATATGCCTTACGATGCAGAGTCTTGCCCGATACGTCGGCATCAAGCCAGAAATTGTAAATGCCAGATTTCACTAGCAGTGTCGTCACCAGCCACTTCCAGAGGTAAAATACTCCGGCGCGTATCCAGATGCCGAACGCGATGAGCAAACTCAGAAAAATAACTCCGGCAGATATAGAGACTACGGGGTTTGAGGCTTGTTAGTTTGGGTGTCGTGATGTCGTAGGGGTATAGTAATAGGATAGGAGCATTCTTACACATATATATGAACTCCGTTTTGATAGACCAGTTTGAACTGCCTATCTCCATGTTGTTCATTCCAAAGACACTAGACATAAACGAGAGGGGAAGCTAAAACGTCATCAGTTTGGAATATCATCGTACAATGAACATGGGGTAAAACTTACGAAGACGATCGTCACAAGCGTAAACATCATGATAGATCGGCCCTGTTTCACGGTCTCTTCAGACTGCTTGATCGCTTGCCACGCCTGGGCGACGCTGGCCTGTTGCTGTTTCAACTCTAATAAGTCCTTGACCTGTACTTTCGATTAACTACTGTTCTTTTAGTGGGTATGTTGCTCGGGGGGGTTCCATACGCTCTCTGCAGTGTTGGCAGCGGTTTTGCGCAACTCTTCGAGTTCCTCAATCCGGCTTGAGACTCCCTCCAGTCGCTCGTCGGCATTCAGTTTGAACCAGTTATAATCATCCAGTTGCACTTCAAGCTCATCCAGTCCCTTTCCGAGCATGTCCTCAAGCTCGTCTAACCTGCCTCCACGCGGCCCGCTAGATCCCCCTCCTTGCTTCTTTGATTTTGCCAGAAGATGGCGGCCGGTCAACTCGCGTTTCTTGCTATCGCCAAATCTACCAAACGGGTCCAATATAGTTTCAGCGTTAGCAATGAATTTCATCAGAATCTTCTTGTGCGTCTTGGTGATGTGGATCATGATATCCAACTCCTCTATTATGTCCTTGATCTCCTGTTCAATCTTTCCTTCGGGATTGATGTCAAGGAGCGGAACTTGGAGTTCGGACGTGTCGCCGTTTCCCTTGGACCGATACACTTTGCGAGCATCACTAGTCCAGCGCCATAGCCTTTCAAATGCGACCGTTTGTTTGTGCGTCTTTCCATATTTGTTAGCGTGATGTGACTGCAGCCTAGTAATGAGAAGTACCACTCACGACGTTACCAATGGCTTTCGAGAACGCATCCATTACCTGCGGCTGCCGATCCATCGCCTTAGTTCTGTCGAAGAACGAGCTGGAACACTCATCGAGGATGATAAGAGCCAGATCAAAGACGGTCCGTATATGATCAGGGCCGCTGTTTTGAACACGAACCCTGATCGATTTGTGAATAGCAGAAGTGTCGTGCTTATTAGCTCCGTATCGCTTTGGAAAGCAGGTTATGATGGTTTTGGCATCCAGGATCCACATCCACAGCTGGTCAACCATGATAACTCGAGATAACTTCTGTATGTTCATCTTGCACTCCTGGCACTTACCCTCAATCTCGAACTCCTTATGTTCTACCCATACGCCTTCTTCATCTCCATCAGCCTTGACGTACTTGTGAAAATCATCTGGCTTAGCCGTCGTGCCACGGTATACAACTTGATCCTTATCTCGTTTCCTAGTCGATCGGATTGTCCAGTGGTATGCCTGGTCAAGGGTTCGGCGCGGATGTAGTGGGGGGTTCTTACACAGGTGATCACGGAGGATCTTCTTGTCGCGGTAATTAGACATTCCTTCATAAAGCCTTGCAGCATCTATGAGTAGTTGGCCCAGATAGTTACCTTGGAGCCTCACACGGCCTCTCTGATCAACCGGTGGCTTTTCCTTGGCCAACTTCATTTTCTTCAGGAGGCTTCCCATGGTCGATATTCGGGCTCTGCGTTTACGATCATCAGGTGGATTTCTAGATTTATGATAGATGTTGTCAATCTCGGTCGCAAATTGCTCCCATTTCCTCGAGGTATCCCAATGAAGATATGGCATCTACATCAGAGATGGTTTTAGCGTCCAAGAACCACCCCTAGATATCAATGGGACTTACGAAGACGACCATGTTCTTTGGAAAGTAATCAATGTTTTCCGGGTCTGTTGATACGTTAACCTGAGGTAGCTGGAACATTAAGGGATGCCATGTACCTGATGATATAATTTCACAAAGAGGCCTCATGTGTCTTGCATGTGGCGGATTATGTTCTCGGCCTCCATCCAACTGACTATACCAATATGGCTCTCGAAGAACCATATAAGTTCGTGTCTTCTTTTGTCGCTTTAATTCGCGTCGTATCGCACGATAGTCTGGTCTCCCTTCACCGAAGTACCGACCGATCGCCTCCTAATATTCAACTCGTTAGTACTGTGTTTGTAAGGATACCCGACAAGAAACTTACCTCAGCCCACTGCATAACTAGGTTAGCTCGATAGTAGATCAGAGGTAAGCGTTCACTTACAATCATGTTGTTTGATGGAATGTGGAAATATGCTAACCGGCCGGTAGAGAGATACTGGTTGTTCAACAAGTTATCCGTGTGGCCCAGCAAGTCGCTTAGCGCAGTTTTCTGGTTGGGAAACTTGTTCCACACACGGCAAGAGCCATCTTTTGCCTCGACATTCACACCCTCGCTGCCGTGAAATTGTATCAGAGGCACACTAATGTCTTTCTCTGGTTTATATTCAGCAGTTGTGACCATTGCTGAGGCAGGGATGGGATTGTTCTTAGTCTTTCGCCACTTGGCAAGGCTTCTATCCACGTTTCTAACGAGATGCTTGTCATCTTCATCGTCACGTAAGGTATTTCGGAGGAAGTTTATACGCCTTAATTCGCTTTCACAGTCATCTTTCCAGGATTCTCTTTTGAGTTTCGTCAGCTCCTCTGCTTTCCGGGCGCCGTGGCCGAAATGGTTCTTCTGGTGTTCGACTTCTTGCTTCCATATATCATGAGTAGGGCTGAAGAACCCATTCCTGTCGGTTATATTGATACATCCGAGATAATGAAGTAGATGATCTTTAATATCTGAATCATGATCTTCGGCACTCAGGCAGGTCATTTTGATATGAGACTTTTGGCGGCTTAATAATAGGTAGGGGCTGAGCGAGAGAGAAGATATTAAATCAGGAGATAGGAATACATGTGTGGGAAATGACAAAACAGCACGAGCAACGAGGCTCTTATGAACCGACGAGCGGTTGGGGGCCAAAGGCACTAACTAGAGCTGATATCTTCGTCATTGCCTATCCTAGAAGACCTACTCCAGTGTATATGAAATAGCGAACAGGCATTCTTCGCGATCGATGACCTCGATAAGGCGCATACTAGCCTCGATCATCGCAATGAGAGGGCGGCAGTACTAATTGTCCAATAGTGCGAAGAGCAGGAGAATTTGTCGCGATCTCGAGATCTCGTTGCATATGATTCGCTCTAGATTCTTCAAGATGCACAAATCTGCGGGTGATATTACAAAGTGAGACTATTGCCGCATGTTCGCTGACGGGCTTCAGAGCCGACAGGATAGGACAAGGCACTAGCCAATGAGGTATTGATTTGGAATGTTCATGGTTGGCACAGCTTACATTCTGCATATCAGGTTCCAGCGATCCCCCCCATCCTTGGTAATACCAAACATATTGGATTTACCGATGCGGCTGAAAATTGGTAGATGCCAATTGGGAGGTATACCAGAGCAAGAGTCGGTGAGTAGAGTGATGTTAGCATGGTGTTATAGACAGGTACCCGTATGTGTTGCACTTCTGCCGCCCCGTTCCTCACCGGCTTCTTCTTATCAAGGACTGTGGTTCGAACAAAGCCATACTCACACAGGTAGCAGGCAGACCACCCCAATCGTTTTTGAGGGGCGGAGACAGATACAACGGACAAGGGGGGAGACAATATGGTTTGCTTGCTTTTCAGCTGAAAATCCAATCCTGGCACAATAAGCGAAAAGCAAAAGCAAAGCCGCCATGCTGACTTGCCATTGGTAGCCCCCGACACCAGCTTATATGGCTTCTATCAGAGAACTTGTGAAAGAATTTATTGATAGTAACTATTACATCTTTCACTTTGTTTTCCCCCGCCGTTAAAATTTGAATCCCGGTAGGTTACGTTTTCTCCCTCGGCCGTTCCGCACCAACTAATTAGATTCAAAGTTCTCGAGCGAGGCGTCTCCCGATGTTGCTGTGGTGTAACTGAAATCAAATTAGGTTGTCTGCGAATAGTGCGGGGTATAAATCTTTGAAAATCGAGGCCATCGGAAATATTGGGCTGACGTTGGATAGAGACGGGACCCTCTACTAGCATTATCCATTCTACACCTACCTACCTATGGCAAAGAGATAGGTAGGTGCCTACCTACCTGGTACTCAAACTAAAGCCCCTATTATGTAAGCCAGTGTTACCGAAATTAAGAACCCGACTCGTCCGAAAGTCCGGACGAAAACATCACACCCGAAAGTAACCGAATCTACTCCCTTGAAATTGTGTGGAGGCATACAGATTCCCACCGTCACGGACGAGATCTCTGTCTTCACGCAGTCCCTATGCTAGTGACGCGAATTTGGTAGCATTCTTCCTGAGACAGCGTGGTAATTATGATGGTCTCGAATCATGTCCCATGCGGATATAAATGGCCAGCCCTAATCAACACTGCCGTGTGACACAGAGGTCTATCTCCAGGCTATCTCTGAGCCTTTCTATATTAAATTTGTGGTTGTAGCAAATCTCAAGAGAATTCTACAAAAATGAAGCTCTTCAATGCATTGCCAATAATATGTTGCATCATCGCGACCAAGGCATCTCCCGCTATTTCACTATGTTCCCTCAAGTCCCGGTGGATCAATCTCCCCGCGGTTGGTGGCGGCCTCCCAATTCAGGAACACGGCACCGCAGCCACTGATACTCACATATACGTCCTTGGGGGTATTCCTCCCAATGCGAGCAACAGCCAAGCCGCAATCCCATCGACGAACACTTTCGAGGCTTATTCATTCCGAGAGAAGAGTTGGAAGAGTCTCACCCCGATACCAAAGGCATTCACTCATATCAACGCCGCCGCAGTCAACGGCAAGATCTACGTGCTTGGTGGGCTTACAGGAGATGGGGTTGACAAGGTCTGGCGTTCGGCGCCCGATTGCTTCGTATACAACCCCTCCAAAGGCAAGTGGACGGCTTTACCTCCAATGCCGGAAGGCCAAGGCCGTGGGGCGTCCGCCGTCGGCATATCCGGACACACTGTCTATTTGGCGGGTGGGATGGAGCGCCTGGAACTCACCGAAAACGGAATCCAGAAGTCTCTTAGTATAGTCACCGCATATGATACCAACACCGGTGCTTGGACGACGCTGCCAAATCTTCCCGCTCCGCGGGATCATGTTGGGGGTGCAATTATAGGACGCACGTTCTACGTCGTCGGCGGTCGCGACAACGGACAATTCAACGGGCGCAATACGACTTGGGCCCTGGATCTCAATGCACCTTCAAAGGGATGGGTGGCCAAGGCCGAAATGCCTACGGGGCGCGGAGGACTCTCAATCGGTGTTATCGGTAATTACATTGCGACTTTTGGTGGCGAAGGCAACCCGGCGCCCAACTCGAATGGCGTGTACAATGAGACGGAAGTCTACGACGCGAAAAGGGATTTGTGGTTTAAACTACCAGCTATGCCACAGCCCAGACATGGGACAATAGCAGCCTCAGTGCATGGCCGCATTTACATTCCGGGCGGCGGGATTTCGATTAACGCAGGACCTGTGGACACATTTGATGCATTTGAGCTGAGCCCCTGAACCCCGCCTATAATCGCCGAAATCTTGCATTATAATGTATTCCATAGGTATACATATCTCGGAATTTAATTTCACATTTAGCTAATGGTATGCCTGTCTAAATCAACCTTCGTGGCCAAGCACCTAAATGAAGCTGAATGTCAGATATTGCCCTATGTGACCAAAATTTGCGATTGGATTTCCGGGCTACATGTGTGGGGGCAAATTTTAAGGGGCTCAGGGGCTGAGAGGCCACCTGAGAAAACACCCGACCCACTCAATGCCCGACGATGCAGGCGAGTGTGAATGGCCTCAAAAATTCAGCCATTCATCGAAGACTTAGAACATTGTACATTTTAATCAAATAAGGAAGTTAGCTGAATGAATGAGACACGTTACGTCCGAGAGCGAGCTTTCGAAATTTATACAAGTCCTAGGGAGCATAGCGACGGAGAAACGCAACTCTCTACAGTTTATATCAAGAAAGATGTCATAGAGAAGGAAGCGCGAGATATTAACAATCAGCGAAATGCCGTCTTGGGATTTGAGTTCAACTTGCCATACGGTTACAAGGCACGTAACATCGTGGCTTATCTAAGGAGATCCTGGAAAGCTTCCGACAACACGTTCAGGACTTATACTCGCGGGCTATTGATCGCATGCCTGGAGTTTTCTATTAAGCTTCAGGGCTGGAAGTTCCTCGTTGTTTGTGGTCATGAGACAGACTAGAACCCCTCCGGGCGACGTATACCGGGAGAAATCTGGGCACGCATTTGGTCTGAGGAGGACCCTAGCAACAAGGAACAATGGAAAGAGTTACTAATCTTTTGAAATATCTAAAGTAGGACAACGAAATGGAGGTTTATACAGATATCCGTGAGGAAATATTCGGGAATCCAGCGCCCGGGGGCATTCAAGTAGCCAAGAAAAGCAAGATGGGATTGAGATATTTCGTTCGTGTCAGGAAGACGTTTCTGCAGAACACAGTCGAGGTAGTTATAATACACTTCTAAGAGGGCAGCAGGTTAGTCGGATGCTTGTCACATCAGATTTGAACGCTCTACTCCAGCCAAGCCAACAACTTCCGCACCATCTCCCCAGTCTCCGGACCACTCCACACCCTCTTCGCAATCTCTCCAGCCGTCTCCCCAGCCTCAGATCTTACCAGCTTATCGGCCCCAGCACGCACAAGTTCCTCCACAACACCAAAATTGCCATGTTCAGCCGCAAGATGCAACGCCGCCTTCCCCTCACTCCCGCATCGCGCATCCAGCTTCTCCGGTCCCTGAAACCATTCCAATAACTGCCGCACAAGCGCCCGGTTAGTATCCCAGTCGAAGTCGGCCCTCGCCACGGCCCCGCCGCTAGCATAATTGAAGCCCTCTGGCACACAAGCCGCTAGGTGGAGCGCGCTGAGGTTCCGCGTGGGCTCGACAATGAAGGATGTCGATCCGGCGAGCATGTATCGCACCCCGGAGACGCTGTGCCGCGCGTTCAGCGCGATCGCGTGGCCTAGTCCTGTGAGTGGGTGTGGGGCGACCAGGAATGCAGAGCGCACGCATGTTGCGTCCGGATCCGCGCCGTGCGAGCGCAGGTGGTCTGCTAGTCGCAAGGCGTTGCGGCGGATGGCGATGTGGTACGGCGTTTCAATAGAGGGGGAGACGCTGTGATCGCCATCGACAGGGACGCCTGCGGCTATGAGATCGTCTACGAGGGTTAGATCGTTGTTGTGGGCTTGGTCTGCGAAGACGTGTAATGCGGACCAGGTGCGAGACCCGCTTTCGTCGTAAGGGCTTGACGAGAGGGCTTTTGGATCGGCGCCGTGCTGGACGAGGAGCTGGAATAGCGCGCGCCGGTTCCAGCGTACGCTTTCCAGGAGAGGCGTGCGGTAACTGGGACCGGCGGGCTGGTTGATCTGATCTACCAGCCAGCCCAATTCGAGGATGGCTTTACAGGCTTCATCGTGTGCCTCTTTGGCGGCGAAGTGAAGTAGGGTCTCATTTTGACCCAATTCGAACCGGATGAATTTGGTCTTTTCCTGCAAGAGAGCTAATGTTGATTTGAGGTTGTCGAGATAGCTCGTCCCGTTTCTCAGAACCATGGAGAATTTATCCGAGGCGTGAACTGCTAGCCTCACCAGCGGTCCGTAGAAGACCGCAAACCGGTAATCTTTCTTCCCTTCTGTCGTCGTTGGTGTGTCGGTTACGCGTTCTAAATGCTCGATAATCATCTTCAAGCATTCGGTATGATGATAAAATGCTGCAGACTCGCAAGGTGATGTGGCCCCCTTTTGAATGCGCCATTTTGGGTCTGCTCCTACAGATAGCAAGAACGAAACAATCCGTGGCTTATTGTCGTGTACGGCCCACATAAGGGGTGTTCCTTCAGCCTGGAAGTCAATATCAATGGTACCAGGGAAAACAGAGTGTGATACGTGACGCGTGGTAAAGGCGTCGACTATCGCTCCACCTTTCTGGATCAGATCCTGTCCAAGAGCTGCTACGTTAATATTGTCCTTGAATGAAACAAGCCAGTGGAGGGGTGTCTCTCCGTTCGCTGCTTGAATAGAAGCGGAAGCTCCGTTGTCGAGCAGAAGTTTCACGCAGTTAGGTTGGCCTGATCGACATGCACACAGCAGTGCTGTCTCTCCCTCTTGGTTGAGTGAATCCACGTGGACCTTGAAATTGACCAACAACTCTTTAAGTAGGCCATAAGCGCCAACAGCCGCCGAAGCATGGATGAGCTTGTCTCCTCTGGCATTAACAATAACATCCGCCAGGTTATCTTTCGTGCCGAGAGTCTCCGGTCGAAAGTCTCGGCTCATTAGCGTCGACTGCGTGAGACCATGTAACATCTGATCGTCGCAGTACCAATTAGAGCCTACGCCACCGTATCCAAATCTTATGAGATACTCAATATGCTCTATCTCCTTCGGATCCAGCTCTCTCAAGTCTATGATTGCTTGGCGTGATCCTCTGATTGCCTGGTTCTTCAGGTATTGCAGTATAGGTATCTCAGGGGAAATCTCTTTCTGGCATGCTTTGTGCATTCTGTATAGACATGATTGTGCAATTGGATGGCCTCGATGGGCTGCTTTAACTAGGCAATCGAGGGCTTGGTCCTCATCAGAAGTAACCCCGTATCCATTTAGGAAAAGGGCAGCAAGAACAAGCAGGCCGGGAGTATCGTCATCATCAAGATTGAGTAATCTTTGAGCGATAAAGGTTTGTACGCTTGGATCGAGGTCTCTAGTCATTTGCCATGAGTAGCGATGGAACTGGGCTGCGTATTAGCAACCATCGAATCTCGATTGTACGTAACTTACTTTAAATCCCTGCTTGAACCAGTTTACCTTACTTGATACGCTATGAAAGTCAATTGTAAATATCAAAGGCTAGCCCGAATTAAACGTACCTTGCCACCTTCAAGTCCTCGACTTCCACCAAAGTAGAAGTTGGCATGACATCCTTAGACTCGCCCATCCTAGCTATCCTATATTCCTCCCTACGAGATGCCGCAGAATTGTCGTCGGATTCCGCGTTATTCAATGTTTCTACGCCCCTTCATATCTTTAGTAAGTTCCTTTTCATGAAATGGGGCTCTCACTTGGTTAATCTAACGTCCTCGTGCCCTTTCAGCTGTTTGATCACAGCTGAAAGGTCCCGAAGTGCTGGATCCTTAGTCAATGTACGAGAGAACAGGTAATCGAGGTCTTTATAGAGGGGTTCTCGACGATAGAACTCTGTAATTGCTGGGGTTAGCAGCTCCGATGGGTTTGTTGAGTTTACCTGCTTCAGGACCGATAATATTTTTGAAAGGAGTTCTTGTAATCTTCGCAGCTCATCAAAGTTAGTCGACTCTTGTGTCCTGCTCTGCGATTCGCTTGTTGGTCGAGATGAGTTTGTCTCGAAATAGCAATACATGGACTTGAGGTTTTTTGTGAACCCCCATTCAAAAATCCATTTCTCAAGCTTCGACATCGGTAGAACCTGATCCTCCAACTTAAGCCGATTGATCTCTAATAGCCGTTCATTGCTGGACAGGCTATCGGAAATTAGCAAACTAAATGGATCCTTGCCACCGATAGCAAGTGACCACGCTACCAGACCGAATGAATACACGTCCGTATGCTTTAGCTTGTTGACAGGAATAGGAGAGAAAGATTCGGGGGCTCTCCATGTTGGTGTACCGCCTATCATAACCTCAGATTTCTCAGTAGCCTCAATGAAAGCAAAGCCGAAATCTGCCAGTTTAGGGGCCATGATCTTATTTTTGTGCGAGCAAATGATGATATTTTCTGGCTTAACGTCTCCATGAACGATACCGTTACAGTGCAGGGCTTCAAGGCCGCGTGCAATGCCAAGGCATAGTTCATGTTTTAACGCATTAGTTAACGGAGGCCCGCGTAAAACGTCTGCCAAGGTCCCTCTGTCCCCATACTCAACGACCAGTACAGGCAGCCGATAGAGTGGATGCGCGTGGTTGGTTCCCCAGGCCAATCCGAGAAAGTCGATTATGTTGGGATGTTTGAGTAGCTCAGGATGTAGAAGTGCATGGAATTCGGTCAGGACGCTTTGCAGAGCCTGACTATCTTTGCGTGTAAGTGGCTGCCCGTTAGGTTGGAATTCTACTCGTGCTGATTTGTATACGACATGTCTAGGACGCTTCGGGGGCGGAGTTTTAGTTTCTAGACTCCAGCCTTCCATGCCCATCTGTTCTACTATCGTCGCCGGACCGGCTGGTACAGCCTGTCGGGTAACTGTAAAGGAGGCGCCACGACCTAGGAGAAGTGAGGAATCGACGGCTTCGCTTTGAAGAAAGGCAGGGGGGATATATGATTTGACCGTGTCCCTGGCACGATGTGTGGGCATTATGAGGTCAAATGCATTAGGAACATATGATTCGACGTCCCTTGCAGGCAGCACTTTTCTCCCATCTTTGCCTATCGCCCCTTTTGCTACGGGCTCACTGCTAGAGTAAGCGGTCGTAGACTCTTCTCGATTGGAATTCATGTTAGATTTTACTGTTGCATTCAAGTTCAGTTTTGGGAAATTGAGAATGTAAGGTGAGCTGGTTTTATTATATGCTAAGGGTTCTAGGAGACAGCTGAAAGTTACCTGGTTACATCGCATTAGGGCGTGGCTGTGGCTTTCGGAAAGGTTGATCATTGGTCAATCTATGTTCAGCTGCCTATATCCTGCGGTTAGCTATGCCGCTACTGATCAGCAGATGAGAAATGACTCCTTACCTACTAGATCTAGGCAATTATCATTCATCAAGAAAGTCGTCACTGTGTAATTCTCAGTTCCAGCTTCGCGCTAGAATCTCGTGTCCTCGGTGCATCATTCACCTATGGCAGATCCGCTCAGCATTGCAGCCAGCACTGCCGGATTAATATCACTGTCGCTGCAGCTCTTCGGCGGATGCATTAAAGGTTTCATCCTTCTGTCTACAGCTCAGAACCTCGGAAAGGATGCTTCGGCAATCATCTGTATCCTAAATATACAAGAGATCCAGCTTACTGACTGGGCCCGTAGGGCGGGCCTGTTGACGGGTAATGGGATTCTTGACCCTCGGCTGAACGCAAAGGCTGTTGAAATGACCCTCCAGCAATTGCAAGACATACTGCTAGATACCGACAAGTTGAAAAAGAGGTATGGCCTCGCACTCATCCCGAACACGGGCCATCAGGTGCAGATCAGTTCCCAGGTCCAGGTTGCTTCATTATCCAATGTCGAGCAAGTTTTCACTGGGATTTCAGACGACACCCGGCGCCAAGTTCTGAAGAGGGCCAAAATCGCGCAAAGTCAGAACATTTTCAAGCGACTATGGTGGGCTGCCGTTGACAAGGAAAAAATAGAGAAGCTAGCTGCAGATGTCCACTTCCATGTTCGAGAACTCTGGAACCTGTTGGAGCCGACGCGTCATGACGACTTCCTGAATTCGACTAAGGACATCCTTTCTAGCATGGTCTCGCTAAACTCCAAATTCGATCAACTTTCTTCCCTTTCTGAGGCTCTCAGAGCACTCCAGTCAGAATCAGGATCACGGCCTCGATTGATCAATAGCTTAAAGTCCCTTGCTGCATCGGCAGAGGTTAAAGCACTGCGAGTTTGTCTCGGCGATGACGAATCGGAACAATCGGCCACTCAGCATAACCTCGGGGCTCCGCGGAGACGAAAACTTCTTGAGAAGTTAGAACGCCTGTCTAGTAGGAAGCTGACGAATTTCAAGCCCCTAAAGAAGAACGAAACTATGGGCTTAGCCGAATACGACGGGCAAACAGTGTTGGTTGAAAAGAAGCGTATCGACCACGTGCTTTGGAGTAAGATTTTACCTCGAGTCGAGAACCTGGCAGCACTTTTGAACGCTCCCAAAGACGAAACATTCAGTTCTCTTTTATGTAGAGGCATCGTGGTGGATGACGACACTGTGTCATTCGTATTCCACCACCCGACTCCAGATAAGCCAATTGAACCTCGTTCACTTCTTGACCTCTTCTCCGCGAGAGACGGTATCGAACCGCCAAGCCTCACAGAGCGAGTTCACCTTGGACTCTGCATTGCCGGGCTCGTGCAAAACTTCCATCGGGCTGGGTGGTTCCATAAGAGCCTACGATCGCAGAATATTATCTTTTTCCCGCAAGAAGATGGCTCGATATCCCTTGCAGATCCGTTCCTAGCCGGTTTTACGTTTTCGCGCCTAGGTTCGCCCACCGAGATCTCCGAGCAGCCCTCCGAAGACCCCCAGCTCGACATTTATCGCCACCCGCAGGCACTTGGCCAACCGACGACAAGCTTCACTGCTACCATGGATGTCTACTCTCTAGGGACCGTACTACTTGAGATTGCCGAATGGCGCGCGTTACGGTATCTTGTAGATAGCGTGGTTGACGTTAGCGCGGAGAAGGTACCACTCAGTCGATTAGCGGATGTGATGCCGTTTTTAATAAAGGGGGAGGGAAAATCAGGGACATCAAAGCTGAGGTATAGAGTAGGGGACATATATACTGAAGCCTGTCTAATGTGCTTGAAAGGGGAAGCTGACGAGGTAGAGGCCGGGCATGACGATCAGGGTCGCTTCAAACGGAGCCTCATCGACGTCGCTGTGCGACGACTAGAAAACTGTAGAGTTTAATACGCGAGAGGCGGATATTATAAAGTCTGTCCGCATCATGGGCTGTAGTGTCGCCGTATGGAAGAAGGAAGACGACGATAATAGAGGGTGATAAGCCGTGTAACTCACTCACTATAATCACAGCGGCTTATAGTGCTATACATCCCTGTAATTATGGCACATCCCTGTCACCTAGTAGGTCCGGCATCATGGTTTTCATAGCAAGCTTGTAGGCACTTTGTTGCTTTACCTGTAGTGACACCCCATTGTCGGTGTCTTGCAGTCGGGTATAGTCGTGTACGCGCATCAGCGACCTCGGAGGTTCATTCTTTCGCTGTTGTCCTTTCTCAATCATCATCCTTCCAAGCTCCAAATAAAATAAAATAAACTGATTCGAGGAGATATGATTATTGCGTAATGCGCCCAATAAATTATAGGTTGGAAATAGATCCTCCGAAAAACATGCGCGGTTTCGCGAACAACAGCCTAGAACGGGCTTAGAACAGCCCTATAATCAATGAGGCAATAGTTGGACGTGGGGGCATATAACATCTTGATTGACCCGATCTGACGATAGGTCGATCGCTAGTAAGCTTGGCCCTCTAGCTAGGTACTTAGAGCTATGCTAGTTTAAGCAAGACCGCGACTGGGTTGAATAGAGACAAGGTCGAGCAAATTTTATTATTTCTCACGATGCTCGCGCTCTCTTGTCGCAACGTTGCAAACTGACTGAACGCTCAGTTGAGCTCGGTTGATACCATGGAGAAAGGAATTGCTCCGCAAGAAGCGAACGCCGACGCACCCCAACCGGTCAACGTAGAACAAGTCGGCGATAAGGATGTTGCGATCGCCATAGTGGGAGAGGAAGGCCATGCTGTCGATCCAGCCGTCGTCCAGCGCGCAGTTCGCAAGATCGACTGGTTTCTGATCCCCGCTATGACTGTCGGCTGTGAGTTAGGATCTCCCCTACCCCTTTGAGAAATATTAGGTACTTGTGGCTAACATCCGACGTTGGTATCAAGATGGGCTTGTGTATTACGATAAGGTAGCATTTTATACCTCTTATGCCGCATCTCATTACTACATTGCCCAGGTACTTACACATTTTTAGGCTATTCTGGGATCTGCGGCCTTATTCGGTATGACCACCGATTTGAAGCTCAGCGTCCCGGACCCGCGGCACCCGGGGGCGGTTGATACATCGCGGCTCAGCTGGGCGACATCAATTTTCTACTTCGGTATGCTAGGCGGTCTCTACCCGATGTCGTATGCGCTGCAACGCTTCGAGACCGGACGAGTGCTTGGCGTCATTGTCGTCATCTGGTCTTTGATCTGCATGCTCACGGCCGCGGTCACCACGCATCAGGGGCTATACGCCCAGCGCTTCTTTCTGGGCTTCATCGAGAGCGTCATCCCGACCGCATTTATGACCATCATTACCGGGTATTACACGCAACAGGAGCAATCACTACGGCAGAGCTGGTGGTTCTCTTCGACCGGACTCTGGACCATCATAGGCGGCGCTCTGAACTACGGGTTCGCCCAGATCACGGGTGGCGGCTTGCGCCGCTGGCAGTACATCTACCTTCTGGCTGGGTGTCTCACCTTCATTTTCGGCCTATTTTGCTTCGCTATGCCGAGCTCGCCAGTCTCGGCGTGGTTTCTGACTAAGGACGAGAGATTCGCTGCCGTAGAGCGGTTACGCTATGGTCAGACCGGAGTCCGCTGCACCAAGTTCAAGCCGTCGCAATTGAGAGAGGCGGTGCTTGATGTCAAGATATGGTTGATCGCCATAATGATGGCCTCCGCTTACACTGTCAATGGTGCCGTCTCTGGCTTTGGTCCGCTGATCGTGTCGACATTCGGTTGGACCACTCTGGAGTCCATCGTCTTTCAATTTCCACTAGGAGGCCTTTGCTTAATCACAATTCTACTCACGGGTTGGCTTGGGTCGCGCTACCCTAACATTCGCATCCTGATGCTGATTGTCTGTTGTCTTCCGGTTATTGCAGGGTGCGCCGTTATTTGGAGGAGCCAGTGGACGTATCATGCCGCGGCGCCCGTAGTGGGCTACACGATTACTGGCACGTTCGGCGCGGTGGTGAGTTTGATTATCACCATCGGAATGTCAAACGTCGCTGGGCACACCAAGAAAAGCTTCACATCGGCGACTATCTTTGTCGCATACTGCGTTGGTAAGATTCTTCATCTTCTTCGGATCGTTAACTTGGTCATTAATGTGATATATTAGGAAACATCATTGGCCCCCAGCTGATCAAAAGTCAGACCAAGGCTTCTCATTACCCTGAACTTTGGCTTGGCCTCATTATATGGTTCGTGTATAACCTGCCAAGAACGCCTTTAATCGTCGTGCTAACTCCGCCTTCGTAGCTACTGCATCACCATTTTAGCTTCCGTAACACTTTTCGTGGTCCTGCGATACGAGAACCGAAAGAAGGAGTCCGCAGTGATGGAAGACGAGACTGAAAGAGCCAAGCTCGCCTTTCAGGATCTGACGGATAAGGAAAACCCGTATTTTAGATATGTCATGTAAGCCCAATCGTGAGACAGCCGATGAACGATACCGAACCTGAAATGGCGTCTTCAACACCTTTTGCCTCATTGAATTGCGACCTGCCAAGCAACCCACCCCTTGTCGGGGTATCCTTGAGACCTTTACTTGGTGGCTTCTGGTATCGATTTCGTGCGAGGATTTCGAAACATGCTCTTGAGGCGGCCTGAGAGTTTGGATGATCTCGACTCCGTACTGTCTACCGAGCTTGAGCTCAAAAGGCTACTCCTACGGCGCTGCGCAGCTTCGCTGGCGGACACCATGTCGTGTATGATGGCTTGTTCCCTTGTGCCTAGGCGATGCCAAATGATTTGTCAGCCCATAGATCACGGTATGAGACGTGGCCGGTGGGGGATCCGTACGAATATTTCCAGCACCTCCGATTCCAAATGACCTAGGGAGTTCCTTATCCATGATTGATATACCTACACAGCTTTGAATTTAAGGTGTGATGAATAGCTGAATAAGGGGTAATAAACGGATGTCCTCGGCAGTGTAGATGAGTTTACATGAAAGGAGGTTGGATTTTGGTCATTGGCTTCGAGTCTACTTCTAGACGGAGTGAGCGGCATTTTCAATGCAGAGGAATAACATGCATTCGCATGGAATCCAATGTGGTATGATGTTCCCAGTCATCTCACTGGCGACTCATTCCCAGTTTCGAAGATAGCTGGGTCGCATTTCATTGGTTCCCCACACTCGGTCTTGCGTTTGCATATCTAGAATTGGTATCTCATCGGTATCTGTGTCGTCATGTCTCCAAAAGCTTAAATAATTCGTGTGACGATCAATCGACACTGGAGATAGTGGGACGGAGCCTCACTGGCCCTCCACTGTCGGGGACGCTGACTAAGTACTTCATCTAACGGCTTCAGGTTAGCTCTCAAAGATACCATCGGCTTCGTTCTTCAGGGGTCCCTAGCAAGCAACCATCCACCAACAACTCCCATACCTGACCAGTGACAGACTAATACCTACCAAACGATCCGTACCTTTCATCATGATATTATGCTGTGCGAAGCCGACAGTGAGGAGGCATGAAGGTTGTCAACTGATATTCCAACAAATTAGGTATCTTCTGAGTGGTGCTGTCGACCAAGAGTCACGGCATCACGAAGTCTTGGACGCTAAAGGCACCCCGATGTAACTATTGCGACAATAAAACTGCACCCGAAATCTAGAAAGGTGTTCTGGGGTCTTCTATACTTTCTAGTACGAAGTTGTACATAGATAACTCCCTTCAGGGTTTAATCAACGTACCCAAGATAATCGGCATCAAGTCCCAAGGAGCTTCTTCATCTCTCTCAATCGACCCGACGCCTTCCCATACACCGGCCGACATGATTATTCGTAATACGTCTCTATTCATATCGCATCCACCTACGAAAACCCTCCAGGGGATACTCCAGAGGTCTAAATCCATTTAGCTTCACTCTCTAGCGTACCTATATCAATATCAACCGCTCATAACTCACTTTGTGCGATTCGTGTCGCATAGTCGTTACTTTGGGTATGCTCCCAAAAGATCAGTTTACCCCCTGGCTTTAATAGCCGGTAGAGCTCTCTGGCTATAGCCTGCGGCCGGGCAACCGAACACAAGACTTGGATACAAAGGATAGCATCGATGCTACCGGGCTGAATACCATGCTTCTCCAGCACATCGGTGTCTTCAACGCCTGAGCGGATAATTGTATACTTCTCTCTTAGCCCGAATTCGGCGACTTTGGCCTGAAGGTCCGGAATGAGGAACTCGTTAATTTCAACCCCATAGATATGTTTGACCTTGGCTTGGTTATATAACGGAAGATTAATCCCGAAGCCAGGTCCCGGTTCTAGGATCGTGCCTTCAGCTGATGCGACAAGGTCCGAGATAGACGTACCGTTTTCAGGGTCCTCGAAATCCGAGTCTATGGGTTCTCAGCGACGGCATTGGACATTAGATACCTAGGTAGATATCGAATAGGTGGCCTTACCCATTTTTCGGTCCCAGAACGCGAACGCTTCACTCCGCAATCTTGCGACCTCTAGGAGGGCACTCAGACCACGGGATTGAACTGCGTTCCAGCAGACGATACAGAAAGCTGCCAGAGATATTCAGTAGGAGCGCCTTGCAATAGAACGATAGCAGCCTGGATAGCACTCACCCCAAATTGCATGCGTAAGGCCCTCGATGGGGCTGATATAAGAGTCCAAGCGTTCAAAAAAGTTAGAATCCATAATATTAACGAGGCTAGAGAGATAATGATGCTGCGAGAGCACCTATGGAAAATGAGAAATCGAGCCTGCGCGAAGAGAGGCAATATATATGAGGCGATGTGCGCTTCTGAGTTTGCTGCGGAGTGGCGCAGTGTAAGTAATATACTTTATAGCCGTGCCAACATGTCAGCGTTGACGCAAACCTAAGCCCACGTCGAGATAGCTAGGTTATATGTATCACGATGGTACCCCCCGTCCTAGAACACCTTGATCGTAGATGAGAACCCCGCAGACAGACGTCTTCTCACTTCATTTCTATGATGTTCACTATCCATGCTATATCTTAAGCTATTATAGCTTGGGAAAGGGACATGGAGACATAATTTGAAGCAAGGTTGTCAATGGCCGAATAAGTACCTTTTGGACCCATGCCGACGGCATTCACACTGGACTTTGTCGTACGTTTTGACCATGAGAATAAATTAAGAGCACCCAATGATAAGGTAGGCTTGTCTCTCGGGGATTTGCGTATGGTGTTTGACTACAGTATTGCTGACGGCAGGAAAACCACACAAGAGCCTACTAGCCAGCACAGCATGTGCCGCAAATACGTAGCGAATGAGACTGGGGAGAGGGTCATCCCCAAACCAGATAATCACTCGTATGACTTCATGAATTTCCATGTGAGATGTCTAATAGGCAACCGGAGGCAACTTAAGCAGCCTAGGTATGATGTTGGGCCCTCCCTTTACAGTAGTTCGAAGTTCGAAGATGGAGTGGTTTTGATATTTGATTAGACAATCCACTAATTATATAAGCAACTATGCACATACCTGTGATATCCTTATACTGGATTAACGTATAGATGCATATCGATTTCAACTGTTACCAGCTCAGCTTCAGCTTTGGGTGGGCACTTGGCAGTTGCGTCAATCACAACTTGGCCAGCAACGATCATGGCTATGAATGCGCCGGCATACTCTTACTCGAAAGAGCCAGATATTCGATTAGAGGATTATCTTGACGACAAGCTCCAGTCCACTGCCGACTTCGAAAATCTTGATACTCTGCTGGCAAGCGTCGAAGTGCAACGTAGCCAGCTCCAGACCCAACTTGACGACGCCACTAGAGAGCTCGAAGATGCCCGTCGCGCCGCCCAAGATCGCCAGGGCGGGCTCGCCCGGTCCATACAGGAGTTCTACCAGCTTCAGGAGAGCATAGATGTGCGCCTGAAGATAGTGGCCGAGTCGACCGCCCCCGACGAAGCGATACGACGCCTCGAACGACCTATGAAGCAGCTTCATAAAGTCGAGCTCGCATACCAATACGTTTCGCTGCTCCAAGATGTCGAGAACTGGAGGCTGGAGGCACGCTCCCACCTACCCGAGAACCCTAAAGCGTCATTGCAGTCCTATTCCAAACTCAAGAAGCTGAGCATGCGATTGCGGGAACTACAAAAGGCAGCGGACGAGGCCGCTACCCATCTAGTAAACTATGTCGAAAGGGTCACGGAGGATCTATGGAATGAGATGAAAAATACCATGTCTAAAGAGCTGGAGACCATCTTGAAAAAGCGCAATTGGCCGCAAGGCGTCGATCCAAGTGCCGAGATGGACGACGAGTGGCTACAATGCTTCGAGAAGCTTGTCGACCTTCAGGTTCCCGAGGTCCTTTACTCTGAGGGAGTGGTCACGTTGTTGCCTTTCGAAGTGATGGCGAAACCTTTCGTTCAGTGGTTCCGCTTCCAGTTTATGGGCAACAACGCTACTAGTAACCCGCAAGCATTCGGGACATTTTGCATCCCCCAATTTCTGTCGCTGATAGATAAGTGGGAAGGCTTCTTCCGAGACAACGTGGGCTACGTTCTAGCATCTCGGTTCCACGAAACCAAAGTGCGAGACAAGTCGGTTTACATGGACCCAGCCTGCGCCCTAATTACTGCCTTGCTGCCCGTGATGAGAGAGAAGGTGAATGCGATGGTGCAGCATGGGCTCAAGAATCCACAATTCTTGAGTAGCCTCATGGTACAGCTCATGGATTTGGATGATGAGATACGGTCTAGGTTCAACTATGACGGTGGCGATCCTGATCAAGGCTGGGCTGGCCTAACATCCGAGGTGCTTGAAAAGCATTTTGACGACTGGTTCAAAGCAGAGAAGGATTTCGCACTCGAGCGCTATCACGCCATTATGAACTCCCCCGATGCTCGTAACATCGACTATGACTACAGCGGTAACGGAAAGATGAAGCCCACATTCGGCGCCGTGAGAGTAACAGATTTGCTAAAATCTGTCACGTCTCAATACGAGCGAGTCCGCAGGTTCTCCCATAAGCTCAGGTTTCTCATTGATATCCAGCTTGACATCCTGGATGATTATCATGATCGCTTCAAGGACTCGTTGGACACGTATTATACGATCAATTCAACCTTGGGCCGCACACTTCACGGATTGACCAAGGAACAAGCTGCTGCGTTGGAGGGCACAGGTGCATTTGAGACACTTTGCAAGGTGCTAGGCAGTTCCGACCACATCATTGCCACTTTGAAAGACTGGAGTAATGAAGAGGTAAGACTCACAACTAGGAATGCATAACCGTCCGTTGCTAATTCTATATGTAGTTCTTCGTATCAATGTGGGAGCAGCTCCAGACCAGGGCTAAACGTGCCAATGGTGACGGTAATATTGCCACCGGAATGAGCTATGAGAGTGTGAAAGATAGGACTTCAGCCGACATAGCCTCCGATGGTGATGGTGGAATCTTATTTGATGAAACCATCGCAGCATACGCCCAACGTCGGAAGACTGCTGAAGAATACTTGGTTACGGCTTTGATTGACTCGCACCAAAAGGCATTCCGTCCTTATGTGACCAAGGTTCAATGGACTACTATTAGCGATAGTACACACGGTAAGCTCCTTTCCACGGCGCTATTCCTCGTTGACATATTAATCGTGTATAGTTGATCCTTCACAGCTTTCAGTTACTCCCGAGTTGGATGAACCTTTAAAGGTAACTTTCACATGCAAGCCCTACTACCGTTACAACTTCTAACATAACTCTAGATACTGAAACGAAATTTGACTTTCCTCGCTGCAGCTCTCAGTACAGCGGTTTTCCGCCGGATATGGCGAGACGCTCTCGAGAAGCTGCAAGATATGCTCTGGGCAAATGTGCTCATGACACAAAATTTCACAACGCTAGGTGCCGCTCAGTTCGTAAGGGATCTAGAAGCTATCAATTCTCTTATAGACAGATACATCCCAGATGGCTCCTCCGCCTTGAGTACACTCCAGGACGGCTCAAGGTTATTAAGCTTGCCACTGGAAGCTGATAACGAAGCTATAACTCTCCAACAGGCCAGTGACCGTGTCTTCACGGATAATACAGAAGCCAAAAAGCTCCTAGCTGAGCTAGACTTGGAGTCACTTACTCCGGCGAACGCTAGGAAGATTCTCCAAAGGCGAGTCGAGAATAGTGAATAAAATCTTCATTTTGCCTACTGCAGGCCCTATATCTATTGCAATTTTACGCCCCGATGCTGAACCACATCCGATGTGTTGAATTGCTCTTAAATCAAATCTATCCCACAGACCTTCTGACCTCAAGCATCTTTGGTTGAAACCCAACGCCTTTACACGTAATCCAAGTCGCATATCCCTAAGTCCCCTGGATCGTAGGGAGAGGTACGTGGAAAAGCCTCGTCTTCAGGCAATAGCCCGCATCGTAGCCTCCACCACAGCAAACGTGCCAGCGCTGACCGGCATCGCCCTGAGCAGCGTAGGACCAATACCCTTCCAGAACCCGCGCATACCCTCAGCCCTCCACGTCTGCGCGAAGCAATCCCGCATACTCTTGTACCGCATCTCCTTTCCGAAACCATCCGTCTGCATCTTACTCTTGACAACATCGAACGGGTAACTAGCAAGCCACAAGGCCTCGCCCGCCAAACCGCCGTAAAACGCGACCTTGTAGCTGGGGACCTCGGACCGCTGGATACGGTTCCGCGCCGCGTCCGCGTTCATCAGGTACTCGAACGTCAGGAACCAAGTGCCGTAGGCGGCGGCCTCGCGCCAGATGGTCACGGCCTCGCCGCGGTACAAGCCGCGCAGCACGCCCTCGTGCGCCGACAGCTTGCGGATGCAGTCCAGCGGGCCCGAGTACAGGCGCGCGGCGCCGTGCGGCTGCGTCTGCAGCCGGATGCGCACGTGCTCGATGGGCCCCGAGATGACGGAGTTGGCGACGCCCGCGAAGGACCCCGCCGCGAAGTACTGGCCGTAGCTTAGCTGGTCCTTCGAGCCCTGCGGGTGCGCCGCCGCGTTGGCGCTCTCGAAGTACCGCCGCGCCCACCCGAAGGCCCCGAATTGGATCGATACGCACGCGCCGATGCCCAGGAGTGGCGTCAGCGTGCCTTTGTAGAAGGCGAGAGGCCCTTCTTTGCTGTAGATTGTGGTGGCGGCGTTGAGCGCGGAGCTGTAGGCTGTGCTTGTTTGCAGGCGCACTTTGACTATGTCGAAGGGTTGGCCTAGGAGGGTGGTTTGTTAGTATAGAGTAGTTTTATTGGGGGGTAAGTGAGTTAGGTAGGTAGGCGATGAATGAAGGGATAGGCGTTCTCTCTTTCAGCTGTCTTTCACTCCCCCATCATGGAACCTTGGATGAGTGACTTTCCAACTCGTTATGATCTAGAGGTTCTTGTGATATCTCAACGCATTCCCCAGAAAGCAGGATTCATGACGAGCGGTGATTAAAAAAAATTAGAAATCGCATACCTATTAGAACCTGTGCGATTCCTCCAGCAGCTCCAGCGAACAAGTCCTTGGCCGTATCAAGGGCACCGCCTTTGGCGTCGAGGTCTTGGGCTGCGTCCCCCATTGTGCCCCGCGCTCAGTTCAATTGGCCCCAAACGGTATCGTGCGTGCCCTGTATCCTATATTCTCAGAACATATACTTCCCGCACACCCAAAGCTGGCTAGTTTCTATGTTCGGGTCAGTCGCGTGTGCACCAGCTTATTATGAGGCTGAATACAAGTTCGCTCAACAGCTCCGCCGATATAGGAGATGAAATACGGTGAACGATGAAATTGAGTGAGATTGGATATCAGGTCGTCCTTATCAACGACCCAAAGCCTCTGGACTTTTTTTTTCTGGCATAGTGGGGCGCAGAGTCTTTATCGATAGTAGGTACAAACAGCCTAAGATCAGGGGTCGTGCTGTACCTGGCAAATGACGTGATAGGCACCTACTAAATTTACACTTTGTTATACTTCAGGTGTTCAATGATTGTTATACGTTTAGTATAAAGCTTCATCGTATGGTTCTAGATACGTATATTACCAATGTACCAATGAACAACTCATCCATTACGTACAAAACGATCGATCACGAATTATAGACCCTATTCTCTACCTGCATTGTGATCATATACTATGAGGTAGACATAACACTAAATGATCTCTCACATGAAATCATCCTTCCCGTATTTATGCGCTTCATGTGTCGAGGTAAGACAATTCTAATTGGATGCGTATCAATAAATATCTCTATGAGCCAAAAGTTGGTAGCATAGAAATATCTAGATTGAGCTCCTGGGCCTATATAAAGACACCGTACTTTTGGATAAAGTCACCTTATACCCATACGTACTAACCTATAATAATTTAGTAGTATGGGTACCTACACAATTTAAGGTACGGCTCGTCACCCTTGCCGTCGCTCCCACTATTACCTTCTATACCATAGGTGACTCACCCCTTTTTATCAACAATAATAACGACTTCAGCCACCTTCTCGATAAGCTTAATAAGGAAGACCGATAGCCCTACCCCTGGCTCCATCGTTTACAGCTCCAGTAGCAGCAACAACAACTAGGTCAGGAAGGGTTATCAGGGTGCGACAGCAGGATTAGAGATAGCTTCACTTAGATTAATCATAAACACGTAGAAATGGTACTTCAATTATTATGGCTCCCGTACCTTAAAATACCTGTGTACCCATACTGCTATCCTATGTTGGGATTAGTACTGTGGATATTTGAAGGTGACTTTATCCAAAAGTACGGTGTCTTTATACGGGCCCGAGCTCCTCCCCGCAGCATGCAGCATGTTTGTATTCAGGCCACTTGAGGTTCACTTTCTGGTCCGTCCCAAACCTACTAAACTGTTCCTACCGCATCAATATTTCATATTAAGGTTTAGAACCAAGCTACCTTAGGTATAAAGGGAATTGACGCCATTTCTTGAATTGAGGTTGAAACTTAGATCTTTCATCCTCTTCATTACCCAACTAACAGCCCTCTTCACCGTCTAGCCTTTCATTTTCTTCTAGCAACTCCAAACAGACTATTGCTTAAAACTAATTTGTGACCGCCATCATGGTCTATAATCTCGAGTTCTGCATCGATGGTGGCTGTCGAGGCAACGGTCAACGATGGGCGATCGGAGCTGCCGCTGCCTGCTTCTGGTCTTCATATTACCGTAGATGGTTGACCAGATCAGAACTTCTAGACACCTCGAGGTTTCCCGCCACAAGCCAACGAGCAGAAATCACAGCCATCATCATCGCTCTTGAATGGGCACTAGAAAAACTCGACCATATGAATACGAGTGCTGATGTGAACGTTACGATCTACTCGGATTCTGCGTACGCTGTCGGATGCATGCGAGACTGGATTTTCACATGGTTTGAAAACGGTTGGGTGAATGCGAGAGGACAGCCTGTCGCGAACCAGGATCTTCTCCGGCAGGCTAGTGATCTAGACTATCAAGTTAAGCAAGTTGCTTTCGTCAACTACGTCCGGATTCCGAGAGAGCAGAACCAACTTGCCGACGATGCTTGCAACCAGATTCTCGATGCCCAGCATTACTGACAGGAGTCGGTGGTAATCCTTTTAATTTCTCATATACGACTATGCCGAAACCAACGACCACTCATGAACATAATTCGACTTAATACGGCCGCATCCACGACGAAATCAGACCATAGAATTTCTCGACGATCGTTCTCCAGGCCTATCCAGAGAGCTCTAGAAGTAGAATTTTGACATGCTACAAATTTTGAGACCAGAAGCAGCCCATGAGTCTAGTAAAATCTTAACCTATACCAGGAGGTAATGTGAAAAGAAGATGGGGAAGCTGGTATCAGACAGGGGTGGTCGGTTAGTTGGTCAGGGCTGATGGAATACAATTAGATGGTTTCTAGGAATTGGCCGAATGCATAGGTACTTTTCTCGCAGCAAATGGAAAAACAAATGTACCTAGGTATTTATAGATTTCCATCATACCTCCATCCGAACCCTAAAGCCAATAGGCAGAACTATCCAAGTTTTCCAATGCTTGGTTTTAAATAGTTTCCTATATTACTGGCGTAGATATAACGATTGATAAGGCGCGACCTTCGGGCGCACCCCTATACCTTGTCTATCAGTTAGCAAGAACATATAAGTCTTAAAGCATAGCAGTGTGGTGTATGAGTAGATGTATGAATTCACATGTCATCTGTGGCTAATTACTGCGATTTTTAATACTGTCGATGAAAAAGGACATAATGGGATATTTCTACCACCTCGCAGCCCCCAAGCTGGTACCCTCTTTAGCATGTCATCTACAACAATGACTAATTCACTTCAGACAAATACTTTGTGAGCTTTTATTTTTGGAAACCATGGGAATATAAAGTCGTTATTGATCACTTCACCCTCAATTTCGTCCAGGATGGTCACTTGGTTTATTAGATTATACTACGGCCCGACGATTATTATTCGATACGGACGACTACGTCGCCACGAATATAAACAATATTAAGGCCACCAGGCTAATGCGGCTTGCAAAAGACCGAATGATCTCGGCACCTCCCTCTTGAGAACCAGAGGTCGGCGGAAGCGACGCACTAGGGCTCGAGTCGGTAGCGTCTGGAAGAAGCGCGGACGTCCCAGTTGAAGTCGTAGAGCCAGAGTTTCCTGGAAGTGACGAGGTCAAGGTCGAGCTCAGATCCGCGGAGCTGGTTGCTGTTATAGCGATACTAGTTGTACTTGTCTCGCTCATAGCGGTGGACATAGATATCGTACTCGACGCCGTCGCAGAACTCGAGGTAGGTGACGTTACCTCACCTAATTTCGATCTAACCCACTGCCCTGCCGCCCCAGGATAGACATCAAAGTAGTTTAAATGGTGTTGGACATTATAGGCCCGTTTGCCGTCACCCGAAGCGCAAATCGGGTCATCTCCTTGACACCAGTCCCTTAGCACCCTGGCAAAGTTGTGCAGGCCCGCAAGCTGCCGGCCGGATCGCGGAAACAAACCATTGATCGACGCGCCTGTCAGCGTGTTATACAGCTGGTTGGCGGTGTGTATCGCGTATCGCCGAACAGAAGGGCTGCAGCAACTGTCCAGCCAAGTCAGAAAGGTGTGCTTCTTTCCAGGGCCGCATGCAATGCTAAGGAACAGATCGAAACTTACTCATATTCCCCGGAGCTGACTTCGGATCCAAACCAGGTACTGTGGGAGTCGTGCAGCCCTGGAAGAAAACACCTCCGCCGCCACCGAGGATATCACCCAGGACCTGCGCGCCTTGCGAGTACCCACTGACAACGAGCTTCGTATCGGGGCACCTCTTATTGTAGGCCGTTATCTGCTCAATTCCGGCTTTGCGGCCAGCCTCCACTGCGCCGCAGTACTCCGTCTGCAGGGCATTATTGAAGACAATGTCCTCGTAGTCGCAACTGGTGAGTCCCGAGCAAATGGCCTGAATAAGCTTGCCTTGGCGACCTGGATACGGCTCGTTGTTCCCGCGGGAAAAGAATACGTGGACTTCGGTGCAGGTATCCAAACCCGTCTCTTGCGCGGTGACGAGTGCCGAGAAGATGGATACCGACAGTAAAGCCACGTACCTCAGACCAGCCATTGCGAAGATCCTCACGTCTCCCAACTTCTCTAGCGGATATTTGTAAACCAACCCCTATGCTATTGAAACGGTCTCACGAAGTTGAAAAACATTCCAGATTGCGTCAATGGTGACCCTGTTCCTTTTTGAGTAATTGACGATAGTGCTCCGAGAAAATGGCCAATGGTATGTAGGTGGATCTCACGATAAGGTTGGTTACACCGAGCCATACGGGTATCTTCCAGGCCCGTATCGAAAATCCTTAACTGCCGGTATCTGATGTCACGGATATATTAATCTTAGGTTTCCTATTCAGGCTTCCGAGCTTCACCGTGGGGCTACTCTCTTCTACATCTACATGCGCTAGTATTATGATATAATCGAACTCCAATCCAGCCTAATTGTAAAGTGGGTGGTTCAAACACATACCTCTTTGTCGATTACATGCTGAGGACACTGTCGAACATGTAGCTGAGTGCGTAGAATGAAGTGACTACCTAGGTAGTTTTGGGGTGCCAATTGACTGCACTCATGTATTAAATATCGCATAACCTTTTACTCCCTAAAGGCCCATGCTAGGATCCGGAGATGGGAGGATGAGTGTCATCTATGTGATATCATGTTTTAACTATCTACCTACCTTCTAGCTTGTGTACCTGATGAAATTTTTCAAATTCTCTAGGGTAGACGATTTTCATTATCCTATAGTTTCATGACAACTTTGATATGTTTCTTATTGAATGACCGTAATGGGTGACTGATAGTTAAAGTTAATATAGCGATCGCCCTTGTCGATATACTCCTATCACCCCCCTGGAAGAAAGCATCCAACTCAACAACCCACGGCTCTCAAGCTGTATCGATGCCACCCATAAAACCCCCTATTTTAACGGTGTTGGTCCACCCCGGAATGAATGTATATTCAAGAAGATATAAGTATCACCAGGATAGATCGATGGACATACCTCAAGGTTGTTACTCTCGTCTAGCCTGACGAAAGTGTTCTCGCCAACAGTGATTGTGTTGAATCCGCCGGCCCCGGCTGCAGATTGAGCAATGACATTACCGCTGGTAATAGCGAGGATGATGGCGATTTGTTGAAAGAGTTTCACGGCTGTGATCAGGGTGAAACTTGGCGCTATTAGACAGCGTGGGATTTTGAAAAGAGATAGCTAGGTACCTTTAGGTAATCTAATAAGGGTTCAGTGATCATGCAGTTGGCGATTGTGAGCTTAGATGAGTACTTAGGGATAGTAGTTGGGTTCACGCGGTGGTTTATATGCACCTCAACGAAGAGTCCAACACCCTTTAGCTAACACCTTCTAGACATCTCAAAGGCCTAGATCCTATCCTGGGGAATGCGGTGATACATTTTAAGGCAATTAACTCACCCTCCAACCTTTATATTACAGGTAGACGGCGAATGAGAGATGCATGTCTCTTCCTCCTATGTCCATATTTGAAAGCTCTTGTGAAACAGGTACCTAGGTCCTGTTGCACAAGCGTTCTAGCCTAGTACCAGTATAGGTAGCTCACTAGGCTTCCCCCACCAACTGTTGCTTATCAGCCACAAAGTCTAACATCAGCAGAGTAGAAGCAGATGTAGTAAGACAATTATATTCTTATCTGTCATTCGGCGGAGTTATGATTTGCCCTAACGTTCAAAGGAGGGGACTTGAGTGCTTTGTGTACACGGTTCTCCAGAATTAATCCGAGCTTATAATATCACGACGTTGGGCACGTGTAGAGAAATCACATCTGAACTCGGGTGTACTTGGGTTAGGGCGCGTGCCATTACAATTATTACTCTATCAGTATGTTTTTCTGTGTGGTCTCTCGTCTATGCCTCTATCCATTGAGATCCCTTTATCAGTCTCTATGTTCGCCTGTGTCCTTTCCAGTACCCAGAAAAATTCCATATCCGAAACCCATTCGCATAAGCCTTAAACCGCCGGAAAAAAAACCAAGGTATCAAATACCCTATTCGGGAACATCGTGAAACCAAACATGATCGAGGGCTTCCTGCGCCGTGATTCTTTTTCGGGGATCGAAGTTGGTCATCTTGCCAATCAGATCCTTGAAGTCGGGGTCGAGCGCGTCGCTCTTCCAGAGCGAAAACGGCCTCCGCGGGTTCTCCGGACCGAAAGAATCCCACATGCGGCGCAGCTCGTCAACCCAGGGATGCCTTCGCCCTAGATAGTCGATGAGGGCTTCGACATCATCCTCCTCGGCAAAAGTCGAAATTTGCCGTTCCAGAATGGGCTTCGTGAGATCGACACCCGGCGCGCTGTCGATCCGGAAGATGACCATTTTCAGGCGCATGAAGATGAACTGTCCGAGCGTTTAGCAGGTGCACACAGGCGCAGATGAATGAACTGGTGCGGACTTACCACGAGCGCCAAGGAGAAAATGTCCGATGGCTTGCCCACTGCGCCTTGGACGTGCGCCTCTGGACTGCGCCAAAACTGGTTGCCGACTTGGAGTCCGCGAAGAGCCTGTCCAGGAGGGATGTGCGTAGAGTCTTCCAAGTCAGAGAGTTGGACCCGGTCTACGACTATTCCCTCTGGAGTCTCGCGGTAGTCGATCATTATGTTATTGGCCTTGATGTCTATGCGAGGCTGCGTCAGATTAAAAGTCCGAAGTTAAATCCGATTGACAGGTCTCACCTAAATGCGCGATGTTTTGGTTATGCAGGGCTGCGAGGCCTCGAAGGGTATCTCGCAGCACGCGCTTCTGTATAGACAGAGGAATGGTCTTGAAGGCGAAATTGAGGAGATGGTCCGTCATGTACTCATTGACGAACATCCTCTGGTCGGGAACGGTGTCCCGAAGCGCCCGTAGATAGGGCGAGTGATTGAACCTCAATTGCAGAGGAAGCGCATAGTTGTATTCGGTCTCAAATAGACTCTTCAGAACAAACTTCTTCTCATCGTTTGCTCTAGTGAAGTGTCAGTGATCAGCGCGTTAAGTCCGATGAACCCCACACAGCAGGTTAAAAAAAAAAACTTGATTCACTACTCACCTTGCGAGATAGACCTGACGATCTTGTCTGTCCTGCAGAACATTTTCGATCGTGTACTCGCGGCCAGAGTATCCCTTCAGAATGACACCAGGCTCAAATTGATGGCCATGAGGGAAATGGTTGACGCTGTGAGGGACGGTGCTGGCTTTGCGAATGTTACCTCCGAGCTTTGCTCCGGCGCTGTGAGATGATGTAGTGGATAAATGGGCGCGGCCAAGTCTTGATAGGGGTTGTTTGAGCGCGGTCAAGGCTGCCGAAGAGACGGCGCTGCCGCGCATGGTATCTCAATAAAAAATAAAAATGAACGAAAACAAATCTAGATGGGGATATTAGAAGATGAGCTTCAGAAAAAAATGAAGCCGCGATTTTGATTGTTTTTTATCTATTGTTGGTGAAAAGAGTCAAAAACGCATTGGAAAATGTCGCAAGCTGAGTGTAGCAGCAGCACACCGAGTTTGTTTGAAACGTGCTAGGTGCCAATTCAAAGACCAAAAAGAGACCCAAAAGAGGGACCCAGGACCCCTAGGAAACCTTAGGAGAGGTTGACTAATTGCCTGCCCGCGTAAATGGTATCCACAAGACCCGTTCACGTGGCGAAAGTCACCAACAGATTGGGCAAATTACTGTATATGGTCAGTTGATGCGTACTGTATTGTTACGGTCTAGACTCGCACAGTAGCAACTTACAGTATATATCTGCGATTCACACGTAGCCCGCGTTGAATTTAATTAGGTACAGTTCGTCTGAAACTCGACAAGGCCAGTTGGCGTTTGATAGTTAATAGCTGCAGGGCTGCTAAAATTATATATATGGATGTCTTTTGTTATTGTTATTATGATCGAGTGCATTGTCTGAGAGTTTAATTACAAAGAATCATGATGAAATGGCTGGAATGCGCGTCTCATACTTCTTAGCTCTTGGCTCTGAGTGAGATAGAAGGATTGTGGCGCTTCTGTGAACTACACGTGTATCGAAACGATTCCAACGACTACATATATGACGGAATACATTTAGGGGGCTATTCTAGAAATGTCTACCTCTCGAGAGTAGACCATAAAAGCCACAGCTTTCGAAATTTCATATCCAGATTCAATCAAAATGCAACCTAAATTCAAAGGCCATGACATTTAAATCAATAGTGCCAATATTCATTTTACTTGTACCTATTGTGTGGCTTGGCTTTGATTGTGGCGCATGTTCTATTTATGTCTCATCTTATTTTTCATTTAATTAATACATAACCCCCACGTCCAAACGAGTAGGTACCAAGTACAATCGGAATGTTTAACTTCGCGAGTCCGAACGCCGATCACTCCTAGGAACCCCCGAACGCGGACGGGCAGATCATAACCTCACCGAGCCAACACATACGGCCCATCACATGAAATGTAACAATCTAGAATTCAATCTACCACGCGCACACCGCATATACAGTTACGAACATGAATGGTCAGTATGGGATCCTTAGAACAAGATATTTTTGATCATCGCGTTCTCTTTGTTTCCTACGCGAACCCCTGCCAATCTACCTCGTCAGGTCAAGTACAATCTAAAACAAAGGAAAGTATTTTTGAGCCCCCAATAGACTCGCCCAATCCTTCTTTATCCAAGGTAGTGGTACACTATTGTACAATGCAGTGCCGTCATTAAACCAATGCCGTATACCATGTAGGTATCCCTTAGTTGACCTCCTGCACCACGCGCGGCACTTCCTGCAGTATCTCGCGCGCATGCTGGACCTGGGGCGTGCCGGCGGGCGGGTGCAGGCGCGAAGTGGTGCCCGTAGGTACGCTGCCGCTAGGGTGGTGGTGAGGACGACCGGTAGGGTGCGGGTGCCCGCCAGTCGGGTATGGGTGGAAGGTAGGCAGATGGAACGGGCTGGTCGGGAAGCCGCGGCTAGGGTTCGGCCAGATGACGGGACCCGGCCCCTGCTCAGAGCGCTTCTCGTTCTCGTTCTGCTCCTCCTCGGTCTCGCCGGTGGGCTGGGCTGCTGAGGCGGTGGAGGTGGAGGTCGTTGTGGTGGCCCCGGAGTGGTGGCTTGGGCGGCCGGTCGGGTGAGGAAATCCGCCACTTGGGTGGTGGTGCGGGAATCCGCCGCTAGGATGGTGGTGAGGAGGGAAGACACCGGTTGGGTGGGCGCCGCCAGGTGAGAAAGGAGGGTGGCGGTGCTCGTCGCTTCGCTTCTCGACGGCCGTGGGTTCCGCGATGGGCTCTGCAGTGGCGCTGCTTTCCTTGTGCCCTGGGTGGTGGCTTGGGCGGCCGGTTGGATAGCCGGTTGGGTGAGGCCAGCTACCGCTACCGCTCGGGTGGTGGTGGTGATGACCTCCCGTTGGGTGAGTTGGGTGGTGGTGGTGCTCGCCGCCCGAGGGGTAAGGGAAACCGCCGGTCGGGTATCCCCAAGGCTTCTTGTGCTTCTCACCGAAAGGGTGAGGGTAGCGTCCGGTAGGGACTATGGGAAGAGTAGTAGGTGAGTGATGTCCGCCGGTGTGGTGGCCGCCGGTAGGATAAGCGTGTCCGCTGTGGTGACCGCCATGGTGACCACTAGGGTATGCACCGCCAGAGTGATGACCTGTGGGGTGAGGATGGTGGTCTTCTACGTCTCTCACCCATGGGCCATGATCACCAGGACGGCGCGGGCCACCTGTATGATGGAAACCACCGGTTGGATACGGGAAGCCGCCGGTCCCGGTCGGATGATGGTGGTGGTGACCACCTGTCGGGTAGGGAATTCCGGTTCGCGAGAGTGACGGGTGAGAGGTGTGCTCGTTTCCGAACGGAGCCGCTGAGCCTCTTTGGAATGAGGCAGCTGCTGCCAACACCGCTACGAATGAGCGCATGTTGCTATGTGCCGTCTGATAGTAAGTAATATCGTGTCCGGAATATAAACTGAGAATATCACGTTCGTATATCGTCTCTCGACTGTGCCGGCGTCAACAGACCAGCTGGAGCTGCTATGGTTAGTATAGTAGTCGTTAGTTGGTTTCTGTTGGTGATGAGTAAAATCCGGATCAGGATGGACGCCGAGCTAGCTTCCTTATATGCTTGGTGTTCCTCTACTTACCTCATATGTTAGATTGAGTAGGTTCCACAGCGTTAGGGATGATGGCTTCCTCTAACCCTGTGCCTTGATGGCGATCATGGATTCCGCGCTGACTTCATGGCCCTGTTGATCAGCCTAACGTCGAGCACGCCAGATTTGACCCAACTTGTTGTACTGAGTATTACATGGTTCATCAATGTCCAACAAGAACCCGGCATTTGGCCACCGAGCCGCCACCGAGGTACATATGTCCCTCCCATGTTCACAGAATCCTAATAACGTAGAACAGCCAACTGTCCTTGGTAGCTGGGTAGTCAATAGGGCCTGGCAGATTTCAGGGACCTTTGGTTCCTAGACCCTATCGAAATAGTGGTACGCAAGACTGTCTAATCCACAAAGATCAACTAGTATCCACCTACATATGTTATTGTATGTCATATCAGCTTAGTTGATGGAATCAGCATTATTGAAACATTAGGTAGGTCAGTACCGTTAGCTGTCGAATTGGCTGACTAGCTGACTGGATCCTGCCAGGCCACTTTGATATCTTTATTCCTTATGATGCGTGCAGGATTCGGAGAGAGCCCCTTGGCGTTCTTGTCTGGTCCACTAGGATTAAGCAGCGTAGATCTAAAACCATTCGGGTCATTCTTAATTAAGTACAGCAAGGGGTCCAAATATGGAGAGCTGTTGGAGTGGGGTCGAGATTTGAGAAGATCATTGCACGCAAAGATCTTGACAACTTGGCATCAACCCAGTCTATGACATTGGATCCAGACAAAGCAGGATTGGACTTACAATTCCCCCAAAACAAAAGGTATGAGTGTGTATACCTAGACTACTAGCCATTTTCATTACGCATGGTTGATTTCAGAAACAGAAATTTTTTACGTATCGTTCTGTGGCGTCTGTATAACCAATGAGACACAATCGCTAAGAGTGTGTCCGAAGTCCGTTTCTCTCGCTAGCAAAAACTAGCCCAGGCTAGCTGCGTACACTGTATACAAACTACTTCGTCTAAAGTTGACGAGGCGGCATTAGTATACTATTTAAAGATCGTACCTGATGTTTCAAAATTGTCCTTTAAGTAGAAACGTCGCTGGGTATAAACAATCAGTCAGCCAACATCCCGACGACCATCTGCCGATCTCAGGTGACTTCAACGGCTCGTTACCTTCAATATAAATAATATAAATAAGTTTACACATATTACAATCGAAAGGAACACAAGAAAACGTGAGAATGAAGTCAATAATTGCATGTACCTTTTTTCGAGTTGTACCGCAATAATCCAGGAGGGGGAATATTCTGGAAATGCGGGTGAGCAACCGTAGTAAGATAGCACATTAGTTACCTAGGTAGGTATGTACAAGTAGGAATACACACAAATATCAAGATCTAGCAATAGTTTATCTACTACAAGCTTAAAGTCTGCGGGAGTGTATACTCATGGGACGCCTCTTGTTGCGGACGGGCACTTAAAAAACAAGCTTTCCTTACCCCTGTATTGCATTCTTGGCATCTCCTCATCTGGAACAGTTCTCTGCCCACATCTTTTTGAAGGAGCTTGAAGAGTAAACTGCATTAGGAAGTCAATTGCGAAAGCTCCGTCGTCTTCAATGATGAGATCTGACATGAGAAGCTGTGCGACTGTAGGGCGGCCGCGTAACAATAGATGGCGTCTATGCAATCATACGTATGCGAGATCTACAGCTAGAGCGACGCCTGTAGTGTAGCCACAACGTCGCATTGTCACGTCAGCCACTACGAGCGTTACCTTTATTAGGAATCGCGGGTTAGAAGATCATTTCTTAATAGACACTACTCGGTCATCACCTTTTCTAATTCTAGCTGAATTATTACCACTGGAAAATGTACCTGCATGTAATAAGCCGCTTCTATTTCAGCAGCTTTCCTCGTTGAAAGCCAGATTACTAAGGTAGTTCAGTTCAAACTACCAGACCGAGATGCGAGTCATCCTATAAAGGATACATGATGCGTGCAGCAAAAACGTCAAACAGTTGGACAATCCGCTTTGGCCGAGACATGGAGTGCGCAATTAGTAGCACGTGTAGAGCTCCGAAGGTGCGCAATGTCGTATCCCAGAAGGAGGCACAAATTGATGTAGCGTCAACTCTGAGACAATATTCTTACTTAAGCATCTATAATACCAACTGTAATCCCGTCCATCATCTGCCATCATCACGCTGTGGAGTCAGAAGCTTAATCAATAGATGCCACGCGTAACGGAATGAAATGCTAGTCGAATTCTTTGAGAGTTGACGTCTTTGCCGTACTATGAATCCTTCGAAGGATTTTGCCTTCTACCTCATTATATAATAAAGACATCCTTAGGATCTATCGAGCAAAACTTTAGTAATCCTAAGCTATACTGATTAGATCATATGAAACACATTTATTACATAATCCTTTTGAGCTTCTTGAGCCTCCGAACCACATAGAAGGTTTATATGTCGAAGGGAAATGTCATGAGGACGTCAAGAATCTTCGCCTTGGTCATATTGGCGCCCGTGCTGTACTTGATCTTCAACTTGGCGCGAAGAAATCTCTGCTGCTTGATTACCTAGGTAATTGCCGCTGACGCCATGTCCTTCGGCGCCTTTCTGACTGATCGTAGTTGAAGATCATGTATGGCAGGATAGTACCTTTTCGCCGACGGTCTACGCTCAACTTAAAAAAAGAAAAGAGACTTGACCTATTGTTGATGTCGCTCCGCCCGTCCGTGGGTCTAGGTGGTAAAGGCTCTTATACCAGTATAGCGGCGCGAAGCATCCCAGGCATATTCCAAATTTAGTCATGAGCCGCGTCAGCAATGAATCTTAACTTCTTTTCAGAACGTGAATCCCTGAAGTCTAGATTTTCCAATATTTACATCTCGGTCCAGTAGAGATTACAAAGTAGATACATCCGCCATTCAGGCTTAGAGCCACGCATGGACTTGGAAATGAAAAATTAGACCGGTTTCATATAAGGCGCTCACCTATAAACAGGACCACTACTTTCCCGGCTTTCAATGAGCCGCCTTATGAGCCCGCAGCCTCACGTGCACCGGCATGCCGTCCTTGGGATGCACTGTTCCGTTTCCGATGCAGTACAGACGCTGGCCGTTCACAACGTGTGTAGGCGTGGCGTTAAGGCCCCTGGAGTCTGGTCAGTAATCGGATTCGCGACCGCCTTCGGCTGACAGAGCGTGGTAGGCATAGCCCAGCGAGATATATTATTTAGTGTACTTACTGCTTCTTATCCCATTCTTCCCATGCCTCCTCGATATCGAAAGTGCGCGCTATCAGCACCGAGACCAGTCTCAGTTCGATCATAGCCAGTTCCATTCCAATGCAGTTTCGCGGACCCAGGGAGAAAGGCGCCCAGGCTTCCTTAGTAGAGACATACAGCGGATCACCTTCGGCAGCTAACCAACGCTCTGGCAAGAACTCATCCGGCCGTGGCCAATAATCCGGATTGCGTTGGAGGCCGGGTGCGGCTAGCCAAGGTCCAAAACCTTCTAAAGGGTATCTGAGTGGTGATCCTGGGGCAGTGACAGCGAAGCCCGGAACTGTCTTGCAGTCACGTACCGTTGCCGCGAGAGGGTACAGTCTCAGAGTCTCCTTGATGACGCCCAGCGTGTAAGGTAGTGAGTATAGAAGGTGAGGCGATGCGGCTAGGACCTCTGCTGCCTTTTCTGGATCTGGTCCCACCACGGAATCGTGCTCGGCTCGAAGTTTCGCTAGACAGTCTGGGTTGTCCTGCAGGAGTTTGACCATGAAGCAGATGGTCGACGAAGTCGTATCATGGCCCGCAAAAATAAACGCCTTTAAATTCGCTACGACCCTCTCAATAAATTCGGCGTCGGGTTTCTCTTTGGATGCGCTGGGGTCGTTCCTATCGACGTACTTCATAGCGAGGTCCAGGATGGTCTGTTTCTTCTGCTTGGTGGACGCAGTCGACTGTAGCTTATTCTCTATCGGTGGAAGTAAGATCTTGCGCATGGCATTGTTATTTCGCCTGATCGCAGCATGATGCCAAGGCATTCTAATGAGTGGGAATACTCTCGCCGCATTAGCCACCATGCCCATCAACTTGATTTGATCCATAAGTGCCGCTTTCAGGGGGCTAGGACTGCTGGACGGTCTTGATTGCTCGTGCAACCGCAGATCTCTACTCGATATCAGTATGTCGCAGCATGAGACTAAAGGCTGTGCTTCCACTTACATGGACGCCCTCACAATGATATCGAAAGTTAAGTTGGTCGTCTTCTCCTCAAATTGGAAAACCGGCCCCCATTCTCCGTTCTCGCCAGCCAAGCTCTTGAGACCATCCACAAATACCTTCGCTTCTTCAATAAGTTCGGGGAGCAAGGCCGTCAAGTTCCGGGGGCTGAAGCCGGGATTGAATCTCGAACGCCACGATTTCCAGAGCTGTCCTTCCGAAGATACCATGTCCAGGTTATTAGTTAACGGCTTCATGTACTCGATAGTCACATGATCCTTGGGAAGACTCTTGACCTGGGTAAATTGAGACGCGGCCACGGGATCAAACACCATCGCAAGAGAACCTGCCATCGGCCATAGGTCAACGTATACCACCGGAGGTAGCTTCTCCCGGTCCGGAAAGTATTTCTTGAAATTTGCGGCAAGCCAGGGGTGGAACATGTATATGTTCACATCTGGAGGGTGAGCCGCACGGAAGTCGGCGAAGATTGGGAGATGACCGAATAACCAGGAATGCGGTAGCATAGGCTTGCATCAATTAGTCATGATTGGTCTTCGACTTTCGTATCGAAGCTTTCCGCCCGCTGCGAAGTTGAACTTACTATTCCCTGGGCTATCAGAGACTTCACTCTGCTTCTTTCGACATATCCCCGGTAGAAGAACCGTACCACGGCGATGACGAGCAGCAACCCGACTCCCCACAGTAGAAGCGGTCGCACCGTGTCGACCTCTGCGATGCTGTGTAGCCCCATTTCCCATGTGGCGTCGCGAATGCGGTCATAGGCTCAAGGGTTCGGTGAGACCAATTCTGGTGATAATTCACCAAGGCATGACAGTGTCGACATTGTGCAAAACAAAGTATTATTATAAGAAAAGACATGTTAAGGTAGGCAGCAATAAATGGTTCCTTGGCTTACTCATTCGGCCGATTCTCTAGTGTCACTACTGTAGCTACGGGCGCTGGCAGAGAAGCGAGCTCGCTTTCGCCCCACGTATATTTTCCCCTAGTATTTTCTACAGAATCCTCCTACTCCACCTCAATGTCATATCGGACACCAAGCAAATATGAGTCGAGGCGGAACAAAACACTGCTTAGCCATCTGTGTTTCACACGATATCATTACTATAGCTAGTTCAGCCGTACGATGCGTCTAAAACCGTGTCAATTATAGGGAAATGGCCGCGTAATGGATAGGTAGCTAGAGACAAGAGGGTATCTGTATGAAGCAAGAGGGC
Source organism: Hypoxylon sp. NC0597 (assembly GCA_022432515.1). Taxonomy (NCBI): domain Eukaryota; kingdom Fungi; phylum Ascomycota; class Sordariomycetes; order Xylariales; family Hypoxylaceae; genus Hypoxylon; species Hypoxylon sp. NC0597. Next base: position 109,438 of record JAJKLA010000033.1, read on the forward strand.
AGCTGTATTGAAGTTTAGGATGGGATGGTACCCTGGGAAATTTCAGGGATCAGCGGCGGTCTGGCTACCAGCGCAAGTCAATTACTAATACGAATACGGAATATGGGGGTTCTTTTGTAGCAACCTTTAGTTAGGCGATTTCGCAGAATGGGGCAGGATTGGGGAATCGGCTGTCATCATCGATGAACGCTGGACGTATTTCAATGGGCTCCATTTACATATGTAGTAGTAAATATATACACTACCTGTATACCTTAAGTACCTAGGTAGCTGTCATAACTACGTTACTTAGACTATGTGATTGGGCAATGGTGAATTGTCAATTTGAACATGGCGGTATCGAAAACGGGAGCTGTCCTAGACTTACTGCCTGTTCATCGTCGGTACTGCCCTCCGCTTGGGCTTCACTTGGCTTCAAATTAACAAATACGCGCCTTTACCCTTCCAGGACGAAAACGCCTATCTCTATAATCCTACTGCTCCTTGCCTCTAATATTTCTTCGATATTGTGGGGTTTCCTGGGATCGCGGGTAGCCCTGAACGAATTGTTAGCTTTTTGGATTGCTCCCAACCGTCGCGCTGTCTCAGCAACTTACAAGAATCGATATCCTCCTCGACTGTCCTGTCGATCTTGCACTTGTTCTGGTTGGCGATGGACTGCGTGGTCAACGTCGGACACGTGACATAACATGGTGTGTCCATAGTCCTCTGTAGCGCGTCGCCCTTCCAGCCGAAGAGGTAGTCACCGTGGCTGCCGTAGCCCGTGCTGCGATTCTTGGTCAAAAAAATCGTCCGGGGCTTTTCTTGAATGCGGAGCACTTACTGATCACCCATGCTCCAAACAAACGGCTGCGATCCATCTTCGGGCCAATCCTTCGGATCGTTAAACTGGCGAGTATCCCATATCGTTTCGTACATTAGTTGAGGGACAGGGACGCTGTAGCAAGAGTCAGTGATCACTTCTCCAAGGTGTTCGGGAGTTTTAGGCGGCGATCACCCCTCATTCGTCCTGACCAGGAAACGCTGACTCCCGCGACAGGCTGACAGGGGAAATGAAGAACTCGATGTTACTCACTACCTTACCGTTAGCACTATATCATAGAAATCCGGAGACCATTCGATATCACACGATATGCTGTTATACGTACCGGGTGAGTCGCAGGACACGGGCCCTGCGAGTCGAAGGTGCCATTGGCCGGATAGGACATGTGGCTCATGTGGTCTGCGGTGTCAAGGTTCTTGCCGTCCCAGCAGCTGCTCTGTGTTAGATGGTTGCCTGGCCGCTTTGATATGTCTATGTGTGGTAGACTCACGTCGGGAATCGAATATTTGCCATTATGCCAGCCGGACATGGCTTGTTTGGAAGATTCTTAGTCTCGGGGAAGCGAGTACTCATGTCCTGAAGGCAGGTATACGTGACCTGCTTGTACTTGTTGGCCTGGTCTTCCGTTCGGGCCATCACATCGCCGATGAGCATGCGGAATCCCTGCGCTAATCAGCCTTGCTGGCTTCACATCTAAGAGCCGTCGTGGTCTTACAGGTTTGAAGGCCGTCACCTTGGATCGCTGTTGGTAGTCGGCTAACCCGTTCTGCATGTAGTAGACGGTCATACCACCGTCGGCGCCGTCGAAGCCGACGTTCGGCCTGATCGGGACACGCTTGAAGGTACCATTTCTTGCTCTAAAGAAGAGCACGGCAGTCCAGTAGTTGGATGTGTCCTCAGTGAACTGACAAGTGGTGCAAGTAGACTCGCCCGGCATGTCCTTTGCGGGGTCCATAGTCACGTTGAGCGAGTTCTACATCGGTTAGCCCCATGTTCCCGCTTGCGGCTCTGCGTATATAACTCACGCCACCAATGATCTGGTGTAGATGGGGGGATGGCGCCATACCCGGATTGACCAGGGGGTCGATGCGGTCAACCACAAGCTGAGAGCACGAGAACCGAATAAGCGCATTAACAGGTGCGGCTAGAGCCAGCGCAGCGAAAGAGCCCAGCTGCATCTTGTTTACTTTACTTCAGAGAAACTACCTAGCGATCGTCCTAGGAATGAGGAACACGGGGAAAGCCCATAGGGAAAGGATTGCGGCGCGCTCAGTGCTTTTATCCATCCTCAGGCTAGAACCATTGACTTACCCGGTTCACCGTGCTGAATTATATCAATAGAACAGCCAAGACTATATAAACTGTCGGTCACATGAAGATTACTCGTAGCTTTCACTTAGCGTCCCGGTGAGGGTAACTTCAACTATCTTAAACTGGCGCTATTCTTGGAAAGGGGAGAAGCCAGCATGGTAGCTTGGAGCCACTTTGACAGTGCATCCAATTTGCCGATGCGTATTGGCTCTGCTATTCTATCTAATGCTTCTGCATATATCGAAATCATATTAACCAGAGTGGAGTTAAATTGATTATTGCCTCTGTACAACCCCATGGGGTTGGAAAAAGCCGGGCCAATTAAGTCAACCACATCAGGGACAGCCCTATCAGGATTAAACCAACCGGCGAGTAAAACGGAGAAGGGTATAATGATTGACAATACTATAAATATCTTATAACTGAAATCGTCCTGCTATATCGAGAAGGCGTGTTGCCTTATCCGCGGATGCCTGTAGTACGTGCTTTTCACTCATAAATCTTCCATAGCATTACACCCCTGGTTTTTATCAATGTTGTCAGGTAGATAACGAACAATTTCGTTGATGATATAGCTGAATGAGACAAGAATCATCCTTAATGTTATAACGGATCTATCCGGTAAACTGGATACTTGCTTACCTCAGACGCCCTAGTTAGGGGCATCCTGGAGCGGGAGCGGGAGCCTACATGCGCGCCAAGAATAACGAGAGTGACTTGTAGATCTCATCCCCCACCACTTGTACGACCTGACTGATCATAACTCGTTCTGCGGTACCCTGTTCTTCAGCTTTTCCGTCTGTTGGGCAAGGATACGTTTCTCTAGCAGTAGTGACAGCTTAATATTCTCCATCATTCATACATCACTTCTTGGGCTAGATTTTCCTGGTGGTGGTAAGCCGGTTAGTATGACTTCCATCGGCCCATTGGGTGCAACTGCGGCGTACCTTGCCTACGGCCTCATATCCGTGGTAAGGTACCCCTAATGTCTCCCTTAGCGGGTACCACTGCTAGCATATGTATCCCCCGATGCCGCCGCTTTTCTGAGTTATCAGCTGCTCTTACACCCACTACGAAACTATCCGGGTCCAGTGATTGCGAAACTCACCAACTGTTACGCCGGAGAATTTAATGCTTCACTTGACCAAGCGTTAACTTGAAATAGGCTTTGTCGTCCGTATAGGACCTGACAGGCTTGTTTTTAACTCTGTCGCGGCTCTACGAGGTTGTTCTCGGCCTGGATGTCATGTTTTAGATATTTCTAATTGATGAAAAGATATTTATCAAAATGAGAGAGTCACCAAGCCGTCTACTTATCTGTCCACGCAAACGAGGCCAGGTGCATACAGAATTTGGAATGCGCTGGATAGGGGCTTGCACCGCCGTAAACGAAAGCTCGTCGGGCGGGCCACTACGACGCCTCCCTGAGAGAATTCGAGCCCACTATGGTAAAGCAAGTTGACATATTCGTTCGGGAATTAGGTCGCCTCCGGCATGAGCCTGTTAACGTAAAGAACCGATGCCGCTACTTGAGCTTTGATATCATCGGGCTTCTCTTATTCGGGTATTCCTTGCACCTCCAGACTGACGAAGAGAACCAATTTCTTGTTGAGCAGCTCGCGCGCAATAACCATCACATGATCCGTAGCCGTATGGCTGAAGATGTAAACACCAAGAGGGACCTTTACTCATATGTCGCGGATGCAGTCAACGCCAAAGATGATGAAGGCCTGCGTCTAGGTGATCTTTGGTATGAAGCATTGTTTTTCATCATAGCAGGTCTGTTCGCGACGTCCTACCCCTGTGTTTGGATGAGTACTGATAGATCCATACAGGCGGTGACACAAGCGTAACAGCCCTAAGTGCCACGCTTTTCTACTTGTCACAGCCAAGTATGACGCATTTGCCGCTTTCTCTATTGGCCCTCGCGGCTGCGCTGGGAAACCCACGGCGTACTTAGAGCTCAGCCTGGCTCTCGCTAAAATTATCTGGTATTTCGACTTCGAGACCGCGCCTGGTAAGCTTGGTGACATCGGGTTGGGCCAGAAGGCGAGTTCCATTTATACGATATCTTCACATCAACCCACGATGGGCCATATTTGGTTTTTAAAGCCCGGGATCCGTTTCTGGGGGACTTTGGCCATGTTGACGGTCGGGATTAATACTATGTATGCCCAGTCTTGATGGGATTATATATAAGAGTGATGTTATCGATGATTGAAATTCTGGTGTGGGTCAGTCTGAACTGCGCCAGGGTTAGGGTTATCGAGGTTGGGGTTATCAGGATTGGGTGGGGTTGCCAGGGTTGGGGTTAGGGTTGTAAAACTTGCTTTATTGACAGGTGTGGTTCCAATGCAATACCAACCCCATGCGCACCCTCCCAATTCAACCCCCCGGCTCATATCTACTGTTGTAGTTAAAGCTGAAAGATTGTAGAAGATAAATGTGAAAGTCACATGAAGCTATTCTCATGCCAAACGGATCATATTCAAATACCTGGCCGCATAGTGTCAAGCCAGCTCCTAAACGACGTTCATACCTAAGGCCGTCAGACTTCGGTCCCCGTCTCTGGCCTGCTTATACGATGTTACAGGGACTCATTATAATGTATTGGATGCGATCTCATGGCCATTATAAACAGCGCTAAAGCTCAATACTCGCACTATCAAATTACGCATCGCCGTATTACTGTTCGTATTTCCTCCTTGGCAACCGACTACTCTCCACTTTCCTGTTAGAGAGTGCTGGGGCTTCGGCGTTATTCACCTTGAGTCGAACGCATTAGCTGTTGATAGTCAACGGGAGTCTAGGAACGGAGATATATCACGGGAGTGTCATCACGGAAGTATCCCCAAAATCCGAACTTTCAATACCCCAAAATGGCATTCTCTACGGTGTGACCCACAAAATGATCGTCGGTTGCTGAAGGCAATGCTGCTACTGTCAGTGGTGGAAATATCCGCTACGAAGTAACATGCTTCTTCCAGGTACATAATCCGTCAATTAATGGGGGTTTAGGGCAGACGGTAGCCATATTAGGTACCTACTCAAAAAGCCAACTCGCATCAAAAATACTACCTGCTTTGGTTTATCTACGTAATTATCTGACGAATCTCTATGAGAAGGAAATTGGACGGGTTCGCCCAAGGGGCTCTGTTTCAGGATCCAGTTCCACCTCATTGGATAACGACATGTTGGCCCGGATTTACTCGCATGATTTCAAGGATGCATGCTCGCCATAACACTAGGCCGAGATACCCCTGAGGCTGTACGCTACCTGCCGACCGCCCCTGGAGAAGCTAACATGGGTCAAGATCTTATCTATATCAACGGCTTAGATCATCAAACAACAGCATGAGAAGCTAGACAAGGCCGTTGGTGCATTGCCTTGCATATCCGTCAAGATGCTTTCGTTAAAATTCCTTGCGGCTCTTTCAGCGTGCACTGCGCCTGTTCTGGGCATCAGCGTTAGTGAAACCACTTCCGCCTACACCGTTGATACCGGGAGCAGCTATGGCTTCAAGACCACCATCAGTCGCTCAAGCTGCGACATCACTTCGCTGTACTTCTACGGCTCCGAGTATCAATACAGTAGCACCTTCAGTCATATTGCTTCGGGGCTAGGTTCCGCTACTGTATCTTACACCACCAGCGGTAAGATATCGCGAAGTATTTGATATATCCGAATCCTCTCTGACGAACTACTGGCAGGTGACTACGTGATCGTCAAATGCGTCGCGGACAATGACAACTTTGACCTCACTCATTACATGGTGTTCGCCGATGGATCTAGCTCAATTTACATGGGCACTTACACTGTATCCGAGCCCGCTGTTGGCGAGTTGCGGTACATCTTCCGTCTCACGGGTCTCACCGAGGCCTACCCAAATGGCAACGTCAGTTATACAGCCGGCGGTACCGCTATCGAAGGTTCGGATGTCTTCCTCGTTGGCGGCGAAACGCGCAGCAAGGTAAGCTTCCAAGTTTCAATTTACACAAGCTAGTATTCTGATAGCCACCGTAGTTCTACTCGTCCGAGCGTTTCATCGACGACGATGTCTACTGCGCGACGACCACTGACGCCTCAATCCACGCGTGCTTCATCCGGCCCAACAGCCAAGCAACAGAGAAGAGCTCTGGCGGCCCGTTTTTCCGCGACATCGACCTCAATTACGGTGGTAGTTATCACTCGGTGACATATTATATGAACTCTAATCACGTGCAGACGGAAAGCTACCGCCAAGGCTTCCACGGCCCGTACGTCTTCAGCTTCTCTCGCAGCGGTATCCCCAAGGCCAGCGAATACGACGTCTCGTTCTTCGACGACCTGGGCCTGACCGGGTACACGGGCGCTTCGGGCCGCGGCTACGTCACTGGCACCGCGTCCGGCGTCTCGACTGATTTCCCCACCGTCGTGCACTGGTACAACGACGACTACCAGGCCTGGGCTTACACCCAGTCCTCGCGCAAATTCTCTTCGCCGGCGCTTGTTGCGGGAACTTACACTATGGCTCTGTATCAGGACGAGTTCCTCGCCGCGACGACCACGGTCGCTGTGACGGCGGGTTCCACGGCGACAGCTAATATCGCGGCTACGGCTGCAGCCTTGACCGATTCGCGCACGACGATCTTCCGGATGGGCGACTACGACGGCCAGCCGACTGGATTTCTTAATGCCGACAAGCAGCTGCGCATGCACCCGTCCGACAGCCGCATGTCGAACTGGAACCCCGGCACCGTGGCATCTACCGACGCATCGGCCCTCCCTATGGCAATCTTCAAGGACGTTAACAATGGGCAGGTGATATCGTTCTCGTTAGATAGTGCTATCAACAGCGAGGCGACCCTGCGGATAGCGACTACGCTGTCATACGCCGGTGGAAGACCACAAGCCAGTGTTAACAGTTACTCGTGCTCTGCTCCGTCCGCGCCGACGGCGATTGATAGCCGTGGCGTCACTCGAGGCGCCTATCGTGGGCGTGGCGATGTGTACGACTGCACTATTCCCAGTGGCACGCTGGTGAGTGGTGATAATACTGTCACCATCAACGTGATCTCGGGGAGCAGCGGTTCTGATTACCTGAGCCCGAATGTCGTAAGTAGCCTTTCCTCATCGTTTTAGATAAACACCATTTGTGCTCACCAAGTTCTAGATTCTCGATGCCATAGAGCTTTTCTACTAAGCTCTTAATGAATTACTGCCTTTGGATATAATCATTTCCGGCATGCATCTCGAACAGCAGCTACGCTACGGCTAATAGCTCAATAATAGGACTTTATAGTTGGATGCTAATACTGAGACATTTTAGAGCGCACGATCATTCTCATACCCCTCACTCGTGAATCTATGCTATAAATCTTCCCGACTCTCTGTATCGCCGCCATGGTCTTTAGATGAACAGTCTTCGTAGAGGCCTTGGGGACCTAATGGAACAGAGCCTTATGGATTCTATTTACCTCCTATAAACCCTTTGGAACAAAGGTCCTTTGTGATTTCGATTTCCAATTGCCCACGTAGGTGTTTCATATAAATCTACAGAGGCAGCGAACATTCACAAATAAATGCCTAGGTAAACTTCAGACTATGAAGTTCTTAATATGGTCTCTATTTCACCTAGGGCCCTCCGTATGCTAAGTACCTACCTAGGTATTCATATAAAGCACTCATATCCTAGGTATAGGTGTTTCATATTCTCACTCAACTTACTGCTTATTATTTGTAAAGGTGTCACTGGTTGCCTATATTGACGACCTTTTGCTTGATCATTCGGCCGTTATGCATACCATGCCGACAGTACATTCGCCTAACGAAAACCAAAATACTTCTCCAGAGGACTTCCACCAACTTCTACGGCGGCACGCAGAGTATAGGAGGCGTTCGTATAACGAGTCGAGAGTTTACCATATACCAGTTCTTCGGACGAATCCCATGCGCTTCAATGTAGTGTTACTAGGCGACTCTATGATCGAGCGCTTTCAGACGACCGCTCAGTGTAATAATCTTCGGCCTTGGCCTTCGCCGAATATGAGACACAGTCCCAACACTAAAGGCATACCCTTCAGCTCGTCAACAAAGGCGCATCAACTCGACGGGGTTTTCAATTCTGGCGTTAGCGGTGACAAATATGACAACATTCTTTACCGGCTCCGTGGCGACATGACCCAGCGACACGGGCTTCTTGGCCTAATGGAAGTTCTAGAGGAGCAGGATATCCTACTGTGGGTAGTTCATGCCGGGACGAACAACCTCGACCCTACACATGGCTTGCGAGATGGAGACATCGCAGATCTACGGCTCATTCTGCAAACGTTGCTCCGCATATCACATCCCGCGGCTCATATTCTGCTCACGGGTCTATTCTACCGGAGTGATATCCGCAACAACCTGGTAGATGACGCTAACTTTAAGCTGAAATCTTTACACGAGCTGATGAATAACAATGTGGGGGATGGAAGAATCTCATTCTTGCCGCCGCCCACGACGCTCAAGGAGAATTTTCATTTTGCTGATCACGTACATCTAAACCAGGAAGGATATCGCTTGTGGATAAGCGAGTTGTGGCCACGAATGAGCGAGATACTAGCAGCGATTTACAATGACGACTGAAGACATGGTTTTAGGTAATGTAGGTACTACCTAACGTATCACGATAATCGCATTAAACAGTGAATCAAGAGTCGCGTAATAAACTGAATAAGTCTTATCCACCACCTTTTTTTCTACCTAAACCCGACGTTTCCCATAAAATATAAAGAGTTTGTACCTTAGGTAGATATTGGAGTCCCCTAAGCTCGTCGTATAAAGACCTAAGAAATAGATATCCCTTGCTTAATCATCACTTTAACAGTCACCACATAAGCTAATATCATGTCAGTTCTAATAAGACTAAAAATAATTAGCGTTCGTATCGAACTTACGCGGTAGACCTGAGTTGGTAACAGCACTGCAACATCAAGGGTCAGCAATTAGGTGCTCTTCTAGGAAAGGGGTTCGCGAGTTTTAAGCATGTCTCGGGAGCAATGACTCCCCATGCCCCTTCATTAGGAAACTCTAGCTCCCAAGACAGGCTTAAAAAGGGAATAAAGAACTTTTGGTATTACTCACGTTGGGGTCAGGGCACTGGGAGCACTCGCCAACAACTTGGCGGGCCTCTAGCATGTTCACTGGGCCACGCTCTATCATCTTGTATTAGAGGATTATCGAAGCTCCCAAGGGCTAGTGTTGAGATGCATACCAACCAGGCCGGCCTGCACACCTGCTAGGCAGAGGATAATCGAAACCAAGGACATAGATGCCTTCATTTTGAATAGTCGGGATAACTTTGGGTATGTGCTGTAGAGTTGGTCAACTGAATATCGTGTCTCGAGATGATGTAATTTTATAACGCGATGATGCGGAAAATCAATTCGTTATTTAGCTGTTAGATAGTCCATTATATATAACACTTGGCATGTTGCTACGAGTAGTAGCCATTGCCTAACACGGTAATCGTGAGAGTCCATTCACGATTGCCTAAGATGGTAACAGAGCCACCTATTTCCTAAAACGGTAATACCTTAGTCAGCTTGCGCTCGGTCAACGCGGACATCTCCCTGGGATCATTGGACTTCATGCAGAATATTATTGAATGTAAGAAGAGTCAAATGTGAGCTTTGAAGAGAGTTACGCACTCTAAGGGGATATGTAGGCGAATGCGAGTAGTAGCATAAGATAGAAACGTATGAGACAGGAATTTTCAGCACATGAGCTAGCTGACAGTGAGAGCCCACTAATGAAGACACGATCCTTGCGAACTGACCAATTAGATAGCTCAAAATGACCATCAGCGCGGGGAAATAGGGGTCTACCTTATTCTATCTTTAACACATGCTGCCCTACGAACCACATCATTCTTAGATCGAGTTCGATTAGTAGGGCCGCTCTAGGTACATGCCTAGGTGTACCTAGGGAGACACCCATTTCACTTAATAAACCCAGCCACCCCAATCCGTATTAGTAACTAGCAGGCGACAAGCTCTTTGTTGGTCGTTATACATCTCTGGTATCCATGATAGGAGGCGCTAATAACAACTTGAAGGGGTAGGGAATTTTATATGGTCATCGAGTCGATTGCTGATTAAGGGCTATGTGAACGGCTCGTCGGGATCCGGTATAGACCTAATTCATCATGAAGGAAAATTCATATTAGGCACACTATTATGGGAAAAATCTTTTTACTTTATGTTATAGTCGACTCTGATAATGTACAAGATACTCCGCACTCCCTCCCGATAATAAACATTCCTCTTCAAACAACAGAAAACAAGGGACGCGAATTCCCAACCTTACGCGAGTGAAACAACTACCTAACTCTACCAGCCCGCATCAATTTGATATACAATTTTCCGCATTCTGGTTAAATTCCCCCTCAAGTGTCCGCATTATAGAAAAATCTATTGACAAAGTCTCTGATTTCTCTATCAGTCTCATCAGGAAAGGCCTTCTGAATTCCTTGTATCGCCTGCGGTAACAGGTCCTCGATTGTGGGACGGTGAGTAGGATTATGATACATGCACTCGAAAATCGTCCTTCGGAGTTCTTCATCGACGTTGTCAAAATTTCCATCCATCAGTAGCGCACAATAAGATATCCGCGCGTTTGGCTGTTCATTTCTGATTATACGGTCAATATCGGGCTCCGGCTGTCCCTCTACCGCCTCTGGTATCACAATTCCTTTTGGTACTTGAGCTTGTGGTGGCTTTGGAGGGTCTAATTGAGTTATGATGATCCACATAACCTAGGTAGGTAGATTATTAGAATATACCACTTCAAATGTACGAGAAACATATTGCTTACCAATGCTATACCCCAAACATTCGTGTGAGATCCATAGTTTCCGGCAACTTCGTTCCTGGATACTTCATCACCGTCTGAAGTAGGGGGAATCTTGTCCCATTCCTCAGCGAATTGCTCCTGTAAGTATCGGGTGAGTTAGCTTATGAACTCCAGGGCATTGGAGACGACGGGATGGAAAGTAATAAACCTACAGGACAATAGAAGGAATCTTTGCCAGCTTTACGTCTCGCCCAGTAATATATACTGCGTCTCTGTTAGCAAATGGTGTCACTAATGAAGCCAGTACCTAGGGGTCACATACTTTCGCTTATGCGGTTTCATATCTTTTGCTATACCGAAGTCCGCCAGCTAGTTATCCGTTAGCTGACATTTTTATCTTTCACTTCAATAGGGGCAGTTGACATACCTTGAGTGTAGGAACGCGATGGTGCTCACCCTTCGCCCTATCAGGGAAGGCGACATCATATGTTCGCTTCCCAGTTTCGGTCGCAGTACTGCCAGCAGGTCTCTCGATGTTACCAACAAAAACTAAACACAATGAGTCAACTTCCTAGTTAGAGGCTCGAAAAGGGGATCACCTACTATTAGAAGGATCAATATCGTAATGGACTATGTTCTTTGCTCTCCACCTCTTCTCCACTGGGGGGATCATCTCGATGAGATCTTCTTGTGTATTACCTGGTGCGGACGGTTTAGGACGCTGTGGATGAAACTTTCGAGGAGGATATTTCATTGCTACACAAGCGCGTACCACTGCAGCTGTTAGTATAAGGAAGTGTATCATGCACGAATTTTTCACCTACAGCAAAGCCAGATTTCCCACAGGACTCGGTTAGGGACCCATGTAATTGCATTCGGGGTTGCCTCCTTCAGTCTGCGGATTAGATGCTCGAGACTGCCTCCCGGAACAAACTCGAGGAACATGTAATCCTTCCTTTTCACGGTGCGAGCTAGCTGCCTTTCAGTCCAAGCTTCTCTTAGGTCAAATATTTTTTCGAACTTTGCATCTTTTTCCTCATCTGTCATTTCGCTTCGGGGTCTTTTTCGAGGGGGCGCTTCATAGACACTTTCGTCTCCGCTAGAGTCTTCCTCGTCGGAAGAGTCCATACTAGTCGGCCTTGGATCAAACTTTTCCGGTTCCTCGATTCCAACACTTGGCGGATCTATCACTTGAATACAGTGTGCCGCCCTTTTCACTTTCTAAACATATTGTCAGCATATATCACTCAAACTCGAACAAGTGTCAATTTTACCCTTGTCATTTTTTCTTCGTTGCGTATATCTTCTGCTTCCCATTCTCTAAGCGACAGTTTGATTGCAATGTCTTTTGCTTCTCCGGGGCCATGGTATCTATAGTGAAGTGCCAAACCCACTACAATGCTTCGGGTTAGCAATATCTTCGTTACCAGAGGTACCTAAATTATGAAATAACGGGTTCTATAAACCGCCGGATCGACCAGCTACAACAAAAGACTGTACTAGCAGGAGTTTATTGGAGAGATTACTTACGGCCTCCATAACCTAACGGTTTCTGAAATATGAATCGGGGATTTCCTTCGAAGTAGGTTCTCGCATCAGCAAGCCTCGTCTTTGCCCTATTTGCGTCGTCGTCGCTAGTAGGCGTGTCTTCAAAAAGCGCCCCATTGCAGTCCGCTTGAAGAACAAATGATACCGGGCTCCATTTATCTCTAGGCTGAGCGAACAAGCGCGGTTGACCGGGCCTTGGTGTGGGATAATTTATCCAGTATTTCCTTGCCTCTACGATTTCCTCCGGCGACCATCTTGGGTTTTCTCCATAACGGCGATATGCATCGTACTCCAAATTCGTTAACTTGAATTCCTCCGCGTAGTCCCGCGGTAATAAGCTACAACACTGAGAGTCAGTCATTTCTCTTCTAGAAAAGGGGCTTAGGAATTTTTGTCATGTCTCGGGAGCATTAACTCCGCAGTCACTTCCCAAGACGAGCCCAAAGGGGACATAAGGAAGCCTTAGTATTACGTACTTCTTATTATATTCTACAGCCATTTCGATTACTGGTGATATGAGCTAATACTAGAATGTGTGTAATCAATGGACAGGCATCAATACGTGGTACAAAGCGAGCGACTAGGAGCGAAGCCAAAAGGTATTCGCTAATTATAAACCTGACTTATAATAAATATTATCAACATTTCTTAGTAATATCGTACAAAGACTCGAAACAAGTTTTATCTTCTTGAATAAACGAGATCGTAACACGCAATGGAACAGGGGGAAAGCCAATGACTGAGATCTTTTTTGTCTAATAGCTGTATTTAACAATAGGAGAGAATGAAGAAAGAAATAACAATCATATATTATGGATTAATCCTATAATACCTTGTGAAATGAACAGATATGGATGTATCAGAACATGATCTATATTCCACTATACGACCCAGCTATTATGAATCATTCATATACGAATCTCGATAGATAAGGTATCTAATAAGCCAAAATATAAGTATATTCGAATAAACACTAGTTGCCTACCTAGCTACCTAACGTACTACAACGTTCTATTCTCCTTGGGTAGGTAGGTACTTACCCCTTAATAATTATAATCTATTAAAAATGGTACTGGGGAGTTACTGTGGCGAAGCACAGCTTACCTAAGGCCGTGCGACTGTTCGGCAGAAAAGCCACAAAGCTTCACCGCCTGCCAAATGCGGTGACATACAGATGACGTTGTTTTATCAGCGTTATCAGCGCTGACTCTTCATGTGACCTAATTCAAACTCTCATTTGTTTTGAGTGTCCTCAGATTATCAAACGATATAGGTAAACACAAAAAGCATGTTAGTTTCCGCTCAGGTATTGTCACATTCATTAAGTTGGTGGGCGCGAAGAGTCATTCAACTGTCTGGGGCTGAGACGCGTTGGCGTTGGAAACGTCTATGTAATCCAAACATGACTTTCTTCCGATATAGGGAAGACGCACGACAACAGGTACCTAGATCTGCACCCTTAGATCTATTCCTGGGTATTTGAACTGTTCAATCTTTCATTGGTCTCTACCTCTTCCCTGTTCTTACAATGTACCAATTTCGTAGATGTATGTGACTAAAAAGAGCCTCCAATGCACCATGGCGTCACTCCCGAGGTAATTGCTATAGATGGATCTCTATCTTGAAATCAGGTACAAAATTCACAAGATTTAATTGGAGAATGATTGAATATTGAACGAATTGGTCTTTCATAGCTTAGAAGCATGACTGTCAAAGACGTCAGCCCCCACTGAAGCTCTGTGCGGAGTACTTTGAGGAACATTTCCAATTGTGAAGCCCCACTGTATTTCCTATTTAGGAAATTTGTTTAGTAGTTGGATAATTATGACATCAATCATCTCGTTATTACGTAGGTACCTATCTTGAGCATTTCTTCATATACCTCTACTCGCCTCCCCTCTATTCAGTTCTCAACTTCAAGCCTCCAAGATCATCACTATCGCAGCTTATTTAAGAAGAAAGAAAAAAAGTCACACCAAGACCAAACCATCGTCGACGAACCATAGCAGACGCGTCAAACTCCTATCATCATGTCGTTCCTCATAGAAGTCGCCACACGCCGCCTAGCCCTCACCTCCAGAGTTGCTGTAGTTTCGGCCCCGCGGCATTTCAGCACAGGCATTGCAGCACAGAAATCCGTCACAGATGCCGCCAAGGACACATTAAAATCAGTAGATCGCAAGGTCTCAGACAAGCTCGTTGACGGCATCAACGCGGGTGGTAAGTGAATTTTATCATGCTCCTGACAGCCCCTCGAATTGTCTAGATAGCCCACGGGGACCATTTCACATTCATGAAGAGCGACGGATTACTAACTGATGATACAATAGCGAACATTGCATCGAAAGTCAAGGGCGAGGTAGACGCAGGCAAGGTAAAAGGAACGGCCGAAGAGATCCGCGGTCAGGCCAAGGGTAAAGCTGAAGAGCTGAAAGGCGAGGCGAAGGGCTCAGCTAAGGAGGCCGAGGGAAAGGTGAAGGGAAGCCTATGAAAACCTGAATTTAGGGGAGGCATTCGCGAGATAATGGGCAACACACCGTGTTGGTTTGTACAATAATTGTATTGACTCGACGTTTCTCAAAGATATGAAATGCTGAAGTTATCATCAACCGGATTTATGGCTTTCTAACTGCTGTGTCGGTAGCATTTATCTTGTAGTTTCGATTGGTATGGAATTTGGCCCATTTTGCCTTGAAGCCTGCTTCTAGCAACTGAAGTTAGTTCTAGATACCTGAGCACCAGAAGCAGGTGATTCATAGTTGCCTGGGGTACTGGGAAATAAATTAGGCAACTCAGCCTCCCTTTCTTCTAGATACTCCACCGATCGTGGGATATTTCCTCAGTGCTGTTGCGGTGCAACACTCTCGACATGATCCTGACCGTCCGAGAGGAACGAGGGAGCCGACCCGGCGGAAATTCTAACAAGAATGATTCGAACGCCAACCAATCTGCTTCTGAATCGAAGACAGTTCTGAATGAGCCAGCAGACCCCGAGGAGATTCCCAATCCACCTACACTGAAGACCGATACCGAATCATATTGATGGCCTAGCTCAAGGAAGAGGATTACAGATCCTTTCTGCGCGGAGTCTTCGGCTTGGAACATAGCCTGCAGATTTCTGCTATTGGTATGGTATGTAAAAAGACGGTTTCGTACTTATTCCTTATCACCGATTCGACCAATCCATCCGCAAGAGCTTTTTGGCTCTTCTAGCTACCTAAAGAACGATACAGGATAGTTACCAAGGAGCTTCGCTGAAGGATTTGTCGCCGAGAAGAGC
The DNA here is from genome assembly GCA_022432515.1 of Hypoxylon sp. NC0597. Taxonomy (NCBI): domain Eukaryota; kingdom Fungi; phylum Ascomycota; class Sordariomycetes; order Xylariales; family Hypoxylaceae; genus Hypoxylon; species Hypoxylon sp. NC0597. Next base: position 125,215 of record JAJKLA010000033.1, read on the forward strand.
GTTGCTGCTCGTAAGCTTTCGGCAGCCCTGGCCAAGGCCCCCAACGCCCTCAATGACGTCTACCACAACTAGGAGATCAACTCTCCAGCTTCGCTACCGACAACACAGCCGACCTTGGCGAGTTGTGCGGCTCCAAGGCCGTTTGTTGGGATGGATATGAGCGTGTCTCAGGTTTCTATGCGGAAGAGACCAAGGCTTGGGGAACCAGTGTAGACAGGCTGCTCTCCATCGCACGACCTACGGCAGGGCGTGTTCAAGATGAGTATCCGGTATATACCTACTGACGGGATCAGGTTTGTCGGTGATAGGAAGGGCTCGGACGATCTGCTGCTTGACTGGAAACTAAAGCTAATGGTAAATTGTTTCGAAGACGTGGGAAACGAAGGGCGTCTGGATCGAGTAGGGCTTGTCGAGGCCATCCCGGCTGTCGGTTCTGGTAATGGCTATTCTAAATCTTCGGCAGAAGATACTAAGGGGAGTATGAAGATACTAACTCGTTGGTAACGCGACTCGGTATTGTATGGAGAAGAGGCTAAAAGCAGTCGGTCTCTTGCTGGTTCCAACATGCTGTATTAGAGCTACATATCCTTAAATAGAATTCTAGGGCTTCTTCTACTCACCGCTATGTTTTAGAGATACAATACAATGGCTTATCGTATGAGAGTTTACATACCAAATCCCATGGTATGCCTTATGACCTAGGCACCGGCTGGATGTCAGGAGCTTACCTACCTAGGTAAGCTCTAGGGATATATCATACACGGGACGATAAGCGGAAGGAGATAGCTCGGCATTATCAAGGGGCTAGATATGCGGCAGCTTCCAATACCTGTTAATACCTAGGTATTCGCCCCTTCTTCAGTTGATATGTGCACAACACCGCCTATATAAGGTACGTACCTACTCTAGGATGGCCTTACCCTTAGCCCTAACGCGTAATCTGCATGTACACACACAAACACACCCCATGAAGACATCTTCGCGTCAGCGATACTTGTGATACTTGTGATAGTTATTAAGACAACGAAACGCCTTGTTGCCTTCGGTATATTTGATAAGGAAAGTTCGTTTCTAAGTAGCTACTTTTACCTGTACTGTTGACATCCCGCAGGTGCATTGCGAACCACAGTGTCCCCTTAGAAGCTATCTTTCCATCCCAATGTGAGGCCATATACCTAGCAAGCTCCCCAACAGAAGACACATGCATACAGTCACAAGTCTTAGTTACTCAAATCCTTTGTCCAGTCCCACAGTACATCAGACGTAATTGCCTCAACACTCCAGGGACAAGTAGTTGCACATAGATACAAATGAAAGGACGCAAGAGCGACTTAGTCCAGAGGTCTTTAGAGGGGAATAATACAGACAAGAAAAAACTATAAGCTTTTCGAGTGGGTTTCAGTATTCCGTAGATGCCTGTTCGCGAGTGTATATGATCTATAGCTGCCTAGGTACCTACCTACCATGCCGTGTATTGCAATGTCCAAAAGCACGTAACATGAAAGGGTGACATACACGGTTAAGCCATAGTTTACGTAGACTTCTATCCCATGATGGTGGTACTTGTGAATAGGATGTATTGTTATCAGTAGCTTTGCCAGGTTTGGGAAGGGTCCTATGGCGCAATAGATATCGATGGGGATGATTCAACTTTGAATAATGGGGTACATGACTATGGGATCAAACATGTCCCGATGGTTTACCTATTATATTACTATATACCATATCAATGACTCAACAAGGGCTTCTTCAGGTAACACATCAAACATGGCAGCGTACTGGCTTCCGTATTAATACATTGAAACCCTCTCATCTAGAGGAACCTGATGTGTTATTTGCACTGTCCACTTGATGTGAACTGATATATATATGCGTTATTGCCCAGTGAACACTTCATTTTTCCTTAGATACCTACATACCTACATACCTCTAGAAAAGCAGCTCCCCCTTTTCCTCAGCGAGCATAGCCAGTACCAACCACCACCATCTCGTCGGCGATTCACAAAGAATACCACCCAACCGACAAGAACCATAATGCCTTACCTTGAACCTGACGACGAGAGCTTAAAGGCTCAAGAATACTTCGGTGAACACGAGCAAGAGATTGCCGAGCGCCTCGATGAGACCATTGTCTACTTCGACGAGGTCCGTTGCTTCATCTCCAAGGATGACAATCAGCCCTACATCGTCGTCGTCCTGCGATCGTACTGCCCCTGGGGACCCCACGACCCTCACACCTACGCCCTGAACGAAGTCCTCGAAGGCTTCCTCAAGTCCTATAGAGCATTCCCGGAGCTTACACATTCGCCAATCTACCTGAGCGACATGTTTGACTTCGTTGTTGTCAAGCGAAAGGGCGGCGGCCAATCTAGCTTCGAGAAATTGCTCTGGCCCAACGAGCTTGAGGCACCCGAAGGCGACGAAGAATACGAATGAAGGACCGGCACAGTAAGGATGACAGTAATCATGGGGGCTGGACGCGAAAGATGGGACACACGAGAATTCACAGAATACCGTGGATGGGAGTTACTCTAGAATCTCAAAGAGACTAGATCAATGATTTCAATGTAGCTTTGCTTTCGCTTAGAATTCATTCAACGCAGTTCAAACACCTGATGTAGTTTCAGTCAAATTTGTGAATGCCCTCAAGTGTCTTCGCCGCCAGTTCCTATTATCCTAGTAGCCCATAGAACCGCAATCCATTCCTCTGGCTGTCCTTTGTCCCTGTATTCAGCGCGATTCTTGATTCACTGCCCAGTTTTACTGTATCCTGTAATTATTGCCCAAATTTCCATCACAAGAACATCTATCAACATGTGCGAAAATGGATGTTTGAAGAACATCCAAGAGAATAGACGAGATAGATGCAGAATAGAGATGTAGATCATGACTCTCGCCCAGGAATTTACTATATTGCCAGTAGCATACGTAGTTGCCTTTTGGGAGATGATGACCAATTTGAAGCCATTAGCCAAGTCTCTAGCCAGGTAGCATTTGTGAGTACACCATTAAAAACATAGGGAAGTGTCGATTAACCTGTAGCAATGCAGAGTGGCGCAGGTACGAGAGGAAAGTGTAATAAACTTTGCTTCTTTCATCATCAAGTCTTGATGAACTAGTTTTCCAGTAATAATTAGTGATTATAGCGCTGTGGTGGCGCTGTTGTCCTCAGGAACCAGATATCTCTTCATATCGTTCTACCCCAATACTATCTGCTTGGCCATTCCCAAGTCACCCATCCGTACAAGTGAATCGATACTAAGTTAGCCGAAGCCTTCAATAATTGAGATTTGGAGCGCTACTAATCAATCTCCAGGGCAGAGAGATTCTCAATCGCGATACCATATCTTCAACTAGGCTCCGAATCGACCCAGAGTCAAGGCAGACGTGCTCCTCGAACCAGCCGCGAATACTCTATTACAAGACCTCAAGACCTCATGTACCGACTTGAATATCCAACCGACATCGATCGATCATCCTTCCTCCGACTCATTTGTATTCAAACCCTGCCCGAATATTAAAAATCCACACCCGAAGAGCTAGCAGCCACCAGCCTTAGCCATGCTGGCGCCTGTCCCCGATCCCCTCGGGAGGGAGGAGGGCAAGGAGTACATCGAGAAGAACAAGGAGCACCTTAAGGTGTACCTCAGCGCCAGGATCGACTATCTCGAAGACATCGGATACTTCTTCAACGCCTTCGGTCACAACGAAGTCTACCTCGTGCTAATCCTCGCCGAGGACTGTCCGCACCGTCCTAATCCATTCTCGAGGAATTACAACCTCGACGTGATCATCGTGAAAGCTATGACCGACAATAGACCCCTACCGGACGAACCTCACCATACATTATACACCATGTTCTCTAACTACGTCGTGGTGAGGAGGGATGGGAGTGCTGAGTCGGGGTATTCTATAGTGTCGTGGTCTCCATGGATCAAGACACCTGGCGGCGAGTATGGTGGCCAGAAGGTAGAGATCGAGGATAAACGAGGATGAAGTAAAGAGGAGGGAGGACGGAACTCAAGAGATGAAGGTAGCACTTCTGCCTACTACATATTTTCAGCTGGCCTTGTTCGGAATGTCCCGTCTGGGGCGTCCGCAACTCGTCAATTGCTACCACAATGGTCCCTATCTACGCCTAGGTATTAACCAGGTACACATTAATAAATTCCTCGTGTTGTTAGCCACTGCTGCAACGTCTAGGTACCTAGCCTAATAGAACGGGATTAGGCAATGCGATGATCAAATAATAATTTAAGTAAATAAGCTATCGGCTGGGTCCAATGTTTCGTAGCTCGTCTACACGCAGCAATGTCTAGGACTCTTCAAGAAAGCTTTTATTCGTAGCCCTACTATGCTATGGCCGGCACACTATGTAGTACCATTATTTAAGCGACAATTTACTCGTAAACCACAACGAAATGATCCTATGTAACACGTCCCTATACTCCGACATGCCGGTCTGGGTACCTAGCCTGTAGGCGGCATCAAACGCAGCGGGACGAACCGATCTTACCGAAGAACCAACAATCCGCCAAGCCCAATCAAGCCCATACCTTCAGGAACTTCTCATTGAACTGCTCGTGCAGCATCTTGAACGCCCTATACACATTCATCAGAGATTTTCCATCGTCCTGCGACCAGCTTGGCGTCGAAGGCTCTGTACTGCTAGCATAACTCGACCGCTTCGTCTTGCGGCTCGGACTCGCGGTGCTGCTTCGGAAGCTATCCACGCCGTCTTTCTCGCCGTCTGTGTCTTCAGCATCCCACGACTCGGCAACGGCCGCCTTCTTTCCCTTGCCCTTGTTCTTACTTGCTACCTTGTTGGCTTGCAGCTTTTCGATACCATGAGTTACGGCCTCCACGTTCAATTTGTCTTCATTGGCATTTGCATTGGCATTGGCATCGGCGCGCTCCTCAATTATGTCCCCTGCGTCTTGGATGTCGATCATGGCAGCATCATCTACTTCAGCATCAGGGTTCAGGAAATTAGTCAAGCTAGTCACAATCGTGGCAAGAATGAGCGAGAAGTCCTTGAGATGGAACCAGACGTCTCCGCCCTTGATCCCGTTGTCCCGAACCAACGCGCTCATGTCGCCGTGCTTGAAGAAGTCGTAGATATACGCGTTCCACGGGACTCCGTTCGTCTCGTGCGGCGCTATGGGGATATACGGGATGGCGGACTCCTCGAGGAAGACGCCCGACCGCACGGTATCGCAGAGCTCGCCGATCGTCTCGAACTCGTCGGTGAATCCGGAGAGCGCGGCGAAGGGAGAGCGCACCATCGTCTTGCTGAGAGAAGGTAAGATCCCGCTCATGTCGCAAGGCGCGCTGGGCTCTACTTTGTGCTCGGTAAATGGGAGTTGGACATCTGGTGTGTCGCTTAGATGCTGAGATGTATAGGTCCTCACGTAATTATGGAAGATCGTGAGGGTCTCCTGGTTATGCGCTCTCAAGACCCGGACGGCCGTTTTCGGGAGTTCGGGGAGAAGAACAAGCGACGGGGACCGATGGACGACGTTCTCAAGCCATGCCTTATCTCGATATCGGTAGCAGGGAACCCGACAAAAGAGATGACATAGAACGAGCAGGATCTCGAGAATGATATCGTCCTGATCCTTTTGGTACAGCCTCGAGCACAGACCGTGGAAATAGCCCTCCTTCAAGAGGGAGTGGAATGCGAAGACTGCATTCTCGGTGAAGTAGAGATGACCTACAAGGCCAGAGAAGTTAAGGGGAGTCCCGTCCTCCGAGAGGAGATGCTGTCTGCGCAAGTAGTCAATTGAGAAGCGCAGGTGATGCTCTACCGACATTTGCGCCGCTGGGCCACCAAGGTACAATCGAGTTTGTGTTAGTAAGGATTTCACAGCCCGGGTGGCATAGTCCGAGTTATTCGTGCCGTGGAGGAGTCCGAACAAGCGCAATACGAGTGTTACCGATGTTGGGAACTGGCCTCGTAGATCTGGTAATCTCGCTGACATGATCTCCAGGGCGCGCTTAGGTGGAATCCCATGAAACACGACATTTCCCAAGACATCAAAACCTCGACGTCCGGCACGACCTGACGCTTGTCGGTAATTCAGCGCAGTCAAGAACACCGAGTCGCCCGTAAATACGACCGTTTTGCAGGGCATGTTGATACCAAGGGCGAGAGTGCCTGTTGCGACCACGATTGTCAGGTAACCCTTGCGGAATAACATTTCAACACTGATGACAGTTAGTATTGTTCGATATACAAGCTCTAGTTATAAGAATAGGAAGGCGACAACTTACACTTGACGATATTGTCGATTCATACCCGCATGGTGAACTCCCAGCCCTCTTCGCAACGCTTCGATGAAATGTGGGCGGATCTTGTGAAACTTGAGGGTGTCTAGTCGCTCCTCCAGCTCGGTCTTAGAGATTTTCGTCATATCGGCGAAGCTGAATTCGGGCAGAGGCGCATCGGGATCGAAGCTGTTCCAAGGGCTTTCGTCCTGGCTTCCCATCTCTCGAGCCATATCCAGCTTGCTCATGCCTTCGTTATTGTCGCCCTGGCGACTACGGAGGAACTTCTCTGCTTTCCCCTGCGTCTTGCTGCGTGCCTTCTTCCACTTCTCGAACTCAGCGAGCTTCCTCTTCCACACGGGGCTGCTATCCCGATACTTGGTTTCTGCTGACTGCAGTGTTTTGAGGAGAATTGAAAGCAAAGCCTCGCAACCGAGACGGTCATAGTTGAAGAATATGGAAGGCAGTGCGCCACAGGCTCGAAGGTCAAGGGCCAGTGCAAAAATCGATTTGATGTCGACGGTGGATTTATATCGTTCGGTGACAGCACCAGGCTCTTTTAGGGGGTGAACGAGCTTCAAGTCAATATAGCTCTTCCCCCTGAGGTGCTCCTGAACGGCCTCAAATGGAGAGTCGGGATCAACCATCCAGGCACTAAGTGCTTTCTTCAGGGAAGCTTCCCATTTAACAATGTCTGACTTCTTAATCAGTGGGGGAAGGGCGTGTTTTGGAGCCAGTGACTTGTCAAGTTTGTAGCGATCATTCTCGTGTTTCTTCATGCACTCCCAGAGGGTCAGGCAATCTCGTGGTTCCAGGCTCGTGTCGTTCAAAGTGTCGGGATTCCTATTACAACATGTCAGTTATGGTCCAGATAAGCTTTGGGTGTTAACTTACTTTCCAACCAGTGCCGCTACGGGATGTACGAAAGCGAATCGACGGGAGACTTCCGCGTCTGCTTCCAATCCTGGGAAAGGGAGTCGCTCGACAGGATCAAGACCCTTGAACTCGGAAGGTTTGGGGGTGTCGTAGATATACTTGCGGAGATCGGAATAACGAGAGCCATGAATGATCATGTCAAGGTTGAATCCCTTCACCTTCTGCGCGCCCTCTAGCCACTCCTTGAATTCGAGAGGGTTTCCAACTGTAGCAGACAGGGCAATAATAGGGCATGGGGCTAGCAGTAAGAGCTGCTCCCAAATAACACCGTCCTCAGCCTGGCCAATGCAATGGACTTCGTCGAATATGATCCTCTTGACTCTACGGGACCATGAATTTGGCCCCTTAGCATTCGAAGGTGCTAAAAGCATTATCTGAAGAATATGGGGGACCGTTACCAGAACCTGGCAGCCTTGGGGGTTATTTACGCGGTAGTCCCGCGTGTGGATAGCCCATACAGATCGGCCTTCGAGATTATGATATGACTTGGAAAACCGTGCCTGTACCTCGGCAGCGATCTGGTTAACTAGAGCCTTTGTAGGAGCAACATATACGATGACGTCGTCGTCGTTAGCTTGCAAGACCTTCTTCATCGCGTAGAAAGAGATGAACGTTTTTCCAGCTGATGTGGGCGCTACGACGAAGAGGCTCTTGTCGGCATCAATAGCATCAAGCACCTTTCTCTGCCAAGCATCGGGATGGAAAGGAACTCGGTTATCTGGGGCTGAGTCGAAGCTCCGCTCCATGTATGGGCCACAGAATTCAAGGTGAAATTTGGCCGGTTCAGGATATGCAATGCGCTTCAGTTCCGCATCGATCATCGTAAATGGCAATTCTCTTTTGGGGAAGGCAGAGAGCGGACCAAGTTCTAAGGGGATTCCTAGGCTGCTTGACAGGAGTCCCACTTGAGATGCAATCTCTCGTGTGAGAGTCGACACTTTCATTCCGCGAACTTTAGACCATATGATAGCATCGATATGTGGAACTAAGTACAGATGTTAGCTAGCCCTCAGTAACTCGGCGGTGTGCTCGATGAGTTCGCCTACCATTCTGCTCCGGAAACTTGCCAAAGCGGCGTAATAGTGTCAGGATGTGACAGATGTACAGGGAAATCTCCGCATCTACGTGGGCCCTTACGGATGGCGAGAGACCCGATAAATGCTTCTCGACCTTGATATAACGCTTGATAAGGGACCTTTCGTTCTGAAACTCATGTAGTCGGTCTCTCCATGATTCGATGACTACCAAAGACTTGACCTCGTTTTTCGCCGCTCGTGTAGCTTCTGCTGCGTCAAGGGCCTTCTGCTTCCCAGCGCGGGCACCGCCTTTCGCACTCTGTTTTTTACTCTTTGCGGCGGCTTTCTCTTTCAGCGCAAGCTTCCAATCGTTTTTCGATCCGCCCGCGGGCGTCATATTCTTCTCTTCCGTAGCCTTGCGTGCAACAATGACTTCTGGGTCAATGTTCTTCCCCGATGCGCCAGTCAAACTAGCGGAGTAGGCGATGGTATCCGCCATAAACCTCTGATTCCTTCTCCGAGCAAAGAACCCAGGGGCTTTGGGAACATATTTGGGATCAATAGGCTTCTTGGCGTTGTGCCAATGAGTCAGCTCCTGGAAGATCTGAGAGTAAGGCAGTTCGGAGTCTTCTTCGGTTTCAAGTTGGACCTGCTGTAAGTACTGGTTGATGATAGGATGGCTAAATGGAAGAACTGAAGGCCTGTCCTGGTCGATGCGAACACTCGGTCGCTCGACGGCCTTCTGCGCCACGTCTGGAAGACGACCAGGAAGCATGCCCGAAACATCCACTCCACTCAAGATCGCGAGGGACTTAGCCAAGTCAGAGAGTTCGGTCCTTAGGGCATCAGGCAACAACAAGTTCGAAATCGTCCCGTATATTGCCTGATATAGCCGTCCATCTACTAGGTCGAATACATCCCACTTGAGTCCCGCGATATCATCGCTAATCTCTGCATCAATTATAGTTGTGGCAGCTTGACAGAACGCTCTCATGGTCCCAGGGGCTTTTTGTTCAGACCTGTCGTGTGAGACGGGGCGTTGATATAGTTGGCAATGGCGAAGACAAACAAGTTGAATGAGAATACAGACAGCTGCCTTCATCCTCGCATCCGTAGCTTCACCATCCAAAATTCGAGAGAGGGCATAGAGGGTGATCACATCCCGGCAAGTCAGATCTCTGTCCTGGCAAATTACCCAACTGAGTTGGTGGTGCTTCTCGAGATCTCTGCGTCTGCCGTCATCGCGTACGCCCGGTGGATCTTGCTGAAAAGGGGCCAATTTTCCTGCAGGGGTTACAATAGAGATATAAACCTATGAGTGAATTAGATAATGGTAGTGCAAGTCGGGCGATGCTATGATACCTACCTTCGAACTCGTAAAATTGATTTCATCTATGAAGGCCACACAGTAACCGGAGAAGGACATGCGATATCCGATACTCAAATGAGCAAGAGTAATAGGATGTTGGTTCGAATGGGTAGCTCGACCATCCGAGCACATGAAGAAGTATTGAGGGTTGCTCGTCAAGTATTGACGAAAGGCGTCACAGTCCACGCTGTCGAATCGATGGCTTATATTTGATGCAGACGAGCGGGCGAAATGTCGAATGAGGATAGCTCTCGTGAGAAAATACTTATAATCATAGTCTTCTGGAACACCATAAGGGATACATAGATCCTTGTGGCTGTCAAACCAGACGATATGAAAGTTACAGCCGCGATCCCTTAGCTTCCCCAAGAAGGATTCAACCGCATGGACGGCATGCAGTAATTGGAAGCCATACTCGTAATCGACTTGCGCCGCCGGAATGCAATGGGCAATGAGGGCCTCGCCATGAATGGCGAATAGTTCCTTGCCGGCAAAATCCCCGACGATGTCAACAGTGAGGGGACTCAAAGAAGTGCGCCAAGCTTTGAGCTGCTCGCGGCCCTTGTCGCTCAACGGAGATGCTCTGAATGCCATATCCCAAATCTGCTGAGACACCAGTAGACAGGACTATTACGGATCTGGATGAGATATTCGAGTTGGAAGTCATATACTGACCTAACTAACCTAAGTTCTGATGTTGGGTGTATATCAGATTAGGCAGCAAGCAGAAAAGTTGAAAATATGAAATATGACAAATGGAACACGAAACATGCAAGCTGCCCTGCTAAGCCCTCGCAATTTGTCAGGCTGCAGCTAACCACAACGTCAAGCCTTGTACACAAACGGCCGATTCGTCAAAAGAGTAGCAATAGAAAGGGAAAGGTTGCGTTACCACTTTAAAACTACAATGGTAATTAATGAACTTCAGACATGTGTTGTATGCAAGTACATCTTTCAAACGGCGATTTCCCCAGCAGCTGTGAGTGAGTCGGCACGCGGAGGCAGTCTACACAGATGGAACAAAGTCCGAATCAATGAGAAATATTGGGTTTTACAAATTATATCAGGTATATTTCAAGCACCTTAATCGTTGTATATGGAAATCAGGGAGTTCTGAAGGATCCAAAACTCGCATGTATAACCTTAGACTTGAAATTTTATTAATTACTCCCATCTCAGATACTACACAGTGATTAAGTTCTGTCGTGACCTTATGCATGTTAGGTCTTCACCTACCTGCCTTACATCTATTAATCTTAGGCCAGCATACACCAGCCAGCTGCATAGAATTGTTGAATCGTCTAACCCAAGCCATTCCGGAGGAAAGTCCCCTTGGTTTCCTAATTCTGAACGTCCAGACAAGAGAGTAAGTGTCAGATGTTTCACCATTGGAACAAAGAACCATCCTGTATGTATACCTTGAGCCTAGCCAGATAGTTCCAGTTCCTCGCGGAACAACATGTTCTTTCCCGTCATCCTAGGTGCGCTATGTGATAGTAAGCTCTTGAGATTATTTTAAGGCTCCCTTAGAGCAGTCAAGAAGCTTCGGTAACGCCACTTCCGTACCCGAGTCTTATAATTGGTTCGTTTAGAGAGTGGCGTTGAGATGTGGAGGCCCTTTGAAAGGCCTGGAAGTAGTGATGACCTCAAATATGCATATAATAATGATGTATAGTATCTTCAGAGAGAGGATCAGAGCCAAATAATCAATAGCCCTTAAAGTAATTGTGTTATACTATACTCTTTATAAAATTCAGGTAGGTTCTCTATCCATGAAGGGGATGATCCAATGTGCGGCAACCTGTGATAGTTCTATAACCATTCAAGGCGCCTCAAAACATACTGTAGTCGTACCGGGACAGCTCATGTTGTAACTCAAGATACAGGAGTCTCCGAAAATCTTTCGAAGAGCCAGTATTTTCAGTTCAACGCGGCCTAATACACACGCAATTCAATTTGACCAGTTTAGAACTCAGTTCACCATACTTATAGGACCAAGATTACCTTACAGCTAGAGCCGCACGACGGAGAGGGACCCACATGTTGATGCCGTTACCCCTTTTATCATAAACTGCATAGGGAGTTTATCAATAACTACCTAAAGTTAAGGATACTATGGGCCACTGGAGAATAGAAAATATGATCTCCCGCCAGCGTGTCTCCCATCCGGAGCCTTCAACTGCGAGAACAGCCTGTGATCCTGCGGGCGTATTCTTAGGCGCGTTCCCTATCTTCGGAGACACGGCTCAAGCAGCAACGACACAGTTGAAGTTTAGTTCAAGAAGTCAACACTCGGATAGTATTTTAAGTCCGAGCAAGCAACCATGCAGAGTTATTCTTACTGAGTCTGTGGGAGCCAGCTGCACTACAGTCGGAGAAAACCAAAGCCAAAGCAGCTCAGTCTCGTCCACTGTGATAGTAATAGTCAAAGTCTAGATAGGGCGATAGGTATTTAATAGTCGGCCATTATGTTTATGTCAATATTGCCCAGACAACTTAATTTCAATGTTGATAATGAGAATTGATAAATCGGGATGGACAAGTAACGAATCGAATACAGCCTCACGATTCGTTTGAGCCAACATCGGCATATTTCTCGCAGCTAATTTCTTGAGTTATACTACCTAAGTAGAAATATGATCTTGGGGATCAACGCCAACTTGGCAGACGTCGAATTTGACCGTAACTTGAGGCATATAAAGCATAATGCATAGAAATAGCATAGTTTACAGCTTTCTCTCAGTCCAGGATTCTAGTCTCTCACGAGGTCAGGGCAATTGCTCTATCCGGTGGGATATGGCCCCCTTTTCCTGCTTAGTACTGAACAGGAAGCGGCTGGGGCTGACTAGTTGCCCATGGTGTTGTTGGATCCACGTGATTGACCATTAGCTCAATCACATCCGAATACTATTAGAGCTATACGATCTTTGAAATATTTTAGCTCTTGGAGAAGGGGGTATAAGACACTGTTCTAACATATGCGACCAACGTGCATTGATTTGACTGGATAACCCGGTAGCATGGAACCACAATGAGTCGATAACGTTGCAATCTCAATCTCACAATCACATAAGAGGCAGATGCATGAAAATATAGACCGTAACGGGTTAGATAAAAGCTTGTGTTGGGCTGCTGAACGGACCGTCGGACACGGACTTTAGTAATTATCGAGCGGCCCGGGAATTGTGTCATTCTGCAGGGTGCCAAGGTCGTACTACATACCCAGGATCCCGATGGGATGGCGAGCGACAGAGCAAACGGCCCTGCGTCGCCTAGAAATGTGATAGGTCGGACCAAACGAGGCAGATTCCAATACTCCAACTAACTAAATCGTGTTGGGCGAACTATTCGAGTGATTGAATCCTGTGTGGATGTTGGAACCGTGTTGGCGCTCAGGGGTGATTGAAATCCTTGGGTCTCGTGGAAAATAGACAGGGCCTCGAGATTCTCACCGTAATATCTCAGACCTGCCGCGTCATCTTGGCTGCGCGATGTTACATCTTGCTCGCGGGGTTATAATTAGGATCTCGACAAAAAAGAGGAGGGTGGCTGCCGAATTAAGCGGTCAACTTCCCCAAACCAGAGGATGCATGGGGGTGATTCTTACTAGCCTACTTTCGTCGTAAGGCGCAAATGAATACGATGATGATGGAACTTGGTTCTGATGAACAGATCCAACCAATTCGTGCTGGATGTGCGTAGCTCTGACCTCGACTCATAAAAAAGTAATTACCGGGACGAACCGCGCTTCGGCCGATGCTGAGCGAGATCTGATTCTTCGACAATGTTTCAAGGGTTATTAACACGCGGTCTTCGATTGAATGTGATCTTCGAGTTTCGGAAACGCTCCCGCTTACGTAGATGTTGTATGATCTCCGAGATCACCGTACTGGGCGAGTCTCGCTTCCCCTAGGCACGGGGGAAACGTTTGGAGGCGCTCTAGAAACTTGCCCAAACGATGGATTGGCACCGTACTATACCGTATCCGTTCAAAAATAGCAGATCAAATGAGCCGCAATTGTGGAAGAAGAGCTGTATTCAAGAGAAAGCTGAAAGGCTTTGCTAATTCTTGGCTCTTGGCGTTGCCTCTTATATGCATGATCTCTAAGAGCCGGTGCCGTTCTGTCCGTGCCGGTTTCCCGATTGCGGCTATCACGGCCATATTGAGTACCAAGATTCTACTACTTGCTTCTTCACCGAACATGCAATTGTATCATGAAATAACGTCCATATGACAATCTCTGGGGATGGGATGATTCTAAATCAAGTGGATTTTTGGATAGCTGACACGGTAAAGTCACGGGCGCAAAAACATCCGAACTCCAGGCGTCTCAGTTTAACAAGTTTCAACAAACCCCATTAATAAGGTAAGTCAGCAAAGTCTTGTGGGGGCGAAACCTTCCAGACGCTCGGGATTCAGCGGGGTTACCTACTATCACAATGTGGCTGCTTCTAAGATAGTACCATAGGGCTGGTGAATTTTTAGTGCTAATCCTACTTACACAAGTACAGTAGAAATAAGGGGCTTTTAATATGAACATTGTCCAAGGGAGATTGAAGACGCGTAAGCATATCTGTGAATATCCAGCTAGCCATTTTACAATTCCGCTTAAGGAATGTTGCTCGCCACGACTAGCCACGCTGAACTTAACACTAATTTGAAAGGAGCTTAGGGTTCACTTTTTTTTCTTCTTATTCCGCTGTCGCGTGCGCTATTCCGCCACTGTGGCTACCTTTCTAGCCAACAAGTCAGGTCGCGCCTCATTCGACGATTCATGGTGTCCGTATAGCACACACACTAGTACATAGTTTGGTACCTGCCTGTTTCTGTACGTGTATTCCCAAGCGGGTAGAAATAGCGGCTGCAACGATAACCCATGAGATCGGTATGCGCTTGCATTGTTACATTGATAGATGTCGCCAAGCCCGTTCTTAAAGCCGGTGAGAGCGTGAGAGCTTATTAAGCTTTCTTCATCTCCATTTTCATTAGTCGCCTAATTGCCACGCGAGATACAATGCCATAGAGCGTTTGAAAGAGAATAATGAACTTCAAAAGTGAAACAATCAGTCTCCAGAGTTCATAGAAAATCGTGTGGAGATAAGGTTGATTTGACAACAAACTCGGCGGAATAGCACAATAGGAGAAATAATAATATACAGGTAGACATGCCTATCCAGGATTAGCAGAGGTCATTCGCCATGTCGATCAGTGTGCAGGCATGTTGAGGCAACAAAGACCACATGTAGCCTCATTGGCCATCATGTGGTATTAGCGGACTGTGGCAGGTCATCGAAACAAAATCGCGATCATCTCAGACCCCTCCAACCGGCGCATGTTTGCTCGGTGATAGGATCGCAATCTGATACCGGATGCGTTGTCTTCTTTACATAGGCGGGGATCGCTGGAAACAGGAAACAAGGAATGTGAAGGGTCTTGGCCGCGACACGAGCCGTTCGGACTCATGAAAGGCGGAGGCGGCTGATACAAGCGCGAGTTGGAAGGGGTGTAGGTGCTAAACGGGACAGGAGGGAGGTCAGAGTTTACGGGGCCTGCAGGGAAAAATGAGAAAATAGGATATCCAAATGACTTGTCCGTTCAGAGTATAATCGGGTATGAGATAAGAGGCCAAGCATTTGCTAGTTACAATGCCAAGCCTCTTGGAAGAGGCGTTGGACGAGTTAAAATACGCTCCTTGACTCTTGTCTATGCCGATTATCCGGGGAATGGGAATACAGCATGTGTCTTGTGGTAGGTCGCTAAGCTTTCTAATGCCGACCCGCGATATCAATGAAGGATTGAATTCGTTGATAGGTAGCGATCGCATCGAAAAGGCGAGTTTTGATATACAGGCAGTATGCGCCTACGTACAATGCAAATGTTGAGGCACCTAATTGTAAGCCACTGCAGCCACTGAAGCCACTGATAGGCGGTTAATGTTCTAATGGAAGTACCTAAAATGTAGCTCATTTGATAGCCCCGTCCAATTACTTTTTAGGTACACATCCATTAGGCCTTTCTGCCTCCATGTCTTTGGGAAAGGGCAAGCCGAGGCTTTTGATAGCATCCATGGTGGAGTTAACCTATCATAGCGTATCGACAGCATTGACCCCCACTGAATTAACATTCAATTTACCTTAAACCGTTACCGGATCCAGCTTAGACAGGGAACTTTTCCCACTCCTGAACTTTTAATTGGCCTTTTTCATGCACATGTGCAGTTAAATACATGTAGGTGTAGCTACAAAAAGTAGGTACAGTACCTTATGTAACGTATCTATGAGTTGGAATGTGGAAAAGGAAAAGAAGAACAAAAAAAGAGTAATGACGAATATAAGGAAGTCGTCAGATACACCCCTCCTCCATATTACTTTGTTAGGCAAGTAGGTGAAGTAAAGATGCCTCCTTCTTCGTGTCAGATAATATGGAGTACATACTTAACGCAATTGCATAATCATCAGTCTTATTAAAGGCCTAATTCTGAAGAGGCTGAATTTTGTTGTGGAGTTCCAGAACCCGGTCTCGTCGCTTCGCTCTAGCTCTCTCGCAAGGTTGTTCTCAACCAAGAGAAGCCATTGTTCTTCTACATACACTGCACTGCTCCAATTCTCGCCAAGCCGCCGTCTATCCTGACCAGATGGGGGGAATCCACACATTAAATCAGTACAATCGATCCTGTTTGCCAAGTCCCAATCGTCGAACCCCTTATTACATCCTCTAGAAAAATCCTCCCACTTCCCGTCTCCCTCTTTTTCTTTTTTGCGATTCTGCCGTGTGTGCATGGGAACTGACCTCTGATCCTGTCTTTCTTGTTCTTTTTCATTAATCCCCTTTTTAATCAAGACCGTCCCCTTCTCAACCGAAGTTTGGGATCCAGTGACGTGTGCGCGTGCGTGTGTGCGTGCGAGAATAGTATCAATCTAACCTAATATCGTTCCTACTTACCCGCACGGGTACCTTGGACCAATTGGACGACCTCATCAGCCGTTTCGTCGCCTCCTAATCGCCTCAGCGACGCATCCTGCCGAATCTAGCGCGCCCATCCAAAACCGGAACCCATCATATTTACCAATTCGTTCGCTTCCGCAGTTTAAAATCAGCCACCTAAGTCAGCCACCATCGACACTAAGGACCAACGTCATCCCGATTCTTGGGTTCTTTAGTTCGACTGGGTGTCTTGCTTTCGACTTCAATTCTTGCTGTACGAGCTTTATATTTCGAATCGAACTTTATTTGCGAGGAATGACATAGCGTACTTGGTGCAACACAACCTTGCGATACCACGCGACAGCTTGCCAACATGGCTATCGGCAAGGAGGGAAACGTTAAATGGGTTGATGTAAGTTGAAGTGCCTGTTACATCTGAACCACAATGAAAATATGACTTTCGGAATTGTCAAGCCAGGTCTCCAGATCTGGAATCATAGTTCTTGGGGAAAGTAAAAAAGGGCATGAATTATCCGGTGTTGGGCAACGTTTTCTAGCCGTATTTAAACGGCCACTAGCCTCCGGAAATTGGAGTATGGGCGGCGTCGACATGCTCGATTGGATCCGGAGTTCCAGCCAAGGACTGCATGGCACGACTCCAAAGTCTATCCTGGATGTTTTATCTTTTTGCTTCGGAATAGTTTACTAACAGACTTCTCTGAGTATAGGGTCTTCGAGGTTTCGCGTCTACCCTCGTAGTTTTAACTCACATCGCTCGAGCTTTCGATGGCGAACTCTTCCTCCCAGCTTCCCACGAGGGCGCACCGCCTAGACCTATGCAGCTACCTTTTCTACGAATTCTCGTCCAAGGTAGAATCGGCGTCACTATTTTCTCATTTGTTACCGGTTACGTCTGCGCTCTGAAGCCCATCAAGCTGTACCGACAAAACAACCAAGATGCTGCCTTCACATCTATCGCCAAATCCGCTCTCCGCCGTGTTCCTCGATTGGTTATACCTTGCGCCCTAGCAACCGTAATCATATGGATCATGGCAAACTTGGGAATGTTTCTGGTCGCAAAGCAGAGTGATTGTTGGTGGTGTGGTAAGACCGCACCCGACCGCCAGGCGAATGTGTACCAGTCGGTGAAGCACTTGATTCAAAATATTATATCAACATGGACGAGAGGCCAGAATGCCTACGATGGCAACCAGTGGACGTTGTTACCCTTGTTGAAGGGAAGCATGGAGGTGTACACTTTTGTTGTTGCGACTGCCTATATTCGACCCCAGTTCAGAATGATTTTGAGCTTGATGATGTTTGCGTACTTCTGGATAGCATCTGATTGTATGTTCCCCCTCCCCTTATACCCATTACTCTATCTAACCATATCGCAGCGGCTTTCGGAATGCAGTTCTTCTGGGGCGTTTTCCTTTGCGATTTACAAAACCACCCTCCTGCCACTGAATGGCTCACTCGTCGAGCAAGATTATCGCAAGTTCTGGCCGCGATTTTCCTGTTTTTGGGCCTCTATGTTGCTTCGTACCCCGAAGGACATCCAGAATGGGCAACTTGGTCAAGATACCAATTCAAGGTTCTCAAGCAAATTCTTCCCAAGGATCCTGATTTTCCTCGATTTGCCTCTGGAATTGGTCTCGAATTAATAACCCTAGGACTTCACTTTAGCCCTGCTTTACGTGATTTCTTATCTAGCAAGTATCTTCTATGGTTCGGCAAGCAGTCTTTTGCTGTTTATCTACTTCACGGACCTCTTCTGCGCAGCGTTCTGTGCTGGATGGTCTACGGGATCCGTGTACCTCCGCCTATCACCAACGACAAAGGGGAGACTATTCATGGCACGCTCATGTTCCCCAGCGGATGGCGTCTTATGATTTCTCTTCCGTTCTGGATTCCTTTGAATTACGGCGTTGCGATGCTTTGGACGGGTTATGTTGACCCTTGGTGCGCAAATCTGACGGAGAAACTTGTCTCCAAGGTGATGTTGGCACGCGATGAAAAGGGTGTTCTGCTGCCACAATAGAGATGTGGCTTCAGTCATTTTGAAAAGCGCAGTGATAACGACGATCCCGGACGACGAGGAAGCGCAAGAAATGTTGGATAGTGGTCTCTACCCGAGACATTTTCGAAAGCCGATGCTAGAACTACGCATCTCCCTATTAGCGTTCAGAGTCTGCAAGGTAGCAATAGCCGAGACCTTGTTGGAGGCGGAGAAATGTCTCAGCCATTACCAACAATATCCGGCGGCTCTTTACAGAACCCTTGGAAGTCAAGAAACTTCGTGTGCGAGTACGGTAGCTCTTGTTTTTTTGCGACACTGGAGTTGGGGTTTTCTGGAGTACATAGGATCAAGATCATTGGGATTGCATTGATCGGAGGAGCATTGAGTGGCATTTCAAAAGCCGAAGAAGAAAACTTGCATCGTACATACACGCGCGGGGCGTGACCATTAATTTCTGCAGAGACGGCCGTTATTGCATTGGCATGCATGGGGAGGTAGAAAGTCAGGCCACGAATTTCTGACTGGCTCGCAACGGTTGATACCCATGATGATGAAAAAGTCAAACTTAGAGAGATCAAAGATGCGAAGACGGTGCCGCATATTGCATCGCACAGTATACAGACCATAATGCAGATCACATTCTGTCTATACTCCTATTTGCTTATAATCTATTCGTGAAATATCCGCAGTACCATTTGACTATAACAATTTACAACAAATCATTTCGAAACTCTATCAAGGGCTTGTAGAGCAGACGCCACATGTTCTTAAGGTCCAATTTCGTCGGTCGGTGTTACACGAGACGGCTCTCCAAGGGAGATAGTAGAACGGTTAGGGTACGTGCGTGGTACCGAAGATAAGCAAACTGCAAGAATCATTGTGTTAGTTTGCTACCAAGTAGTCTTGTCATATAGGATGGTTCACTAGTTATTTCATTGCTTAAATCCCCCAGGCTACTACATATCGTGTAATGAAGGTGTAAGCAAAAACCAAGGGTCAGGTTCTTCCATTTTAAATATGACACTGGCGCCTCACATGAAATTTGGCGTAAGGGCTAGCTGGCTCACGCCACGGGATAAAAGCAATTAAACCCCCTCAATTCCTAAGATTCCCAGGTAAGACCAGTGACGTCGTGAAAGCATTCCAGTCGATAAGGTACTAGGTAGATAATTGCAATAGGCTATCTCATCTGCAGGAGCGGCGCACTATTTCGTGTTCTATGTCTGTCTTGCTTGCATGTCATCAAGCCCACTTGCCGTTGGTGGCATCCGGTTTGGCGGGTTCAAGGATACGGGCCGCTCTAGGTCGTCCAGTCATATCTTAGCGGCTCGCCCAAATAGGCAGTCTTCTTCGCTATATGCAACCGTTTTTGGCCCGCCTAGGGCAGACGGTAGCAGAAATTACACAAGAATGATTACAGACTCTGTATACTTTATTGTCATATCTTAATGGGCTATTCTTTGTAAGCATAGGTGTGGCGCAGCAAGCCATTTCAAAACCGCCTATACAATCTTCGGGTTCATGGTTGAAATGGTTGGAACTGACTTACATGCTTGAAAGGGGTAACTCGAGACTCCAAACATCCCCCATTATACTATCCTTGATTACCTAAAGGAAGTCATGACAACTAAGAAAAGACAAATAGGTTTATTACTAGCTGTACCAAGTTCATTTTATATCAATTTATTTCTTCTTTCAGTTCATATGCTTTATTTGTTCCTACTATAGGTGGACTACAAATGCCTTACGTAATGTCTTCAATACGCTTAGTAATCATTGGTGAGGTTTGACTATTGCCCATACGGCTACACCATTGGAGCAGAAACAAAGAAGCAGAAAACAGAAGAAGAGGGAAAAGGGGGGTTATACTAAATGGTGGCTGGTGCATTAGTCAATCTTCAGGGATTAGGCAATACAAATTCTAAATGAGTAATAATTGGAAAGTGAGTATAATTATCACAACAAAAATCTGCCAATACATTATTGTAATATTCTCCCATAACTACCCAAGGTACCTATCTACGTATCCCCCTGCTACCAAACCCTTATATAAAACCTAAGAAACTTGATAATAACCTCCATAGATACTTGCCAGAGGTTGCGCCTACTATGTAGGGATACCTGCTTGTGGGTATGGGCTGGTCAGATCTGAGATAACATGCCTATAGACAAAAGAGTCTGTTGTATGTATGCCATGGCCTCAGCCTAGGTAGGTAGGTTGGTGGCTCCTTGTAGAATAATGGATTTCTTCTCATTATCCATGGTGCGCCACGTGACAATACTGCCATGAAAATATTCCGCTCTTTATGTGATAGTCCTTACATAAAATATCACGACTGAGCTCTCAAATATTTTTACAAATAATATTCTAGAAAATCCAGTTGTCCCCCTTACCAGATCTAGTTACTATACTTCATTATCGATCACACTTCATAGTATAGCTTCAACTTAAAAAAGCGTGCTGGTAGACGCCGTTGCCTCACGCAATGAACCCCTATTTTGTCCCATGAATAAAGAAATTTTGTGAAGGCTGCTTGAGTCGCAGATCTAGCTACCCGGTATACAAGACAAGCATGTTAATTCCAGGGTCACGCTTCACACATCGTTCCTGTCGTCACTGCCGCGCCCGGCGTATTTTCGCGGGGTTCATGCCGACCCTCACATATATAGGATGCGTTAAGGGAGGAACGAGAACGAGCATCCACATAGGCCCGCCCTGTGCTAAGCAGTCTCGGGGCGGGGCCGCAACTATTTGCAAAATCGATCCTTCCTCATTTGTCAAGGCCGGATAGCCAATATGACTCCTGACTCGGGCAGGGAATGCACGCCGGCACGGCGTGTGAAGAGATTTTATCTTGCCTAAACCAGATTTGGCAAGCCGGAGATGTATTACGGAGACTATCTAGATATTCTCCTGCGCTTGGCAAGTACGATTTCGCTCGGAGGGATAGAACAATAATAAATCATGCTCATCGGAGCCGGAACTTGCAAGAGCGAATATAGTAATGTGACTCCTATCCCATCCGGCCGAGTAGGTGCCCACACAAACAAGCTGGAAATTGCAGGACTTCCCAATTTACTCCCCAACAGAAAATATTTAACAGGAGTTCTCTCTACTCATCTTCCCTCTGACTTTCTCTTGCATTCATCATCCACCACCAAGTTTGATATCTACCCATTCCCAAATCAAGACTGGAGAGAACACAGCCCATTATGGGCAAATACAAGGTGACCATCTCCCCTATTCCTAATTCACCCATCACTTGAACTTTGTATTCAACCCACAATCATGTTACCATGGGCCATTATTTATTGTACTGAACAGAAGGAGCAATGTTTTGTGTTGAGATGTAAGACGTGTATTTCTCCCCAGCACGATCGAGCCCCTATTCTTCAAACCCTCCCCCAGCCCAACACTCAGCCTCATTCTTCTACCTCATTCGGCTACCCTATTACTTTCTCAATATTCACTGCGGATTGATCCAGGGCATTTTACAGCAGCTAACACCAACCATGTATGACACCGAAGGGCCCAGGTTCGTTCTACTAACCAGCTTCAAGTACCTATTATCGGCGGGTTTGAGATGATACCCACCTGGTACCTCTGTATATTAGGTACCTCATACATGGATACCGTCTGCCCTACTAAGGTACCTACCACACAAGTAAGTTCATTAATCTCCTAAAGTTTCGCATTTCTTACACATACAGCCTACCTCCTACCTAGGTACATACACTACTATGTCGCGCGCCTTCTGTTAGGGAGACTCGCGTATTCCTTTCTTTCCTTCCAGCTATCTCACCTTCTGTCCTGTGCCCCCTACACCAGCATTACTACTTCACCATCTCCATCCTTTCGTCGTTTCCCTCCTTCATCATCGTTCTATTTCATTGGTTACCACAAGTGTTGAGTCACTCATCGTTCAAACATTCTATCGCTACCTTATTATTCCCCAACCGATTCATTCCCTTGACTCGTATACTCTTCCCTATCCTACTCTTCCCTATCCTACCACTATCCT
This sequence comes from Hypoxylon sp. NC0597, assembly GCA_022432515.1. Classification (NCBI taxonomy): domain Eukaryota; kingdom Fungi; phylum Ascomycota; class Sordariomycetes; order Xylariales; family Hypoxylaceae; genus Hypoxylon; species Hypoxylon sp. NC0597. The sequence continues at coordinate 147,770 of JAJKLA010000033.1, forward strand.
CTTCTACTACGCTACATCAATGTCCCTTACATTTAAGTCTCGAGCTAGCTTGCCGAAAGCTAAGGCTGCGGGCTACAACACCAACTCCACGATTTTACTCCATCTCTTCCCTTATACTTCTCATTCACTCCGATACCTCGACTCTTGAGCTTTGCTCTTGGGTCGACCAACCCGAACGTACTAATGACAAGTCGGTAAGTACTCCCTGTTTTTATCTCTATATTCTCTACTTATCCGATAGGCCTTGAGCATGTTAGCCTATTCATGTACATGATGTATATATGCTTGACGCCCCTGTACTTTCCTAAGAGCTCCACTCCATTCGAGCTCGCTACGCAACTCCCTTGTTCTTTCTTTTCTCCTTCATTTCTATCATTTCCCCCTTCCTTCTTATTTTATATATAGTGTCTCGTACGATTCATTAGTATGTACTGATCTAACTATACAATTACAGTTTCGGCGATTACCTAAACGAAGACATTAGCAACGGCCAATACGATGGCGTTCTGTGACTTCTTGGGATAATCATATCCACAATTATAGGTAAGCAACGTCGTCTGACCCTGTCGGCTAGGAAGCTACATTGAAAAGTTTTTGAAAGGTAATTCATTCTGCCCCCCATACTATCCCTAAGCACTTACCACCGCTCCCTTATCGACAACACGCAAAAGCCCCTGTCAAGACCCTATATCTTCAAATTTCCTTATCTTAGCCTAAAGAAGAGAACCAGAAAGCACAGGAGTACTTCGGAAAGAATTAGGGAAGCATTACCAGGTGCGCCTAAGGAAATATCGAATGATCCGACGAGATCGTCATTCCCTTCGAAGTTCTCTTGGGCTTTTTGATTCTTTTCGCTAGGTTATGGTAAGATGTCCCGAATTCCTACGTCAGCCAATATGCCTTACCATTCTCCCATTTCTATAGGTACTCATGGGTACACCTTCATGGTGGTGGGATGTTCTAAGCTGGAATCATACTCGTATTTCCGACAATTAACTGCATTACAAAGACACTTACTCCTTAGAGTCTCCCTTTACCCTACTACCCCTAGGGAAGGGGAAGCGGACTACTTCTTGACTAGGAAGTCTTGAGACCTCCCGACAAATCTCCCACAGGTCCGAGAATCATAGTAAGTTCTTCAGTCTACCTTTTCCCATTCCACAAGCAGAGGAACTTTCCCGATCAACCTCCTCAATAGAAGACACTGACTTGAAACTACGAGGGTTCGTTTCAAGTTAGAATTCTTCCAATAAATTGCCCTGGCTGTACTAACTGCTATCGCAGCGAGGTCGGCACGAGCCTCCTCACAGATTCGCGACGATTAGATTTCGCCGTACTCGAGCGAAACCACGAGATACTCAGCACGGGGTGCTTGAAGTTTCGCCCCCGTCGGCGATGGTGGAACGCCGCCAACATACCACTTCGTATGCCAGTGAAGTACGATGGAAGCGCCGGTCGCATTGGGAGGGGTGAAAGGGGGAAGGGGAGACAACGCCCCTGGATGATGGCCATGGAGAATACCCAATACAAGGGGGACTCCTAGGGGATGAGATGAGTCCATCCGAGAGTAATCCTTACAAGACATTTGACCACATGGCAAGTCTCTAAAGCATTGGTGGATAAGATCTTAGCTAACATTACGACTAAAGTTCAGGGGAAATGGTACGCCCATCAATGGGACCTATCTCTGGATCAACCCGACCCAACGAAACGAGATAATTTGAGAGCGTCGTTTTCCCATCAACCAAGAGTTACCAGAAGTTGAATATTTAGGAATTCCGGACGCGAATTTGCGTCTGGACCTCGATGTCCCCTCCTTATAACCCTACCTCAGTAACAATCGTGGTTGGACGCATGCAACGACCGTGTCACGTGGCGCACCAAGGATAACGGGAAAGAACATGTTGTTCCGCGAGGAACTGGGAACTATCTGGCTAAGCTCGAGGTATACATACATGATGGTTCTTTGTCTATCAGGTGAAACATCTGACAGACCGTTTTAACAAGCAGCACAAGCCCATTAGTGATATGAAGGCAATGATGGTCATATAGGGGCGACCGCACGAAACAGCACACAGTCGATGATGCCTCAATAGCCATTGTTGATATCATATGCGGCACCGATGATGGCTCAGTATTATGCTGGTCAGATTCCTATGCCTCCGCCTCAGCAGTTTGGGCAGCCTTCGCCTCCTCAACCGCAGCTACAACAACTCCAGAAAGGTTTTGTCGTTCGAATCGAGAACTGAGATCTATCGGAGTTGTCCAGATGAACTCATTTGTCTGGCGTGTACCATGAGACCAAGGGTACATGACTTCGCAGGAGCATAACACCCAACGCCGATCCTTATTCTCCTTACATCCCACCAAGTAAGTCATAAAACAGCTGAGCTACTTATATCTACCCGTGGGGACATTCTTGTAACTTTCCGGTACCCATATATTCCCCCAGCCCCTATTCTTAGTCCTCTAGAACGGGGGGGCAAAGAGACACAGGTTAAATGAAGATCGATAAAGGAGGTAACTAACAGATAAGTAACAGATAATTCCGCTTAGGAGGTTTTCCGGGGAAGGGATTGCGAGGTCTTCGAAATAATTCTTAGCTACTTACGGATGATACCGCGCGATCCTCTAAGAGTAGCAAGAGCTTTCTCGGCCCGCTTCCCATCTCGTCCCCCCTCCCCTTTTCTTTTCCCTTCCTCTCTCCCTCCAACCACTGGCACATGCTGAGCAAGATCGCTTCTGGCATCACCCGTTCAGACTTCGCGGATAACCTCGGTGCTCTTTGTCAAGCCTTATGTGAACCCCTTTTATTTCCCCCTAGACACAACATCCGCAGCCAAATCGCATAGTCACAAAGGACTCGGAGTTCACTTCAATCAACCGCAGCAACCACAACACGCTGCCGTCGTCGCGGATTGCTCGCAACTCTACAGCTAGGAAGCACTTCTCCTTCCGTCTCCGACACAAGTACTTCTCACGTGAACACCAGCCCAACCAGCTTCCAGATGCCCGACTCAGCGCCAGTAGTAAAGACCATTGCTACCTATAATCCTAATCCTACAAGGCATATGAAGACAATCAAGGAGATCAAGGACAGCATGAGTGACCCCGAGGGCTTTTGAGCCCCAGGAGACTAGAGGAAGACCGACCCAACCCCATCAAGCTGGGCAAGGGGGATACTAATGGACCTCATATACAGCATATGGAGCGCTGTCCTGATGCTTCATGGATCTCGAATGCTTCCTATTCTCGCATTGACTGGTTCTCGCAAGAACAGCAATGCGTACCGTCCTCCTCATTTTCCTCCGTCACGATGTCACCCACCATCCCACGACCCATTCTGGTTCATCCTTCTACTTCCACTTCCATTGCAAGCACTCTTCATTATCTTCTCACTACCTTCATTACATCGCAATCTCCCTTCTAGACACAGCCTCCACTTCGAGGATCGACTCATTCGTCACCATCCTTCGGTGCACACCGTGGAGTCGTGAGTTTCCCTAGCTAGTTTACTCCCCGCCTTTTGTGCGCTATAACATTGGCCGATTAAAGCAGTACAATGGGTCAGTCTACTTCAGCTTATCCTTTTATATGAGAAGAAAGCTTACAAGTGTATAGAGACGTTCTGGTACACTTCGCCGTTCGACCCTTGTAGCGATGCCATGAGCCCAACGCCGGCCATGTCGCATAACATCAGCTCAGCCCATCTTGCTTCAAATTGCGGCCTCACTAAGAGGCGCAAAACTAGCGTTCGTTAACGACCGCAGAGATGGCAAAGCCGAGATAACGGCGGGCGGGAGGGAGGAAATCAAGGAACTTGTTCAAGACGACTAAACCACGTTACCCAAACGAGACCCATCGAAGAATGACTCCTCCTATTCTTCTGCCCGTGCCGCTGTGGCGGCGACGGAGGCTACTACCCCGAATTCAGCAATACGTTCCCTGGTTCGATACTGCTAGACAATATCTCAGTGATACCGATAATGGCGAACCAAGTCAACGTTCACTCGTCGATCCCTGGCCACGACTTAAGGGGTCGCGCGACGGAGTACCTCGTCAAGTGGGAAGGACACCCTGCTTCGCACAACACCTGGGCGCGTCAACGCAGCGTCCCGAACTGCCTCTTCCCTACTCCATCGCAGCCATCCTAATCCCAACTAGCTTTACCCACTTGCTATCCATAGCTTTTGCCTCAAGAGATAGCATTCAGACCCGTTCATTCGGGAGACCTGAGGTCATTGAATCTCTAGGGAGCTAGTACGAGGCAGGAAGAAAAGGAGATGCGGCCGGTGCAGGTCTAATGACCATTAGAACTGCTGGATCTGATTGTAAACATCGACATGGTTTACCTGCTGTGTTGGAGATCATGGCGGCATCAAGTCTTGCGACCTTCAAGACAACTTGCGCCACCGTGACTACTACACCAGGTCATGAGCGTGGTATGAATTACCATCTCCGCGCCGCAGTAGAGGAGGTTTCGTGATCTCACCGAACCTCTTTTCCCCTCTTCACCATTTCCTACCCTTCCTCCAGTTAACCCACTCCCGAGCGACTCTGTACGGCATAATCAACTTCGTCATGGTGAAGAGGACAAGATGGAGCCGCATTCGTTAAGGTGTTGCTACGACAATATGAACTTCAACAACGGCTCTCTCATGAGCCCAGCGCCCAGCTCGCGATTTCTACCTTCCCCTCCAGATCCCGTACCTAGAGAAGATGCCCAGAATGGTGCCAACGCTATGGCCCCAGCTCACCCCTGTCCAAGAGACAGTTCATACACCCCTTCCCTCTAGCTCAGCTTTTTTTTTTTCTTTTTTCAGACAGACCGGAGGCCAGCAAGGCCATACTGGTCATCCCAGCAGAGAAGGAGATATACGAGGAATTTAGGCGGATCGAGGCCCAGCTCGATATTCTGCAAGCTCTATTGGGATCTGGGTCCATTAACTTCGACCCCAACAGAGAACGGATGAGGATAAGCAAGACTTATGCATAAGCGAATGCATAAACAGCAGTAGCTATAGCCAAGGACGACCAGCTCAAGCGGAAAGAAGTCGAAGGATTAACTGCGAGAAGTTCCAGATGTGGGAGGGAGGGTGTTAGAGCTGAAACAAGTCGGTAGTCTGCTACACAAAGGGAAACAGAAAAAAAAAAAAAAAAAAGGGAGGAGGGGGGAGAGAAATGGGGAAAATAAGAAGTAAGTCACCAGCGAACTAGACGGCAAAGTAGATATGAAGGAAAGCTAATGGGAGATAAAAGAACAGTGCCGAGGACCAAGTTTGATGATACCCCTGGGAAGACGGACCCAGTCCATCGAAATCCACTCGCATTGCATCTGATCCCAGTTTGTACTTTCACGGTGACCCGAGATCTCGAGTCTCTGAAAGCTAAGACTATTGGTGACGGACCTGATCAGAGACCCCCTTACACAAGATGCCCCCCTATACGGTCACTTACAGTGCTTCCGTACCTTGAACAGTGGCCATCTGCAATCTCAAAGGCTCGAGACAGCAGGTCTTCCTGCCAAAGACCAAACTTCCGATCAATGAGAACAATTTGGTACGTAAGCCGGTTCCTGGATAGCATTCGCTTCCCAGTACCATCATCCATCATGAAGCGGACAAGAAATGTGTGGCCCCCGCGGCCAAAACGACTAGTTACCTCATACTACGCAACTTACGTCTATTTCCAATGGCTGCTAAGCAACAGCATAAACTGCCTAGACCTCGGAAAGTAATGCCGATTACTTCAGGAACTGGATTTTATGGAAAATGATCAGCACGGCAAATGCGCCTATATTTACCCTCCTGAGATACCAGCAAGGCAATGCACCATAACTATACCGACTCGCGACCACATTGTTCCCAACTTCGTTAAACAATGAGGTTTAGGTTGCCATTACTGAAAGCCATGCAGATGGGCCTTCCTAGGCTGCACAAGGCCACGGCCTTGGTGCCGCATGAAGCTCAATAGCCGGGGCGAAGACCTTAGCTAGTGCTCTTAGAGGCCATGTCTAAATCGAAAGGGGGTAGACGCGGAGTGTGACCTAGCGCCATTCACTTCAAGTCGTAGATTACATCGCGCCACCGACTACTATTTTGACTATTATCGTTTAGTCCTACCTATCAGTTCGCTACTACGGCTGCAAGTGTCGCGGGCGTCTACTAGCAGAGAAGGCGCCTGCTAACCATCGCATCGTCCAGCATTATATTACCGTGGCCCCTGAAAGCCAATGGATCTGTTACGCGTGTAGTGAGGCTACCAACAGCAGCAGAACATCCCACAGTTGTTCCAAAGCCGAGTACCTCAGTGATCAACAGCACCTCAACTCCTAGCCGTGTTTCAATAATGTCCACTAGCTTTCCCTCTCGATGAGCATGAAAATCACCTCACAACGGACGCATTTTCACTAAGAGGTCAGATGGATGGGTAGAGACGCACCCTTAGAAGGCACATATGATATGATCTGTCTTCGATGGACCATTCCACCGCCCAAACAGACTTCCCCATCTATACCTCCCTCCCATCTCTGTTACCGATTCTCCTCCTTCCACCGTCTGCCCTACGGGGATTCTTCTCATGCCGTCTAAAATCTTATCTTCTTGTCTTTTACTTCTGAACAATGTCCTGTACTGCGCCCTCCATATCACGCATGGCGACCATTATGTCCATGTTGTCGATACCTTCGGGAAATACTTCTTTCCAGAATCTGGCATCACCTCGTGTCCTGGCTCTTGCATGAGCCATCCCAAGCCTGTCTCGACAAGAGCTTTCGATGACCGATATGGTTGGAGAGACTGACAGCGTCAAAGGCGAGCGATAGCTACAGTTCAATATTCACCAACAAAAGCGCAACTACCATACTCCAAGCGCATTGGGCTATAATGACGTAGAAACTTAGCGCAGGAGTAAGAGCACGAAGGACTTCTGGATGGAAGTCATCAGCGCCGTGGCAGTCAGGCCATGGTTCGACCCTCACATTGTGGTCGAGACAATGGTTAAGATTCCAGTCGGAGCCACCCCGTCAGCAGTTCATCTGTACAAGTACAGCTTGAATCGTCTCAATGTCGTCAAGCAAATTGGCGGCAAGATCAAGTGGGATCACACGGATCCCCACAGCTTCATGACGATCAGTTTAGAGTCCTTCAGCTAGGAAAGGAGGCGCATGGCGCCGAGGACAAGGGAAATGCGACAGAGGACAAAGATAAAGAAAGCAAATAGTCAAGAAAGACTTCCGCTTCGGCCGCTCGAACGAGGGACGGACAGGGAGCAACAAGCACCCCGCAGGATACGAATATTCTTCGATATTCTTCCCATGTGGTCGACCACCAGAGCAGAGTGAGGAGAGAGGCAACTATCGGGCGCTGGCCAGCTAACAGCTCGCCACACACGCGATGTTGGGCAAGACCCACTACAGGGGACTTCGTTCGGTCTATTATTCTCAGCATCTAGGCTATTAGCAACGACATGTCCTTCTTCCTAATTTCCTATCCTTCAATAAGCTGCCATTTCTCAGTAATCACGCGTCTGAATGGAACATGCGGACTCTCCGCGGCGGAGCAAGATGCTCGCCAAACGAAGTACGAGAGGGGCGGCGCTGCTCCAGCCCACGCACCAGCCCCCAGCTCTCCTCTTCTAAAATTTCCGCTTTTCGCGCTCTCTTAACCTCCCTAAACAGCATTGTGTTGTTTTGGAGAGCTCTTCATTTGAACGAAGTCATCGCCCGCCTTGCACTTTGTACAGACACACCCCACACATCTATCTTGCCGTCCCCTCTGTCAACAATATATCTATCCTAATACCACAAACCCTCCCTTCTCATATACCGCGGGGAGATAATGTGTGGTATTTACACGAAGTTCAGGGGCCGTCAAATTGATGGGCCCGACGGGACTCGCAGAGTCGGACTTGTGCTACTATGATAGCCCACTGCTTGTGTGGAGCCACACTGGCCTCATCAATGAACGATCTAGTCCGCGACAGGTTCCGTGTCTTCTCATCATGGCTAATGCAAGGAGTTCAGCTGAGTCCTTTATGCCTGGAACTTCTAAGTAGCAGCGTGATGTGAAAGCAACAACAAGCTAGGCCATCGAGAACCGCGATATCGCCCGCCCAACAGTAAGCGAACCAAGAAAGTTTATAACAAGTCATCGATGTCAAGGTGATCATACTGTTGCCAGATACAAGCGTCTCAACTAGAGGATCTTCCTGGAGCTAGCCGAGAAGTATTGATGAGGTTATGGCACGCGCCAGATCGACGGCCACTGGATCGAACTCGGTGGCCTATGGCTTTCGATAACCCTCTTGTTGTTGACAAGGAGATTAATATATATAAGGTATATACCTTATATAAGATAAAAAAAAAAGAATAGGGGAGGAGGGGACTAGACCTCCTCTCCCAGAAGCTGCCAACTCCCAACCACCAAACGGACCGCCAGCATTAGGGCGGTCCGGTCTGCCTTCCCTCTACCGCCTAATATTTATATGCTACGGCTTAAATCGTCGACAAGAAGAGCCTCTACGACGGCTTGTGACAAGCTTCACGGAGCATACAGGGAGTAATGACCGCCCTCGCACACATTGTGCTGTTGAGCACAGACGGACAACTCTGGACATTGCGTAAGATGTTGTCTCTTCTCTGCATTGTCAAACACACTGGCAAGGAAACAGTCGTTATCAAAGCCATCACAACGGGCGAATACCAAGTTCTGGACACCGGCTCAGGCCTCTGCAACGAGGACCAAACCGTCATCGCGGTCGCAGCGGACCTCATCGGTAATGTTAGACAACCGCGCTATACCGCGAGATTCACAAACGAGGAAGAGATCGAGTTATCGTTACCTTCGTTTATTATAAGCGTGCCCACAACCGGTTTCTCAGACAGATTTCATCCAATAGCATACTCGACACCCGGGCAGCCCACGATGAATGGTTATCGATATGTACCAATCTCTAAGTGTGGATTTCATTCATGAGGTCTACGGGTATTTCGTTCACCATGATGACCAACCTTAGAGGTTGCACTCCCTCCAACTACTTAACAATGTGGGGATAAAGCATGTGTTGCGAGTTTTTCCCTGGGATGACGTGCTCACTTGTTGAAGCATAATAGTTGCTGGTTCGATGGGGATGCCGCAGCCTGAACAACATTCCTCGTGGCGCTAGATCGGGTACTTGTGATTCACCCTATCCTCTTCCATCTTGATTGTGCCAGTCCTTCACTCGTACTCGTCTTCGGGAGCCTCAAGATCGTTGGGCCAGAGTAATTTCTCGAAGCCAGACTGGATGAGCTCTAGACGGAGTGGGGAGAAAGTGAAAGACAGGAGAACAATTAGCTGTTCCGGAGCCAGCGAAGAGGATGCTACTGTTAATTGCATTCATGCTGGCAGCTTAGAGCGCCGCACACCTACGTCCTGGACGAAGTCCTCGAAGGCTTCCTCAAGTCCTACAGAGCATTCCCGGAGCTTACACATTCGCCAATCTATCTGAGCGACATGTTTGACTTCGTTGTTGTCAAGCGAAAGGGCGGCGGCCAATCTGGCTTCGAGAAATTACTCTGGCCCAACGATCTTGAGGCTCCCGAAGACGAGTACGAGTGAAGGACTGGCACAATCAAGATGGCAGTACTCATGGGCGCTACACATGAATGCCTGGCGGAGGAAGGAGAAGAACAGGAAATAGAAAAAGAAAAAAAAAAGAAAAAAAAAAGAAAAAAAAAGAAAAAAAAAAGAAAAAAGAAAAAGAGGGAGATGGAAAAGGAGACGAAGATGGAGCAAGAACTGAAGATACAAGACGAATGAAAACTATGATAACAAGCAGAAGAAGTCCCCGGAACTGGTGGCAGCGGCAATAATAACAACTCTGCTATACTTAGCAAGGTATACGGACCTTAACTGGCATTTCGGACCTTTCCATCTTATACACTCCATGACTATCACGGGGTTGGCGAAACTATGCATCACAGACAGACAGCGAAGTCATGATTGATACAGGAGTCACTTGACTCCGCGTTCTTCAAAGAGCGGAAAAACAAGCCACTCGCATCCATTGACTGTCAGAAATTTCGCCATGTCAAAGCCTTTAGTCTCCAAGCATTGGCTCATGGTTAACTCTCTGCCCTCGTAAGAGGGTCCGCAGGCCAGGAGAAGTTTAAGGGGAAGAAGGGAAAAAAAAAAAAAAAAAGGAACGAGAGTCTTCCTAGGACGACACTACTATCTCCATTAAAGGAGGCTGTAGTCCGCTGAGTCCTTGAGCTGTTCTACCTCTCGATTCTTGTGTGGCGGCTGGCGTATGATCAAATGGCTTCCAAGTTGCGGCGGCCTAATTGGCTCATAGCTACTAGTAAGACCGACCTTGACACGTACCACAAGGAGTCATCCTCCCCAGAAACCTGAGATTGTCCTCTACCTCCCTACTCAGGGACGGCGATGTCTAGCTGTCCAGACTCGTATCAGCGGCAAAGCTAAGGTCACTCGCCTCTGCAGCGACTTACTTGGCTTAGATACAGATGCCTTGGCAAAACGGGAAGTGCAGCGCTGACCACCACATCACAACGGTGCACACGGACAGGCTAACCTTGGAACAATGATGGATACAGCTCTGCCGCCGCAGCCCCCCTTCCCTACTACTATGTGTTAACGAGGATTACGCATTCTCTAGAGGTTTACCGTTGAACTGGTGAATTTGCATCTACAACCCACATCAATATGCTAAACACGCAAATATGAAAACTTGTTATAAGTCGGCTCACACGCAAGGGGGCTGTGGCCACTACATCCTAGCTTGCCTAACTGAGACGGCCAACACGACGGTTGTAGATCGCGACGCTCCAACCCGAGTACTGCAACAAACCCACTCTACGTTAGAAGGGGTCGTGGCGCCCCCCGTCGTCCGCGGCAGCTGCCTTTCGGGGCACGGGTGAGGATAACGAGGAAGAGGGCAGCGAGGCAGGAAGGGGGCGAAGGAGAAGGCGGCGAGCGGATTGGAGGCAACGGAGAGACGAGCATTGTCCTCCAGCGTCAGCCCCTTTTCGGCTCCTCCTGACATCACCATGTCTGTTGCTTATCCCATTCTATGGCCGAGGGCCGGTCCTGATCTTTGGACTTGGAGCATGAAGTCGTGCGCTGCGCATCAGTGAGAAACACGATACAAGTCCAGTTACCGTCTCTAAGAGGGCGGTTAAGCCGGATGGTACTGGCAAGTCATACCTAGCTGCCACGAGGTGTAATAGGGGAAGATACCATGACGGTCTGTTCGCTATCTCTAATCGCCATCACACATCGTTGTCTTGCAACATCGAATCTTTCCGTATAAAGAGATACGGGCTAAGATCCATGTGCGGGTTAATGATAGCCTGCAAGCCGAACCTACGGCGCGGCAATCTCTTGCTCGTGTTCGTCGAAGTAATCTTGGGCCTTTTGGCTCTCGTCGCTGGGTCCGAGGTAAGGTATGGTGAATGGGCAAGGAGCCGCAGCCAAAAGCCTTGCCCATTCATCATGCCTTACCTTGAACCCGACGACGAGAGCCAAAAGGCTCAAGAATACTTCGACGAACACGAGCAAGAGATTGCCGAGCGCCTCGATGAGACCATTGTCTACTTCGACGAGGTCCGTTTCTTCATCTCCGAGGATGACAATCAGCCGTACATCGTCGTAGTTCTGCGATCGTATTGCCCCGCGCGTGCATGCTTTCAACATGCCGCTTGCGCCGTTTCAACAATCACTGAGAGCAAGACATTTAAATACTTAAGACACAATCGCCGAGCATCTTTCAGCCTCGCGAACAGTTATTAAGCATAACATTTTCTGTGGTACTGGAGGTCAAACACGAAGTCATGGAGAAGCGTGAGAAGAAAGGAATCGACGCCAAGTCTAAGGAGAGACAGTTCATAGCACGATAGAAAGCTTCTGCCAATGAACCTGGCACTCTAGTCACCCCTGATGCTTTGGCATCTCTTTTTACTATGGTTGGTACTGGTATTTGGTGTGGGAGGGAGGCTCCGAGCTGTAGCCAATAGATGTAATTGTAGAAAAGACCGAGACGACCATGAGCTGAGAAACGAGTGTAGTTAGCAAAATATGATGCGTCGCGCAACTTGTTATCTCATAAGTCATTTCCGCTTACAACTACTCAATCCGTAATCCTAGACTCTGAAGTCTTACACCCTCCATTACTTTCAATATTCTCACCGGTCAAATCGACTATTACAACTCCAATATGGGTCGGTCTGGGATATGTGGTCGACTAAAAACCCCCCCACGACCGGTCAAAATCATTGTCGGACTGTGGCCTTGAGGCGAAGGCAAACCGGCAGCAACAGCTTCCTGACGCGTACGCAGTGATCCTTCAGCCAGCCCGGCCCTCCAAACTAGGTAGTCCGCTTATCAACCTAAGTATTCAGCATTGGAAGTGATATCAGAATTGGAAATAAGTCGAATAAGCCGAAAGTTTCGAGATGGTTCTTCGGGAACACTGCAAGTATTCCGATGAGGTCCGATTCTTCGTCTACATGAGTAAGGACATATCGTACATTACTTTCATTTCTTCGAGATCGCCCATATAAATACCTGATAATTATGAACAAGAAGTTCTGTACGATTATTCCCCTGCTGTGAAATAGCTAGTCGCTTTCCTAGAATGAGGATTGTCGCATCATGTCAGCTCTCTACGAAGCAAAGTGATCCTTACCTACCTTATGTTCATTTGCTCATATCCAGGTTCTCTCAGCAGCGTATTCTTGTAATTCCCGGTAGATAAGTGGAGGATTAATTAGTAAGCAGTGTAACTGACCCAAGCCCATGGTTCGATAGACGGGGATAAACGGACTATTTTGATGACATATTATGCATCACAAAATCCTTAGACAAAGCCTCCTTGATAGATGCTTGATAGAAGCACCGACGTTCCTCTCGTCCTGGATGGAGGCGTTTCTGACAGCTTACCTGTCAGACTCTAATGGGTAGGAGCTGTTCCCCGGCCTATAAGGAACGGTGCTATGTTACACATGGCTGCATTATCTCGGTACCCAGTCCGTGGGAATAATCAGATTTAGTGCCCGACCCAAGGAATTGAATCACCCAAAAGTCGTGATTGGGTTGCCATGTTAATATATTACGTGAGGCACAGAGAGGAATCAAGGAACGGTGTGTGACGTGAGACGAACGCTCGGCGGACTTTACTTTGTCCGGTGAAACTTGAAGTCATTCCAACGAGTAGGATGCTGTTGTATGTATACCGAATCCATCACTGCCGGGGGATGATGATGGTCAGATCATGTTGTGCTCGCCTAGTTCCCCGGACTGTCAGCCGTCCCAACAGGACGGGTCCCGCCTCCCGTCTCCAAGATATGACGGTGGCGTATGCATAACGAAGACGCCACGGTCAGCAGCGTAACCCTCCCAGTGGGATTCCGCCCAAACGGATATCGTACCCTTGTGGGGAACGGGCCGAAAGAGAATAGAAGAAAAAGAAAAGGGTAACGGACAACTTCATAATTACATGTTTATACGTATGGCTGCATGTATGTAATGCGAGCGGATACAAATTGGGGGATGACAGGAAGAAGAAAAAGCAATGTCAGGAGGCGGGTTGGACTACTTTTGTTATAGGCGGCGCTTTAGGTGCTTCAGGGCGGTTCAGGGTCAAGATTGGTACTTGAACTAAAAAAAGATACTTCAGTAGAGCGGCTACCAATTTAGGAAAGCATTGATGTACTTCTGCATAACTTGTGTAACAAAGAAAACGAAAAAAGGGAGGCACATACCACCTGGCGAACAGCCGGTCGGGACCGGGTCTAGAAGCGAACAGGGGGGACCACGAAAACGGAAGTGACGGGTGAGTTCCAAACCAGTCGATCCTGCTAGTAGCCTTGATTAGGGTTACCCTATGAGATACATGGGGGCATACCCAGGTAGGTACCATTCCATGATCCATTGGGATAAAACGGAAATAAGGTACCTAATGTTCTTTCTGCATGTATCAAATTATTCCCCCCGCCCCCACCAGTTCCCGATTATTCCTCACCTCGAAAAGAATTAACATCAAATTCATTCAACCGCTTTGGCTTGTTGGCGCCTGTCTGTCTGTCTCCAAACCCGGCGTCTTTCTCATTTATGACAGAACCCGGTTATGCGCCCGAGACACATATTCGCAATGCAGTTAATCGTCGATCAGGCTCCTTAACGAGCCAACTCATTAAGTACCGGACCAACCATGAACCATGTGCACTTCTCGTGTCTCTCCATCCCGAACTTCGGCTCATTATCTGGCGGTTCGCGGCCGGCATGGCTTACAAGACGCGTCCTCTACGCTTCTAATCATTGGTCTATCATTTCCCCTATCTTGAGCATACACCTCAATGACTTCTCTTTGCCGAAGTCCACCGAGGCTATCTTCCAGGCCAACCGACAATCACATCATGAGGTCGTCAGCCGATAACCTGTTATCCGAAGCGAGGCCCATGACTATTCTAGAAGAGGGCGTGTGAGGGCCGATACTGACGTCTTCGTCTTCGATGGTGCTGTATTTGACGATATGGCTTGTGTACCTGACTACCTCTGAGTGGCAGCCGCCTCACTTTATTAGAAACTCATTACCTTATTTGGCAACCTCCCTTGGCAGCAATCTACAACCAATCTTGGCACAATCTAGCGTTCGTGAGGAAGATCCTCCTGCCTAGCGTATGCTTTACTTATCTGTACCGTAACAACGCCTCTACTTGAACTCCCTTGTTTACCTAACATACCGTCTACCTGGATTTCGGATCCCCCCTGCCTATTGCCGCCAATGGCTACTCCGTACAAATCTTCCGGACCAAGTACAAGGTTGGTCGACCGGGATTAGCTTGGTACGCGTCTTGATGAATTTCACGCCTGGTAGCCAGCAGAACTCGGACCTCCCAATCGGCCCCGAACTGAAACATAGCAGTGGCATCGACAAGATGACAGAGCTAACCAGGTCCCTATTCCTTAAACGGCAGCATATTTTCTTGGACGACGTTTTGGCAGGGTGGCAGCTGTTTGCGCGGAAAGGCGTCGCCGGCATCCTGGTGTTAGAGCTTCATTACGGCCCTACAAACGGAAATCTAGTCCGGCCGCCCAGACCAGATGACCTTGCCAAACCCTTGGGTGGCACGCATGAGTGAAATCAACCTAGGTTAGCCCTGCAGGCGATAGCGCCGCGGCTCTCACCAAAACCAACATCATATCTGACGGCTTTTATGGGCTCCTTAGCGCCATCGGCTCCCACTTAAGCAGGGGATTGTCGACGGTAATCATACGCGGTCAACGTGGAGTGGACGAGGGGTAGCATCTGCAGCCAACCTTTTCTGGAATAATCAGCCCAACATTGACGTCTTTGGAAACAGTGGAAACTGCCTATGGGTTTTCTCACCAGGGCGGTCCAGGCTTCCTCTGGTTATTACTATCCGGTCCGCAATTTGATCTCAGCATGCTAGCAAGGGTCCAGAGATCTTCATCTCGCAAACTTAGCTCTGCCTCTCGCTAATCGCCCCTCCTAATTTTCGTCAGCTCACAGTAAGAGATATCATGTCTGGGGCCTCCCAGAGCTGCTATGCTACCGCGATGAGAGAGTTCATCGATGAGTGCATGAACATCTCACTGGCCTTCACCAGCTCTTCCTCCACCATTGTAGACACTTACTCGCACGTACCACACGAGTTATTTCCCCCTTCATCTTCAAGAGGCTAGCGCCTCGAACCTGGTCGCTTACGCGCTCACAAAGCAAGCGCCATCTATCCACGATGCGTAAAAGGCGGTCACCGATTGGCGAAGACATAACTACACGCCAGCGACGTCGAAACTTGCAAAGTCGGCCGATCAAGCCCCTCATCAATGCTACTACGAGACGCACCCGTTCACTTCCTGCAGTGCGTCAACCATTGCCAATGCTGGATAAGGAGGACCATCTTGGATGGCAAGAACCACTATCGGTGTGGAACCAGAGTGCACCTCGTGTCTACATATGCGTCGTACTCTGCTTCCCATGCGATAACCAACGGCGCCAGGATGCAATTCATCATATCGAGTCAGCTCTCAAACGTCTAGCGAGAGAACGACCAGTCTTTGCCGGCCGGCTTCAGGCGAGTAATAGGGGCAGTGTGTCGCTTCATCGGTCCCCACTACAAGATATCCCCTTCGAAGTACTCCCCGCAACCGAGACGAGTCAATTGGAATACGCACGCATGAGGGATGCTGGATTTCCACCAGGTACATTTGTCCATCCTCGATTCAGCGTCCCAGGAAATCTAAACTCAAACCTTGAACCAATACCGGTGTCCAAGGTACAAGCGGAATTCCCATCGGGCGGTTTATTACTTTCCATCTTCCTACACCACGGGCTGGTGGACGGTGGATCCTTGCGCGTCTTTTTAGAATGCTTTGCTGCGCAAACTCGAAATACCCCAGTTAACATGCCTTCTGAGCAGGCGTTTCCTATGTCATATCGTCGAAGTCTTAACACTCCATATACCGTGCATGACGGTTCTACGTTCAGAGGTCTATTGGCAGGATGTCCGGAATATACGATGCTAGGTGATCTTAGCGGCCCAACGCAGCCGCGGCTTTTAAAGACGGGGCCTTCTATGGCACATATCGAGAAGATTGGCAAAATCTTCGTCTTCAAGAACGAGCGACTGCAAGAGCTTCGCGAACTAATACGGTCTCAAAATGGCTCGATGGATCCCCCGTCGGCATACACAAGCTTAGCTGCTCTCGCATTTGCGCATATCACAAAGGCTCGCGTTACAGCTGAAAAATACCTACCTGGGCTAAAGCCAAGAGGGGTTGCTATGTTATGGAATTCAGTGAATTGGAGAACGAGGGCATTTCAAGGCGCGACAGATAACTACTTTGGCAATGCAGCCCTACCTGCTGTCACAAGGGCAACAATGGCTCAACTAAAGGCTGCTTGCGACGACGATAACGAACTTGCCCGGCTAGTACCGCTCATTAAAGCATCGATCGATGCCGTCGACCAGGAATATGTCAGCCGGAGACTTGCTATGTTATCCGAAGTCCCCGACCCACGCTTAGTAGGAGTTAACTACGACCCACGAATGCCAGAAGTGTTGGCGTTTAATACATGGCGACACTTCGGTGCGGATGTTGAATGGAGCATCCCGGGAGTCCCCGTAGCTAAGGCGGATGCGATTAGAAGAGCTCACGGCTCATGGAACCTTGGGACGGCGCTGATACTACCGGCTAAGACAGACTCGATGAAGCAAGAACTTTTTGTGAGCCTGTCGGTTGATTCGATGAGGCTACTATGCGCAGATGAGGGATGGACGAGGTGGATTGATAGGATCATAGGTTGAATAATGACGAGGCTGCAAGCACTATAATGTAATTATCTAATGCCTTGATCCCTGCTCCTTGTCGATGATCTTCTCACTTCTCATTTCCGTGGCGGCCAGACATTGGTTATCACCCTGTCGGCTGATGGATCCGAGGTCCGACACGGCCGGTTCCCATCATGGAGTCCCTAGTTCTAATGTGACAGGTCATTTCAATCTGTTGCCCTCGTGCACGACAGCACCTTGTTTTTTTCTATTCCCAGCAGAACCAAACTTCGAAGGCAGGGGGACAAGGACCGCGGAAATTCCGAACTCATCCGGGCACGACCCCTTTTCTAGGCGCCAAGGTATCCCGCTAAATACGCACCGCAATTAAGAATTGAATCAACCGTATATATCAGATGCACCACAATAGCGAATCGACACTATGACACGGCCGGCTATGAGCCCGCTACGGGTCGGCCCGCATCGTTGAGTATCAAAAAAACTACAGAATTTTCAAAAATACGATGGAGGCTCAAAAAGAGTGGTATAGCCTAATGTTCGTCAATGTGCAGTGGGTATGATGTTATGCTTTAGTGCGAACGTAAGCACTGAAAGTTGGTGTGTAGCAGCGACAGTAGCAATAGTGGTGGGTGACATTTTTCTTGGTTTTGGACTGTCGTCGTTGCGACCTGCCCGCCGTCCGACCGTCTGTTATTCTGTCAGACTGCGAGCAACGACGATCAATCCGATCTAACTCGTATGTACGTATCTTTTTGACAGCCCTATGGGAATCATGAGACGGAAGTAGGGCAGAAGGATTCGTAGGTTTCAGCCGCCTTCTACGTTTGGAAGCGAGAGACGTCTGTCCGGTTTCTTCTTCCATCGATCTAGAACGCTGACCGAAAAGCAGTCGGCATAGTTTGGTTCGATTGATCCGGGGATCGGAAAATGATGGGTTACAGACCGTAAACGTTTGTTTCAAAAATGATAAAACGCTAGACGACCGCTGCAGAACAGCTGCCGCCGTGCGGCACGGGAAATCCTGATTGATCACGCATGTCGATGACATAATTACTACAAGGGACGGCCTATGACCGCGTTTCTGCGTGGATTGACAGATGCCCTGAGTTTGACCGATTTCGTCGCCCTAGGCTTGCTTCTCCCGATCCCTACCGGACTTTGGAGCATCGTGCAACCTTTCTAACCTAGAAGAGGCGCCGCGCATGCCAGACAGTCATCATTAATAGGCTTCATTAAGCCCGTGTAATGAGCGCGAATATCACACCGGATAGGGTGTCCCGCAGTACTAAGTAAGCCTTCGTGTTCCTGATATCTGCCCAATTATGACCAGGTTTACTGTGAGTCAAATGTCTGACTTTGGGCCTCCATGAAATTTGAATCTCGCACATCACTTACACATCTCGAGGCATTTTGCTTCTTTTGATTATGACGGCATCCTCGGCTTGTGGGGGGGACTTGCAGGTTCAAAAGCAGTGATACCCTCTCGGCAGGAATCCCATTCGTCGACGACGCTGTCATGCGAACCTTAGTATCAAGCCCATTACAATATTTCCGGGCTGTTATTATTCCACTGTAAGCGCGTCGCCGCTCTAGATTCACTGTGTACCACTACTACACGGCATTACCTCAAACGAAGTACTTGCGGTCTCAGCCGCTTTTTACAGTACCTTCATGGGTTCAGATTTGGTTGTCACTTAATACTTGCTTGCTCACAACCCACGTGGGCTTGGAAGGAACCCAGCCGGGGGTCCCCCTTCAATGCCCCCCGGTCTTCTAACGTTACTCCGCCGGGGCCCCGGTTCGGGCTTCCTCAAATTTTGAGAAGCACGCACGCGTTTTGGTATCCTTGTAGAAGTTCGCGTTGCACGACATGTGCCCTACTAGGTACAAAATGAACAAGGGGGCCCGGCGTCCCGCCTATCACGATGCTTATGTAGTAACAATTAGCCCCATCTGCCGTAATCCAAGATGAGGGCCGCTCGTGCTCGTACTTCCTCCCTACACCGCTGCCCGTGTTACTGATCACGAACACGATCAACAAGCGGTACTACACCTTTTTTGCAGGGGGTGCCCATGATCTGAATCAGGGGTGGGTGGTCGAGGGCTTGAGTGTTTGAGGAGAGAAGGAGAAAAAAAAAAATAATATTGTTCGATTTCCAAGGTCGCGCGAGATGTGGTTCATCTTCAGGTGAGCAGGGAGCCCACCCTCGCAAGAAGCTTCCAGCTGAATTCAGCCCCGGCACTCGCCCCTGGACGAACGCCAACAGCCGCGCTCAGCGCATACCGAGATGAGACGGTGGGTGTAGGTATTGTTAGTCGAGTCGTTGAGCACGATGCCATGCGGTGTGTTTCGAGAATCGTGGCTTCGTCAGCGCAATCTGGTCCGTCTTTCCACTCTCGCTTTCCGTCTGTCGCCGTTGCGGATATCTTCTTACCCTAGCTGTATTGTACGAGCGATGCGAATGAGAGCAAAGTTATCCGTAGCGGTGTCGCACTATGGACAATCTGACATATCTCCTATGCTTGGATCTCTAGCTCCGATCCTCAATACTCGTATTCCAATGATGTTTATTCTCTCTAATGAATGAGCGACCGGACTCCTTCGGCTGATGCGACCAAGATTGGTTAGGGCATTCGTTTCTAGGCGCTACGGGGTAGTTGGGCTATCGGCACTTCGGTGGTCTTTGCTCTCTAGACTGTCGTACCTTGTCGATGTCGTCAAGGTCAGAGCACTATTCTAAGCCGTCAAAGATATTTAGCGGTACGCCTTGGAGAAACTCCTACTAAGCGGTCTTGTTAGAGGACTGGGACCACTGCCATACATACTAGAGACTCGAGCTAATGATGCGTCAGGCGAAACCGCATCCCGCTGCGCTGGCTGTAAATATCTGTCAGGCCCTCCGAGCAGCATCAAGCCCACAACAGAGGCCATGCTCACGTCCGCTGCGGCTAGATACGGCAAAGCAGACGCCACAACTGAGGACAGTACGGCTTAGCCGTCGAATTGATGGCTTATCCCATGCGCAAGATGGAAGCAAGCGAGCAGACAAGCGAGCAGACAAGCCAGCTTTTCCAGCGCCATAAGATAGCACAACAAGGTCCAAGGCTCAAGTCTTGCCTAACGACAAGAACTATCAACTGTCGAAGTTCGCCGTTGTGGTATGATGAGGGGTAGCATAATCATGCCATGAGAGATCAGAGGGGGATCATCCACGACCTCGAACGTTCCAGGTAAACTGTTGCATTAACGGGTGCTCCACCCTGTTTTCGCACTCACCTTTACCTGGGTGTCTTCTCTGACCTCAATACTGATACTTTCGTCGTCAGTTCTGTCGCCATCGCCACCATAACCATCGTGGAAAAACATAGCCTGCCTAGCGAGAACCGGCAAAAACCGTATTTCCAGATGCAGGTAGGTTATATTAACATTAGCAGCCTCAAGAACCAACCAGACTTCTTACCAAGCGCCTAGAGCATGGCGACGCGTAAATAGTATAACATGAAACGGGCTTCGCGCAGTGCAACCAGGGGCTCGGCCAGGATAAGCCACAATTAACCGCCGGCAAAATCGATCAGGTTCCATCGTGTCAATATCGAAATCCCGGTTCTCCAAGTTGGGGACGCCGGCAAAATTGATTTCCCCACGATGATCGGCATAAACATGCTAATTACAACTTCAACCCACTGCCTCGGAAACCAGGAACGGACTCGCGATTCCCTTTTCCAGATGGAGGCTATTGGCTAAAGCAACGGTGGGAGAGATCTTACTTTTCGCCAAGTATAAAAGTGTTCCATCCCCTCGGCGATCAGACGACTTTGAGCTTTTTCCTACTACCAGAGCCAAAAGACACACCTCAGTTTAAGCTCATCAAACCGTTTGACAATATGCTCGGTTCATCCGTCTTCGTTGCCCTCACGGCGGCCGCCGGGGCCATCGCCTCCCCTCTTGAACTCATCACCCGGTCGACCCCCGCCGGCACCGGCACCAACAACGGCTTCTTCTACTCTTTCTGGACCGACGGCGCCGGTCAGGTGACGTACAACAACGGACCCGGCGGGTCGTACGACGTGACTTGGCAGAACGTGGGTAACTTCGTCGCCGGCAAGGGGTGGAACCCGGGCGCGGCGCGCGTGGTGACATACAACGGCACGTGGAACGGGGCCAACGTGAACAGCTACCTATCGGTGTACGGCTGGACGCGGAACCCGTTGATCGAGTACTACGTGGTGGAGTCGTTCGGGTCGTACAACCCATCGAGCGGCGCGTCGAAGCTGGGATCCGTCGACAGCGACGGCAGCACCTACGACGTCTACCGCACCCAGCGTGTCAACCAGCCCTCCATCGACGGCACCTCCACCTTCTACCAGTTCTGGTCCGTGCGCCGCCAGAAGCGCGTCGGCGGCTCCGTCACCATGCAGAACCACTTCGACGCCTGGGAGAAGGCCGGCCTCAAGCTCGGAACTCACAACTACCAGATCGTCGCTACCGAGGGCTACCAGAGCAGCGGTTCCGCTGCGATTACCGTCCAGCAGTCCTAAGCGCTTGGAAGGAATAACAACCGGGGGCTGGGTTGGGTATTGATTGGTAGAAAGGAATGTAGGTTACTGGTCGTCGCGAGCAATAGCTTCGCGGACCCGCGGGCTTGCTTTCTGATGTATACTAATCAGTACCGTTGGTCTCGAAAATTTGAATTCTTAGTGTGCAGTTCTTGTGGCTGGAATATTGATTCAGTACCGATACCCTTAATTGTGAACCACCTAAGTGATCCGCCATCATAGGGAAATGTGATAGAATTGTACCTTAGGCTTTGTGAACCAATAGGATATCTCTTACCGAGGTTACAGTAGTACTTTTCTAGAAAAAAGTCTGAGGCGGGGGATTCGTCGTCCTCTTCGAATTTCCTTAGTAATACAGTAGGTTAAGTATTCCAAACACCTTTCAAGCCATAGTTACTAAGACATGCATCTTCTCGATGTCAATACAAGGCGGCTGAAGAAGTATGTAGAAGAGAAGAAGGGCAAGGTCCGCGAAAAAATACGGTATTCTATCTCACCGGTGGCTTGCACGAGAAGATGAGGTCCTCTTCCAAGATATCGAATCTGCAGATCATGCTCTCTTGGAAAAGAAAAGGGGCTTCTTAAAACTGCTTAAATGTTGCGAGTAGGCCAAACGCGATAACTTCGAATATGTTTGGATCGACAGCTGCAGCATCAATAGATCGGATGACACGGAGCTTCAGGAATCCATCAACAGCATGTACCGTTGGTATGAGAATGCCGATAGATGCTACGTTTATCTCAAGGATACGTCGAAACCGATTTCTGGTTCTCTTGTACTAGGAGAAGAGGAAGATTGGTTCAAAAGAGGGTGGACGCTGCAAGAGCTTGTAGCTCCAAAGCAGGTGATATTCTACGACAGACTGGCAGTTTCTTGGAGATAAGGCTTCTCTAAAGCACTTCATATCCCATGTGACTGGCAAGCTACAGGACTGTTCAATCGCCGAGCGCATGTCCTGGGCGTGCGACCGCGAGACAACGAAAGATGAAGATCGCGCGTATAGTCTACTCGGACTGTTTGACGTGAATATCCCAATGCTCTACGGAGAAGGCGAAATTAAAGTATTCCTACGTTTGCAGGAAGAGATTATTAAGATATCAGACGACCATTCTATCTTTGCGTGGAAGGGTGTACACAAAGCTCACGGGGTACTGGCGACAAGTTCAGAGGCTTTCCGTGGTTGCAGTACAATGAGAAGGACTCTATCCCACGAAGGCCAAAATGCATTTTCCATGACAAATAGTGGCTTTTCCATTGCCCTAGACTCGAGGCTCTGGGTATTAGATACCTATATGGCTCCGATTCGCTGCGAGGAGGTAACAGAGAACTACGTTTACCGGTTAATAATTTCCTTCGTAGACTCACTGCAGACGATCAGTATGCGAGGGTCAGGGTATGCGGGCAAGATTTTTGCCATTCTCCCTTTTTCAAAGCTCGATGGTCTTGCGGCACCCCTGTCTACCTACGCCAGCCCGGAACAGAGGCCGAGGAGGTGGGAGTGAATTATAAGAGACTCAACGGCTTCCGTCTAAGTGAGCTACTCAAGTCCTCGACTTGGAAAGGGAAGGACCAGAATGCGCAAGAGCAGTTCATTACATTTGAGCCAGGTAACTTCAAGTGGCATAATGTGGGCGAATTAGAGCTCTCGGGATATAGAGAGTTCGAATTCGCCCGGGTAGGATTCGACTTCGATTTCAATCCTACACTTCTCCTCTGTGAATCAGGCTATGAATTCCCGAAATATTTCTCTATATGCCCCCTAACCAAAGACGAAGCTGATAGAAATAATGGCTCATCGCAGGGACTGTTCGGTAACAAAATAGAATGGAACCGCGTAGCGCTCAGCGTCAAACGAGGAGCCCTCTGTAAGCTCATCATGTATAATCGACACCAGAATCTCTGGGCGATAAAGGGGGACAGGCTTAATGGTCTCAATACATATATTAATGGCACGAATAATCGTATCATATTGGCCAAGACCCTGACGGAACGCCAGGAATCGGTATGAGACTTAAGGATTGAACATTCTGCTTAATGGCCGTAAGACTGAATGGAAACCAATTACTTGAAGAGCTCTGATAGGACTACACAGATGTTATATTTTCCACGCACAGCTCCTCGTTCACCAATGGATCTAGGAGATATAAGTAGGTACCTAGGTAGTGATCACATTTCCATAGCCCTTATTTTACCTCCAATTGAATTGCTTTACTTCAAGAATTAGTCCTACGCCATTTGCTGCAACTCCCTCCTAACGGGCTTCATGTTGTCTTTCCAGCTCATTCTTGAGGAATCGGCTGGTACTGTTTTATAATATCTCTTTCTAGATGGAGATAGAAAGATACGTTACGCTACTATAAACGCCCGAAGCGACAAGGAGTTTAAAGAAGGCCAATACCTAAAACAAGAGCCAGTCCCGGTCTATTCAGGGATCCCATATAATCGAGGAGGATCTTAGACATAGCACCTTGGGCCTATGGCGGACTTACAGTCTGAAGAGAAAAGGGGCTCTGCAATGTCTGAGCTATGGATATGAGAATACCAATAAAGAAATTAGTGTCGAGTTAGGAACCTACCTACCTATCATGCTGGCTTTGTTAAAGTTCTAACCTTAAACGTCCATAAAACACAAATATTATCATAAGGGGTAGCGGACATAGAACCACGACACGGCAATCGCCTTAAAATGAGAAATATTGGAGGCATTGGATTCATCCTGGGACGTTTTCCCGTCCCATAGAGATTCATTGATGGTCATTATCCTTCTTATTATACAGTGGAGTGTGGAAATTTTTACACAAGGACATGAATTCCTCATAGCACATCATAAAAAGTTTTATTTCCTTCCCTCATTAACCTCGTTCGCCGGGCCCCATCACCCCCCCATAGACAAGTTCTATATTTTCCAGCGCTTAAGCATCAATAAAGTTCTTGACGTTCGTCAGCCACTCCTGGTACTCGCGCTGCTCCTTGATGTCCATGTAGTCGGGGACGAAGACGGCGAGGGCGGTGGTGATGCCGCGCTCCTCGAGGTAGCGCTCCATGAGGATCTGGAGGTCCTCGTCGAGGGTGCCGAAGGGCGGGCCGGGGTAGACGTCCTGGGCGGCGTGGGCGAGCTCGGCCGTCTCGCCGTGCGCCATCTTGGGGTCCTTGAAGTAGTAGAAGTTCTCGACGAGGATCTGGCCGTCCTGCGCGAGCGCCTCGATGTTAAGGGCGCCCTTGCCGGGCTTCTCGACCACGATGTTCAGCCGGCACGGCACGCCCGCCTCGCTCTCGTCCATCTCGTCGCCTAGGCCCTCCTCGTTTTCGGCCTGCGATGAGCGCTGGCCCTGTGGGGATTCGACGTCCTCTTCGCCGAGAGCGCCTTCCTCGTTGTACACGTCGTCGGGCTCGTAGTTGGCAAGGTCGGAGATGGAGAATGTGACGGTGATGCTACAGGCAGAGTTAGTTCTGTATCTATCGAAATATGCAGGCTGTTGAGCGAAACTCACGTTTCATTGCCGAACGTCCGCGTCAGGGTGACATCTTCCTTGCCTGGGGTGTCCTTAAGCTCGAAGGGGCTGTTCTCGAGGAAGTCCTTGACGCTGGCTGGCACCGGCGCGTTCGCCTTCATATCGCCCTCGAACTGGATCTCGCTCTGAAGCTTAACAGACAATTCCTCGTCCACCTCGGCCGCCGGTGCTTGTCTGAGCTGCGATGTCGAGAACGCCGAAGCGAACTGCGATGATCTGAGGGGCGCCCATGAAGACTTGACCAGGGAGCTCGGCCGAGCTACTCTGGATTGCCGGAGAGCATTGGAACTGAGACGGGAAATGGTGCGGGGCGCTGAGCGCGCGACAGCTCGAAGGGACATCATCTTGATTCTGAGACGGAATAGAGAACGGATTCAAGATGTAGGTAGGAATTGAGATGTAGATGAACGTTGGCAAAATTTATATATCTCGGTGTTGAATACCTAGATATTTTTTTTCTGGAATCTGGAAGCTCTTAAAATTTTATCAGACGATGGCAATGAAAGATTCGAAGCTCCCACTTTACGCACGGACCACGACAGGGGTCAAGTACCTAACATAGAGCACAGCTTTCAAGTGGGGATTATAAAATCCCTGCTTAACGAATATTACAGTAAGAGTATAGTGTTTTTACAGTACGGCCACTAGAAAGCTGTACGGCCATTACTACTCCCTTAGCCCCTGAACTATGTAAAATGATAGAAGAACGAGAATACAATCAGATAGAAGCTTGTGACATCTTGATAACCTCACTTTTAGATTTCTATTTTTGTATATCCAATGAAACTCTATGCCCAGAACATCCATAGATAATCGACCAGATCTAATCTACCGCTCGGCCAGTTCGTTGGAGTTGGTATCCCGCAGACGTTATGTTACGTCAAGACGAGTCCCTCTATCTAGATAGAGACTTGTAGTCCGCCATTTTCTTCACCCATGTGATGTTCGTAGTTGATCCAAGGAAACCGTAGCCCAAGTTAACTCATATCCGTGGGACTAATTTGGTCTCCTTGCATTTCCAGCAATGGTATTGAGTCTTGCTAGCTATGCTGCCGACGCCAGTTCCGCAGCTCCCAAACGCACCACTCTTATTCGCCGTCTTGCATGATTGCTCCGAGATCAGAACCGTTTCTTCATGGCCACAGATGTAGCAGGCTCTTAAGTGCGTGACGTATTGGCACATTGCTAATCGCGCGTAAGTGATATAACCTACTACTAGCCCAAGGATTTAAGGTACATACAAGACTAACGTCAAGATATAGAATCTCGGTAACTTGCAACTTAGTTGATTATGGAAGATGTCGTATGAGGTAGAGATCGTCATTTTTTTTTCTTTCGTAGCGAAGCACCTCAGGATCCAATTTATATGACGACAACGGTGCCTCAAACGAGAAGAAATTTTAGAGCCCTCTTCTGCTGTGAATCTTCGAACGTATGATCCATAGAGTGTATAGCTACTGCGTTTCTGGCCGGGCCAATCGGGTACCTGAAGAAGCGAAGGAAGAAAAGCATACTCATCCATGGTCACTGCTATATACACTAGTTGGACCAATCGCCTTGAGGCTTTTGGAAAAGAGAGATAGGCATTTAACTTGACGAATGTACTACGAGTAATGGCATTGGTATGGGATATCATGAATTCAAAGGGCACAATGCACTGAGCAAGTAGCCGCGTCGGCACGAGTCCGTAGAAGACAAGGAGGTTGTGAAATGTCACACGTTCATTGACTGCGGATGGGACGATCTGATTTATATATGAAGGTGGTGGAGAATCGGTAGTTCGGGAGGTGGTAAGGCTCTGCGGCGTCTCTGTAGGTCTCGGATCCGGGGTGCAGACCAAGGTAAACCTGCATCCCCTGAACATTCGGCTACCCGCTTCCTCCCACGTGCAACTGGAGACTCTAAAAACAGCTTCGGCGAGCATCGCATTCGGGTTGTAAGCGATCACGATTCATATCTGTAGTGACACTTGCGCCGCACTAGTGTTGGATGTGCCGAGGACGGTCGGGGATAGAATAGTCTGCTTGACAATGTCCTGTGCGGTCCGAGTCCAAGGTTGCGGATATCTCGCCGCGTCCTTTAGACGCCGCATTGCCGATGGTAGCCACAGACGTGAATGTGCCAAATGCGAGGCTAGCCGATGTCGTTTAATTCGTGCCTATCGTTTTTATTAGGAATATGGGAACGAATACCGGCATATGTGGCTGGTTGCGAACCTTGCAGCCAATATGCGCCACGGCTGTAGGTAACCGCGCATTCGCGAATACCCAGGCCCAACTCCCTTGTCTGGTCTCGGAAACTTCCTACGCCCGTACGTAAGGCCCCGTCTGTTCTACGATGAAGATAGAAACATCAACCGAAGATACAGAGAAGCGTTACACGCCCCCTTTCGGGCTGAAGATTCCAAACACGTGGCTGTTGAGCAACGGTTTCAGTGCTCTCCCTTCGGAGGAAAGCTGGAAGGTTGGACGTGGCCAGCGGAAGATACCCTCACCCACTTGAGAGTGGTGAGGTAGGACCAAGAGCCTTCCCATCGACCTAGAAGTTTGACATTTTCTTCCGTATCAAGCACCGGAATTACTGAGACACGGGTTAGCTGGATGAATCCCTAGCATGAGACCATACAAATACTGACAGAATCCATTCTGGTACTCCTTCTGGAGCTTATCAATTTTGACTTTAAGTAGATCTTCTTTGGCGCTAGCAGGACGTCCAGGTCGCCGTGCCTTCTTCACTTCATTCAACTCCTCGTCGTGTTGGTGTACGAAACTAGGTATGAAGTTAGCTTGGAGGGAAATGAAATGAACTAAAAGACACCTTGACAGGACTGACGTCTTGATAAGCTCCTGGATTACATCCATTTGGAGAGGCTGTTCTTCATTTTGTCTCAGCGCTTCTTGGAAGAAGGTGGCTCGCTCAACTATTCATGTCATTGTGTCAACTGGGTGAGTCTGGTAGGCAGTGTCACAATGGACGTACGGTAGGGTCTATCATTTTTCTTCCTCGATGCTGCTATTTTCTCTAACTTCTCATCTCGAACTTGAGCTCGATGTAGTCGCTTCGAATCCCGCGAATACTGATGAAGCGAATCAATGGGGCCCTTCTTCCGCGCAATGGCCTTGCGAGCCTTCTCGAATGCCTTTGGCATTTTCAAGGCAGTCGAGGTGTGATAAAGATGTGAATGGATAAGTTATCTACGTGTATGTAAAGTAGGACCATGCATGCATTTTCGAGTTTTTTTGCTCAGCGGAAAGATAATTGGTGGGGCAAGAATAGAGTTCTCCCAGAAATGCATTTCTAAAATGGTTGCATCTAATGCGGGGGGCACAGGGCACAGGGCACAGGTCCCTGAACTGACTTTTGTACTGGCTACCCTCATTGTGTTAACAACACTCATTGAATTCTACTGTAAGACTAACTTGCTCAAAGTATCCAGTTCTCACTGTCAGAGTTCAAAGTGGTAAAGTGACAAGACTCTTTTTAGTTTAGCTTACTTCATTGGTCAGCCCCACACGTTGTTTGTTCCACAGTACCTACGCTGCCACGCTAGGGGGGAAATCGCGGTGTGGCCCACGACGCGGTTACTCTTATCGATTGATTCTAGTCTTTTAAGCCGCTGAAGAAGGAGCATCTGAACCTCGTAACTACATTGTGCCGTCACGCGTCCCAATTCAAATTCGAGAATTGTGCAAACATCTAATTCCGTCAATCTCGTACTGCAGCACTTTTCTTCCGACTCTCCGTCCTCAATCTTAACATCCACCGCCGGCTTTCTACCAAAATCTTTTCTTATTTACATACTCTCGGCGTTGTTTACATCGTCTTCTTTATATTGTTAACGCGCATGGTCGAACTTGGTTGCTTTCAAACTCGACCTAACCTTCTTGCAGACCCTGGGCTGATTCATTCTTGCTAACGCCCTTCCATTCGGCCGAGAGCTGATGATATAAACATATAGCTATTGCTATTCTAAGGCTTTCTGGATGGGCACGTGAGGACAGTAGGTGTCAATTGAGGTTCGGGTGCTGGGGAACAGGCGTCCTCGTCGAGATGGGCATTCAAGGTATGCGTATCAAGCTTGACGTGGCCCCAAGAAGACCGAACTCACTGTCGCAGGACTTCTCCCATTGCTCAAGTCCATACAACGCCCGATAGAGTTGAAGAAATATAGCGGTGAGACATTCGGAGTAGATGCATATGGCTGGTTGCATCGAGGCGCCGTACCGTGCGCCATTGATCTTGCTCAAGGCAAACCGACTCGCAAGTAAGTCCCAACCAAGATACAGCATGTCGCGAAAGAAGACCCTCCTTACATAAACACCATTAGGTATGTCGACTTTGCCATGAACCGAGTGCGTATGCTTAAGCACTTTGGTATAACACCTTACTTGGTATTCGATGGTGGTTTCTTGCCTAGCAAAGCTCCGACTGAAGCTTCTCGGGAGAAACGCCGAGAGGAATGTAGAAAATCTGGTCTTGAGCTTTTGAAGGCCGGCAAGCCTTCTCAAGCACATGCCGAGCTTCAAAAAGCCATTGACATCACACCGGAGATGGCTCGGCATCTAATTGAAGAGCTCAAGAAAGCCAACGTCCCTTACGTTGTTGCACCGTATGAAGCTGATCCTCAATTGGTATACTTGGAACGACAAGGCCTCATTAGTGGTATCTTGTCTGAAGATTCGGACCTGCTGGTGTTCGGAGCGAAACGACTTCTGACAAAACTCGATCAGCATGGGCAATGTATTGAGATCAACCGAAGGGATTTCTGCGCTTGTCGTGAGGTCTCTCTGACAGGCTGGACGGATGCTCAGTTTCGACAAATGGCTATCCTAAGCGGCTGCGATTATCTGGACAGTATTAACAACCTCGGACTCAAGACCGCACATAGGATGCTGCGGAAACATAAGACGCCCGAGCGAGTTGTCCGCATGCTGCAGTTCGACGGCAAACATCGAGTTCCTGCTGATTACCTGACCATGTTTCACCAAGCTGAGCAGACTTTCCTCTACCAATGGGTGTTTTGTCCTAAGGCGAATGAGCTCGTTCATTTCACCGAGCCCAGCCCGGACATCAAAGCAGATGAGCTTCCGTTCATTGGGCCTTTCATTGAGCCCGAAGTTGCCAGGGGCATCGCTATCGGAGATGTGAATCCAATCACAAAACAAAAGATTGTGCTTCGGACCCCACCGTCACCAAGAAAGCGTACTGCGTCAGGAACTTCCATTGCTGTGGCTCGACAAGGTCAACTACCCGCAGGCAAGCCAATTGACTCTTACATGAAGAATCATGGACGAATTCCCTTGGGTGAGATGGAGCCGAATTGCTTTACAGTTGACCCTACACGAGTTGCTGCGATAACTGAGAACGGCAATCGACCTATCGTATACCCGCTACCTAGACCCTATCTTGAGGGTACTCGCCCTACCTCCACTATCTCGCGTGCTTACATCAATCAATCCGAAGCTTCATCCCGCAACTCACGTCGTCGAACAGAACCTGTTCTAAATCTGCTTCACAGCGGGGGTAATTCCCAACCCCGTAGTCTGAGACGCCAGACCACCGGTCCAGAAATCAACATACTAGGGACCTCGGATATCAATGCGCCTGGCAACAGAGGCCATTCTTTCACGACTAGTTCGGGACGCCGGAGCACTAGACTGGGGCTCGATACCCTCAGGAGCTCAGAGATCGCGGGAACAATCAATCCAGCCCGGCCACCTAAGAAGGCACGTCTTTGTGACGACGCTATTTCGGAGCCAAGTCTTGGTAAAGAGAAGAGCAAGTTCTTCTCGCCTAGCGGCGTGAAGAATGTTGCTATGAAGAAAGGCAAGGGATATTTGATGTCTGACGACTCGATCGAGGATGCCTTGAGAGATCTCCCTGACTTTGATGGATGGGGTCGATTGACGAAGGAAAAGAAAGAAGTGATGGTCTATGAAGAGGCAGATGCCTCTTCGGCCAAGACTGAAATTTCTAAGGATGACGAACTTTGTAGCAAGGATGATACAGCCGAAACCACTTCCTCGATTCAGGGCAACGAACCTTCGAACACCCAGAGCATCATGGAACGATTTGCTTACACACCAAGCACTTCATCCAGCTTCCCGACCTATGGACATGGCTATTCAAGTACCCGGAGTGTCTCTGTTGCTTCCGGTAGAAATTCGCTCCCTGGTCTTACACCCGATTCATCTACGTCATTTTCTTCGTCCACGCAACCCTCTACGGCTAAGACGACACCGGCGACTTCTCGCATGACGCCTCTTCAGCGACTCGGTGCCCGAGCTTTGGGTCGTAATAAGCAGCCGCCTACGCCTACTACTTCCACGGCGCCGCAACGTCAGAAGCGACCTAGCCAAGGAAGACCTAGTATCGATTCGTTCCCCATCAACCCAGCTTTTGTGGCCCTACCTCCCGTCGACTTGGAGGAAGTGGAAGCCTTGCATCAACCTGTCGGTAGTGAGGACCTTATGTATCCCGAGGATGAAGACGATGAGACTCTGGGAGGACAGGAAAATGTACATTCAGGCAAGGAGAAGAAGATTAAGAAGCCGGACCTGTCTCGCTTTCTATTTGCCTAAACCACTGGCCTATTGGCTTAGACCCTATTTGATCAGGCCAATGATCTGTTTAGGTCACGGGCCTA
This sequence comes from Hypoxylon sp. NC0597, assembly GCA_022432515.1. NCBI lineage: Eukaryota > Fungi > Ascomycota > Sordariomycetes > Xylariales > Hypoxylaceae > Hypoxylon > Hypoxylon sp. NC0597. The sequence continues at coordinate 179,803 of JAJKLA010000033.1, forward strand.
GCTCCCGAGACAATGAGTCTCTGCATAGGCTACAGGTTATGCGTTGAGCAAACATATAGTATATATATTAGTTGAGAAAGGAGTTAAGGGCGCGAGGCGGTCATATGAGCATAGCACTGGAGTTTAAGGCGGTAGCAACGGAGTAAAGGCGCTATAAATTTTCCACGTTGGTTTAAACCGGGAGTGCCGTTAAACTAGGTACCTAGGTAGGTAGGTTTATAAGGGGCCCGGGAAAATAAAGCCAATGGAACACACGGATTACAAATGCATTTCCATAAACTAACTACGTATATTGGCGTTTACATTGGTGATATCTTGAATTTGTCATTCTTTTTTGTGCCGTGAGTAACTGATTTATTCTGTACTTAAGATGAGTAATGTAGGTACATGGTTGATACAACAAAATCTCAGCATCGCTGACTAAATACATGTAGGTACACAATTAAGAATAAGTACATGTATCTATGAATTGAAATAGGGGTAGAGGGGTACCATCATGTCTTAATACATGTATGTCGGTGCTATTTGTGGCGACTAGAAAGCTGGCGGCACGGGTGAGTGGCGCAACCCACGTCGGTGTTTCCCGGCTACCGTTAAAGCTTAATTGGGAAACCGTTTGCCGACGTATGGCCGATGGGTCCAAGTTGGTCCCCAGCGACGGGGACCAGCTGGCGTTAGAAGGAATTTAGCGTAGCATAAGCAATTGGATGCCAGTCAGTTGCGTCAGAAACCCGCGTCTGCCGTAGTTACTTCCAAGTGACTTTCTAGGATTTCCTAGGATCTAAGTGGTAAGAAAGTGGACACCCTAACACCAGACCGTACTTGCTTGGGGGTATTTCTGCTGGCAGGCACCCGAATGACTGTGTGACCCAGTTTGTTGCGCCTGCCCCTCGAATAGTGCATAGGTTGCCGCCACTGGCAGACTCGCAACAGTTGAATGTACGTATTGACCAGGGCTGTCCAGAAGAAAATAGGCAGGGACCAACACCAGCCAGATCGACCAACGTGTGTGCAACGTGCGGTGCCAGCGCTTTATTACGTCCGACTCAACCTTTTCCACTAAATAAATCTACACTACCAAATTACACTACCAAATCATATCGCATCAAAGTCAACCATCCATTCCAGCCTTCCCCAAGCTTAATAACTTCGATACATTTGTATTCGTTGTTAACTATAACAAACACTGGCACTACTTTGGAACATTCGATTTGTTTTGTTTTTGACAGCCATTCCTTGTCTAGATCGTTCTGGTTTATACCTCTCGCTCGCATCCACCCCCATGCAACCTCAAATTGACCCCTCCTCGTGCTGCTGACGACGTAGTGTTTCCCCTTCCGCTCGGCGTACCTACATTACCTACAACAAACGGTTACCCGATCCCGAGTCGTCTGCTTGCTCGAACCCGCCGAATCACATACAACACTGTCACACCACATCTAACTAGGTAGACTATCACAAGGCCATCCCTAGTAATACCACATACATTTGACGACCCCTACATACCGTCGAGATTCAAGAGGTCACGCAACAGGCTGAGTCCAACTTTTCGTTGCACGCCTTTGCCTCCAACCTATTGCTGTTACTTGAGGCTCGTCATCAGCGAGCATCCCAGAGCCAACATTTCCAACCGACAAGATTCCTCCCACAACGAGGAAGCGGAAAGCCGCTGAGGCGAAGATAGCTGCGGATACCGGTGAGGCGCTTCCTAATAAACGAGTCCTCGCCTCAGCAGCGGCGGCAGCGACACAGAACGCGGCACCTCCCACACCCATTACCGGCATGGATTCAGACGAGGACTTCGTCTCGACTGTCTCTAGTGGAGACGATGTCATGCAAGACGATACCGATAACGACGACTTGTCTGGGGCCGAAGGTATGTTTCATCTCACTGTTTTCTTTTCTTAGCGTTACTCCTAGTTTCAGTAGAGCTCGCGTGGAACTTATAAGTTAGCGTTCATAAACTCACGATATTTGGCAATGTAGATTTCGACGTGTTCGACGATGAGCCCGACGACGATCCAGGTATTACATCCCAAAAGTTCGACAAGAAGAAGGGCGTGTCGTTCGATATTAGCTATAAGGTCTATACACCTAAAGACATTGAGAAGCAACAAGAAGAAATGGTCGACGAAGTAAATATGATATTGGAAAGGAGCAAAGAAGACGCCGCCATCCTCCTACGTCACTTCCGATGGAATAAGGAGCGCTTAATTGAAGATTATATGGATAATCCATCCAAGGTCTTGGAAGAAGCAGGTTTAGGTGGTCGCTCGTCTAGGACTCCCAAACTAGAGGTCATACCGGGCTTTATGTGTGACATTTGTTGCGAAGACGAAAAGGGGTTACAGAGCTTTGCGATGATATGCGGCCATCGATATTGCGTAGATTGTTATCGGCAATACCTCACGCAGAAGATACGCGAAGAAGGCGAAGCGGCTCGCATTCAATGTCCCGCCGAAGGTTGTCACCGTATTATTGACGCTCGATCGCTTGATCTACTGGTAACTTCCGACTTGGTCGGTCGATACCAAGAACTACTCAATAGAACATATGTCGAGGACAGAGATACACTTAAGTGGTGTCCTGCACCAGACTGCGAGAATGCTGTTGAGTGTGCTATAAAGAAGAAGGATCTGGACAAGGTGGTCCCGACTGTTGCATGCATCTGCGGAAATAGATTTTGCTTCGGATGTATCCTTAGCGACCACCAGCCAGCGCCGTGCGAGTTGGTCAAGAGGTGGTTGAAAAAGTGTGCTGACGATAGCGAAACCGCAAATTGGATCTCGGCCAACACCAAAGAGTGTCCCAAGTGTAACTCAACGATCGAGAAGAACGGAGGTTGCAACCACATGACTTGCCGAAAATGCAAGCACGAATTCTGCTGGATGTGTATGGGGCTGTGGTCGGAACACGGTACGAGCTGGTACAACTGCAACCGGTTTGAAGAGAAGAGCGGCACGGAGGCACGAGATGCTCAGGCTAGATCCCGCGTGTCTTTAGAACGCTACCTTCACTACTACAACCGATATGCCAATCACGAGCAGTCGGCGCGCCTTGATAAGGACATTTTCCAGAAAACGGAGAAGAAGATGGTGCAACTCCAGACGGCTTCGGGTATGTCCTGGATCGAGGTGCAGTATCTGAACTCGGCGTCACAGGCGTTACAGACGTGCCGACAGACGCTTAAGTGGACGTACGCTTTCGCTTTCTACCTAGCCCGAAACAACCTTACAGAGATTTTTGAGGACAACCAGAAAGACTTAGAGCTCGCTGTAGAGGCGTTGTCGGAAATGTTCGAGAAACCCATTTCGGAACTCTCTGACTCCAAATTGAAAGTGGATATTATGGATAAGACGACGTACTGTAACCGTCGTAGGGTGATCTTGTTGGAGGACACCGCGGACAACTTAGCTAACGGTAAGTCGACACATTCTTGACGTAGTGAGTAACCTCAGCTAATCGTTCACTTTTTTTCCCTTATAGGCCGATGGACTTTTAATGTAGACTTGAAGAGCAGTAGCCCTGGAGCTAGCGGGACCAGCTCTCGCAGTTAAATTGTACTCTAATAGCATAGATAGACGCGATCATGGCCGGAGTTGGGAGTGCGATGTCTTTCCTGTTCTTCAATCGTCGTATTTAGCTTCAGCCTCATCTTGTACGCTAAAGCCTCAGACCAATACTCCCGCAACGCCTTCACTCTAGTCGATACGAATGAAACTGCATGGACACATTTACGTGCTGCAACCTTATTATTAACGGCCTAGAATTATATCATGTGAATGATTATAAGGAAGGTTGCCTTCCATTGAGTTCTCATTTCACGTGCCGTCGTCGTTTTGCATCTCTATAAACTCATCCAGTCCCTGTCCCTATCCCGATCTGGACCCTATCAAGGCCAGAATAATTCAAGCATTACCACATGACTCAGTTGATACAACTATATTTATCACGTATATACTATACTCAGATAGATTCTGGGGGTTATGAGCCGAAAGCGGTTACCAAAACGAGTTTATCCTCACTTTAGAATTCAACCGTAGCATGCAGTATGTAACATGCATTAGTAACATGGAGGGTAATGGGTAATATAGCACAGTGCGAAGAACCGGCAGAATTCGCAATCTAGGAGCAATATAAGCTCATCGCTACAGTGTACAAATCTACCGGATAAACTGTGTCCTCGTAACGTCATAGCTCGAGCTTTTGTACCGCCGCATTTCCCATACTTATCCGGCGAGCTTTAACAGCCGCAAAAGGTGTCAACCTCTCATCGCATCGTGGAACTTATTCTCATCCTCACCTATACCCGGTATTCCTTCTCCACACACAACATACTCCTCACACGGGCACAAACGCCCACGAAGAAAAAAGCAAAAGAAAAAGCCAAAGCAAAGCAAAAGTAAAGCAAAATGGCATTCCGCGCCCTCCGCAGCGCCCCAACCACAACATCCGCCTTCTCCCGTCCTTTCGCAGCAGCAGCTGCAGGCGCGCGCCACTTCCACGCCTCGCGCCCGGTCTTCGTCAAGGTCGGCGAGGCCATCCCCGACCTCGAGGTGCTGCAGGAGGATTCGCCCGGCAACAAGGTCAATCTGGCCAAGGAGCTTGCTAACGCGAAGGGCGTCGTCGTCGGCGTGCCCGCTGCGTTCTCCGGCGCGTGCAGCCAGAAACATGTCCCGAGCTACATCCAGCATCCGAAGTTGAAGGAGGCCGGGAAGGTTTTTGTGGTTGCTGTTAATGATGCTTTTGTGTGAGTTTTTTTTTTACTGTGTGGTTTTGAAATTTGGTATGGTGGGGTGAGTGAGCGTGAGTGAACGAGTGAGTGAACGGGATGGATGGATGGATTGGAATATGCGGATCATAGTGGTTTCTTTTCAGTTCCAGATGAAGAGTGGTATAGCTGACATGAAGCAGCATGAAGGCATGGGCCGACCAGCTCGATCCTAACCACAAGTCCGGAGTGAGTCGCCCGCCCGGAACCCCTACTTCAGGAGCTCTGTATATTAACACCCTCTGTAGATTCGCTTCCTGGCCGATCCCGCCGGCGAGTTCACCAAGGCTCTCGACCTGGGCTTTGAGGCTCCCGCTCTCTTCGGCGACACGCGGGCCAAGCGCTATGCTCTCGTTGTCGAGAACGGCAAGGTCAAGTCCGTGCACGTCGAGCCGGACAACACTGGAACTGATGGTGAGTCTAATCAATTAACCCCAGGCTCCGTGGATCTGAGATGCGTTGAAGGGTGCTGACCGCTGTATAGTTTCTATGGCCGACAAGGTCCTAGGTTAGACACAGTTCTCAAGGCATGGCATGGCAGTTTTATTGTTACCGTCTGCCCTAGTGTGTCCGGTGGAAAGTGATGAAAGCTGGAGAAAAATGATGTGACGTCTGTATATAAATGGAAACGTTTTCTGATGTGATACACTTGGTCTTGATTCCTAGCCCCTCCAAGAAGCCCGTTTTATTAGAAATCCATATATCGTGAGCCCAGATGCGATTTTTCGATGATAATTTTAGCATAGATCATCCGCAAGTTTGGCGTGGCATTTCGCTAGGAACTTATTCTTTAAAAAAGGAGCCGTCAAGCTCCTTTTCTACTACGCCTAGAAGTTCATCTCGTCCAGCAGCTGCGTGACTCCACGTTCATGTGCATGTCATGGGAAATGTATGAGAAAAGCAATAGGCTAATCATTAAGTACCTAATCTCGTCAATGAGGACTATGTTGTGATTGTAAGGTGCTAGCAAATAGCATAGAAGCGTAACGAGCCAATCTAGATATCCTCGCCATGTTCCGGACGCCGAACTAGCTAAGTCAAGCCGTCATGATTATATAGTACAGGTCCTTTTATCCTCCTCATGAACTCAAGTGTCATAGCCTCAGGGCTCACCGCCATCAAATATCAAATATCATGCCCATCAAGCTTTATAAAGCCTTGACAGCAGTAAAGAACGGATTCCCCAACAATCTCTCATCCTTCTTTACCAGCTCTCTCAGCCTTCCCACCATCTCCTCCTTCGTCATGCTCCCATCTTTCACTTCATCCTTCCACTTAACCAAGACCTCTTTGAGTCTTGCGCTGCCCTCTTCGACGTCCTCTTTACTATACTGCTGCGCACCTAAGCCATCATTCTCATGCTTAGCCGTAAAGTCCTCGAGCTCATCCGCCTTGCGCTTCGCCATTCTAACAACCTTATCGGGAAACCGGACCAGCTCGGCAACATGGATACCGAAGCTCTGATCGCAGATCCCGGGCTCAACCTTGTATAGGAGCGTTACTTCGCGCTTATCAACGCCCTCTTTTTTGTCTGAGGAAGAGATATGCGCCGTGACATGAAGGTTGCGGACCTGTGGGTAGCTATCCGCAAGCGCGGTTAGCTCGTGGAAGTGTGTAGCGAACATGGCGAAGCAGTTGATTTCCTTCACGATATGCTCACTGATCGCCCAGGCCAAACCAAAGCCATCATAGGTGGAGGTGCCGCGGCCAAGCTCGTCAATAATGATAAGCGACTCGGCGGTCGCGGACTTAAGAATGTTGGCCGTTTCCAACATCTCCGCCATGAAAGTCGAAACACCCTTTAATTGGGAGTCGCTGGCGCCGACACGCGCAAGGATGGAATCGAAGATGGTGAGTTCGGCCTCGGAGCAGGGGACAAAGCACCCGATCTGCGCCATCAGTGCGATCACGCCGATCTGTCGGATGTACGTCGATTTACCACCCATATTCGGACCTGTGATGATCAAGAACGAGGACTCCCCACGTCGGAGCTCGACATCGTTGGTGATGAACTGGATGTCGTCTTGCATCTCCATGCACGGGTGGCGCGCCTCCTTTAGGACGGTAGAGCCCTCGCCTCGGGGGTGGATGGTAGGACGGACGTAGGAAGTGGGTGCGTGGACCGAGCAGTGCGCGAACGATACGATGACGTCTAGGTGTGCTAGGACACCGGCAAGTTGCTCGAGCACCGGGCAGTAGGAGGCTGCAACGCTTACAACTTCGTTGACCAAGCCGCTCTGCGTCCTATCATAGGTCTGAGATAGCTGGTCGAATTCCCGACGGTAAGATTGCAGTGTCTTCGTAGTAAAATAAACACCGTTCTTCTGTGTCGAGCATTCCTGGTATTGGGAGTTGTTGCGGATGCAGCTAGCTTCTGTCCTTGTCAGTCGCATGCACCAACCGTGGACCTTGTGGTTCTCGAGGAATATCTTCTTGTTTTCCTCCTGGTTAAGATCGTCTGCTGCCTTTTGGAATTCCTTGTCCATGTTTGATCTGAGCTTATCGAGTTTTCTTCGCACAATGCGTAGGTTGTCGTCAAACTCGGGCTTGATAATAAATTCGTGATTATCAAGAGCCTCAAGATCCACAGTGGTTTCGACCATATCTGCGAGCTTCCCGAGGCTATCAGAGAGCTCCCTTATTTTGTTGGTATATGCTTCATCTAATGGATCTTTGTACTTCTCATCCATGACTCCCTCCAGGGTTCCTAGAAATCCGGGTAGGCGAATAACTACCTGATATGCTCTAACAACATCCTCCAAATTTGCTTTATTTCGTTGGAAGCGTTTTGCTAAGCGATAAAGGTCGGGTACCGACTTCAAATGCTCCTCTTGCATAGTCTGGCGGAGCTCCGTATCGTTGACGAAGGCCTCAACCAACTGCTGGCGCTTCTCAATCTCCTCTTTATTCATTAGGGGCTGCTTCAACCATTGTGATAGTAACCGACTGCCGACCGGTGTTCTGCAATGGTTCAGAAGTCCGAATAAGCTCATAGTCTTCGAGCCATCTTTTGCGCCAGGCATTAGGTTAAGAGCCTTTAGTGCAGCAGCGTCGAGCTTCATATAATGGGATAAATCATGTTGATAGAGCTGGTACTGGCCAAAATTGGACGGATCTTGCAGAACGCTTAGATACTTTATCAATGCGGCCGCGGAACCCATGGCCAGCTTGAGATCCGTCTGAGGAAGCAGGGTGGCAGATCGCTCATCTTTGAGTAACCGAGCAAGGTCCTGCTCAATATCTTTAGTTCCAAAGTCGCCAGCTGGTCTCTCAGCTATGGCGACCCCACAGTTGTCGATAATCTGTCTAAGTTTGGCTAATTCGGGGTCTCTATCCTTCTCGGCTTTGTCAATCTGAATAAGACATTCTTTGACGCCAAGTTGGATGAGCAGAGCCTCGAAGTTGGAGTATAGGTCGTTGTCTAAGAACTCGCTAACACCTAGCTCTCGGACACTAGCATCGGCAAAGCAAACACCCACACTTCTCGCCTCGGTGGCCTTGGCCGAAATCTTGACAGCAAGTATCATGGGAGCAGATTCGAACTGGCCACCGAGCTCTTCCTCAACATCTTGTAGGTTTCCAGGGGATGCTTGCTTGACGACCTTCCAGTTCATTCGACCGCCGCTACTAGCATATATCTCGACTCGCTTTCCAAGCTTGAAGAGGGCTTCTCGAAGGAACTGTCGGAACACAGTAACTGTCATAGTCACGGAGGCCAGTCCGCTAGCATCGTTTCGACCTAGTTGACGCACGACTGAGGTCGTCTTGTAGACCGTTCTCGCAATGAAGTTCGCATCTTCGCCGTGAGCCGTGTACCAGTCGCCTCGGTCAAATATGCGTACAGTCTCATCGCCTACGGTGGGCAGTGATTTGAAGAAACGGATAAAACCGTGTTCATCATCGACCTAGTACAAAATGTGTCAGTTTTATGTTAGAACTGAGTCATGGCTCTTGGAACGCAATACCTTCAATTCAGGTCGGGACGACATCTTAATCACTATTAGTTCTCCAACGGTACACTTCAAGTAATCTTATAAGAGTAAGGAAATATCTGTCGGAACTCTTATTCCATATTTCGAGGTGCGACGTTCACCTCCACTTCACTCCTTGTGTTTCTCCTAATACAAGATAACTTTTTAAGGGTCCAAGTACCAAGTCGCGTCTAAAATTCAATTAAAGCTTGTCGACGCGACGAGACGCGCTTGGTCGCTTACGTAAACACCGCCTGGATCGCCCTACGCTCCTGCAGCTACAGGGGAGTAGGTACCTACCGCTGCTACGTCAACTTTTTTGCTAGTGCGTGAAGCTGGCGGCGGGGTCATTCCGAGAGAGCCCCAGCGGGAAATTTTACAGGGTCCCAAATCCAATTTTACAGGGAACTCCCAAGCTCTAAATTCCACAAACCCCACTAGGAATTGGAAAGTTTCCAGCACTTTTTCGTAATTCCGTATCGCAATTCTTTGTGTCTACGATTCCTCGAATCCGTGTCAATTGACTCACCAGACAGCATGGCAGAGAACGCAGAATCCATGGACACGGCTACTGAAAGCCTGGTGGATTCAGATACCACCATGAGATCCGGACCTCAAGGCCAACAAGCCACAGATCAAAGGGAAGGCGAACGAGAAGGAGGATTGAAGCGACCACTACCGAGTGATGCCAGCAGCAACAATGCCAATCGCAAACGCAATAAAGGAGAGAGCGATCCTCACGAAGAGGAGGAGGAGAATGCAAGCACAAGCACCGATACGCCTACGCTCTCCAAGAATCAGCTGCGAAAGTTGAGACGACAGAAGATGTGGGAGGAGAAGAAAAAAGAGAAGAGGAATGTGCGCAGACAGAAGCGCCAGGACAAGAAGGAGCGGAAACAACTTGAAAGAGAGGCCGAAATTGCCGCTGCTGCTGCCGAGGGAAGAGAACCAATACTCGAGGAAAAGCCACAACGAGCACCTCCCATCAAGGTGCCGGTGACGGTTATCATCGACTGTCAATTTGAGAAGTACATGATGGAGAAGGAACTGGTGTCCCTGGGGAATCAGGTCACCCGTTGCTACTCCGATAACAAAAATTCTAAACACCCCGTTCACTTGTTCATCAGTTCCTATGGCGGCCAAATGAAGGAGAGGAACGAGACCGTTCTCAATAATCAGCACAAGAATTGGAAAAATATCCATTTCGTTGAGGGTGACTTTGTTGATGCTGCCGCTCAGGCAAAGACCTTGATGGGTAAGATGTCAGAAGATCAACTTATCGACGTGCTGGCGCAAGGCAAGGAGGGCGACTCGATTTCACTGTCCAATTATAGTGAAGACTCTAAGAAGAAGCAGAAAACTGCACCAGTTCCAGAACCTGAGGCCGACGACGTAGACAAGTCTATCGTCTACCTAACTGCTGACTCACCTTATACTATTGACCGCCTAGAGCCGAACACATGTTATGTTATTGGTGGTTTGATCGACAAGAATCGCGAGAAGGGGTTATGCTACAAGATCGCGCGCCAAAGGAATGTCCGTACGGCCAAGCTTCCTATTGGTGATTTCATGGTAATGTCGACCCGTCACGTCCTTGCCACAAATCATGTCTTAGAGATCATGCTCCAATGGCTCGAGACGGGCGACTGGAGGACCGCCTTCATGAAGGTGATTCCCCAGAGGAAAGGAGGCAAGCTGAAGGAAGACACCAGCACGCCTAAAGGGCAAGAGAATACCCAACCAGAAAATGACGCAGTTACAACCGAAGATGTCGAGATGACCTCTCTAGAGGCAGACCAGCAAGAAGAATCTGCCACTCAAGCAGTTTAGGGTTCTGTTCAAGTGGATGGAGACGACTCCGGCGAGGACCATCAGAAGAACTTACTCAGCCAGCAACAAAAGTCAACGCCACTCATCTCACCAATAGTAGTCGAAACATCTACTGACGGCGTTCTTAACCAAAATATATCTACCAATGGTTTTCAGACCCAGAGTAAGCCAACAGATTGGTTTAAAGATGCCCTTGCTTCTCTCCCCCATCGTGATCCTGTCAAAGACAAGGTAGACAAGTGGCTCGAGAGTTGCGACATAGCCAGGAGAACCCCCAGCTACTATCCGAAACCAATAATACCTTACTGCTAAGGCAGCAGTGATCCTGAAGGGACACCTAAGTTTCCGATCGTCTAAATTCTGCCTTCGGGAAGCCGGGCGGATTTTTCATGAGTCGAGAGTGTACACTAATGAACGAACATGGTGAGCATAGTGCATTCCTCTTTGTAGCTCTCTCAAGATATCCCAACGCTACCTCATTTCCAGGTTTCTTAGCTTATCATCAGGTGATGATGCGTGGAAACATTTCGTCTCTACCTCGTTGGCCTATAAGCATAGCAACCTAGGTGAATAGGAACCGTGCAAGCGGCGTTTTCAAGCTTGTAAACTATCTATATATTCAGCTAGGATTACAAGCTTCGGAAATACTAATGGCAATTACTATGATACCCTAGTTGAATGACAAATTCTATTTACCCATGCTACTATGATGCGAGTCGGCATTTGGTAGTATAAAAGAAGCCTCTGTGTTTATGTTTTTTAAATACTTCATTGTCAGTTTTCGAACCCCCATCTCTGCCGCGTCTATTCCATGATATCTGCTCACGCTTCTGAGTTTGTGCTTAAAGCTATATATTAAATACAAACTAGAAGTGGAAGCAATACACAAGTAACGCATATTTGATTGAATATCTAGTGAATTCCTTCTTGTGCAAGAGGCGTCTCCAGGTTCTTCATACCTATCCCCGAACTTCCAAGTGGCTGGCTTTCGAGTTCCACCGGTCCATGAGGGTATGTTCCTACAGTGGTCCCCTGCAACTCGCCATGCCGTTGCGCAAGATAGAACGGATCAACTCGGCTTCCCATCTGTGTATCCTGAAGCTCCGGCATCCAAGCCTCGTGCTCACCGTTTCCACGCGTGTCTTGTCCATCTCCCTTGAATGTGTTGTGAGGCCATACTTCCTTTTTCTTCCACGACGTCCACCAAGTATTGTTCGAGCCCATATTTTCAGATGTCGCCGGGTCTTGCTGGGCTCGCCTCTTTCGCCGTCGCCGAGAGAACGCAAAACAGAAGCTCGATATTAGTAAGACTAAAAACGCCATAGCACCAACGGAGATCCCCGCGATAGCTCCGCCTGACAAGCTACTTGCGCCATTTGAGGCATCTACACCATCTTGATGAGAATCCTCAGGTGATGTGGTAGAGGTACTGAGAGGGAGATTCGACGGTGTTGCCGTCGCCGTTGCCGAAGTCGTTGATCCCGATCCTGTTGTCGTCATTACCGGAGCGAGTCCCATGAGGGCCCTAAAAGAATTTGCGACAGTGACCGGAAAATATGTGAGGTCGGACTCGTTCCAGACGATTTGTACAGGCTCTTCGATAGCCACTAGCGCAGATCCGATTGTCGTTGTAGAAGGACCAGATGTGTCGCCATCCATTGTCGTTTCGTCCGTGACAGTTGCGACGACGGGCGGTACCAGCCCTGAGAAACATTCTGGATATGCGCTGAAGTGCTCGCGATAGGATAGTTTATACCCGCTGCAAGGAAACGTGGGATGATTGATTAGTTTAGATTCGTTTTTGAAATGATATTTTGGTGTTTACTTACGTGCTGCAACAGTATCCCACATACCACGAAGGCGCCTGAGAACTGCCCCTCCTACCACTTTCTACCGTCACGTCGAGAGATTTGAATTCTTGGCCGCTCGGACAGATTCCTGGCCTGTATACGCTATTTTGTCCGTTGAACGGCTGGCACGCGATCGGATACTCCGTATTGTAGTGGCGATCCTTCCAGACCGTCCCCTCGGTTTCGACGTCGTACACCCAGTTATTCTTGCAGCTATCCGGAGGCGTGAAGGTAGTCAGTAGCGGAACAAGACCGCCGAAACTACCGGATAGCGGCCCCGGTACTGTAGTTGTGGTGCCCGGAGGCTTCGTGGTAGTCATGTTGGGACGTGATTCTCTATTCGACGCGCTTGCCGAATTTCCCTCGAATCTTGAAATTTGGCAAAGTTTCTCTTGTGGGTGGTAAGGGAGAGTCTCGTGTTATCATTTGTTCCGAGTGCAAACAATTGTCCCGCCACTCCGACTCACACTCGGGAGTTGGCTTTAGCGCCTATTATCTCGCGACCCGGTAGGGTGGTTTCGCGTCGGAACCGTGTTTGGAGAAGTTTGCCTAGGTAGTTGCCATTCAATCGGGTTGATGTGAATCCTCTTACCTAACACGCTTAGACGAGTCCCCTTCAGTTACTGAGGGTGTTGTTAGTTGTTATACACGCTACGCAATTTGTAACTTGGAAGGCACCTAAGTAGGTAGGTACTCTTCAACTAGTACATGCTTTAGGTAGATATTCTTGGTGAACGGGTTTATTTCACCTCAGCTTGATTCATACTAAGATTTTGATTTGAACTGTGCTACGTGAGGCAGAGTTGATATGAGATATAACCAGAAGGCTATCATACAGTAAAGCAAAACATCTAGGCTTCATTATTAACTAACATTATATCTAAGAGCCTAGATTTCATATATACAAATAATACCAAACCCCTCGTCCTGTACTCCATTTTCTCGAATCGAGGTACATGAGGTATTCTAACATGGAAGAGAACCGAGCCTTTAGTATCTGTCAAGGCTTCAACGGACCATCACAACATGGTGATTGTTAGAGTGGTTGAACCTGTTTAACTTAGAAAAAGACGTCTGGTAGTATCCAATGCGGACTTGGAAATGTTTTACCCCTCCGAATCCACCCATCTCATAACGTCTCTGCTGTAATCAAACCCGCCCGTGCGGACCTGTATCATCCATTCTTCAAAGTCATCTTCGTCGAGAGGCCTATATCTCGATCTGATTATCTCTTTCTTACCGAATTTATGTAGCATCTGAGCCGCGCTGGCGCGATAATTGGGGTCGTAAACCCCCATTTCTCGTATGTATGCTACTTTTGGATTTTTAGCAGCAGCTCTTGTAGCGATCCTATATACCTCGACTGGCTTGATCGATTTTCCTTTTTTTGTTCTAAGCCTTCCACGAAAATTGTCCACATCGTAGACCCATAACATGGTTATGAACAGGGACCAGATGTCCATCCTGGATGAGGGTACTTCGGACTCGTTCGTCACCTCTGGCGCCGCGTATATCTTGGTGCCAACCTTAGATCCTATCAAGATGATTTCGTTCGCCAAACCAAAGTCCGCTAATACGAATCGATAACGCCCTTGATGGTCCGTGTCGTAAAGAATATTTTCTGGTTTTACATCGCGATGTACCATCAACCTTGAGGCAAGATAGTCGAGTGCAGTGAGCATCTGAAAGAGCGCTCTGTGTCCAATTTCCATCCTCTGCTGCTCTGGAAGCTCTGCTACGCTTCCAGTCATCAGCTCTAGTAAGCTTCCTTCCATTAGGGGGAAGAACATTTCGACAGTTTCAGTACCCCAGCCTTGAGAGCCAAATAGCTTTATAATATTAGGCTGAAACGTCAACCGTTAGCCAAAAGGTGGTCACCTTCACTGTGTTAATTAGGGCATATATAGGGGGGTTCTCACATGATTGATCCGTTTTAAGTAATGAACCTCGCGTTCTCGGGCCAATTTCACTCTCTCCTCCCATTCCTTATCCTCTTCGAAATCTTCGGGGGGGAGGATCGTCTTTACAGCTATATAATCTCCTGAGAGCGCATCAATAGTCTTATGCTACAACATCGAGAGTCAGTGATACTTTTGCTGGGAAAGAGGTTCAGAGGCATTAACTCCTCTGACACCATAATTAGGAAGCTTTGATTCCCAATATAGGTATGTTCCAAGGGGAAATGAAGAATTATCGGTGTTACTTACTACTTTTCCATAGCCACCCTCCCCCAGTTCTAGCGTAGGAATGTGGTTTATTTCATTAGGTTCTCTAAATGGCGTCTGGCCGGGAAAATCTATGAGACATCTTTCCCGTACATCTCTAGAGGCTCCGGAAATTCGTTTATTAACCAACCATAGAACTTGTCCCGGATTCAGACCCCATACGATCTCGAACTTGACGTTGTCGATCGAGCCTTCTTTCCCAAGGTGCAGCATGGTATTGTGGAGGTTAGTGATAGCCACTCGACGTGGGCCATCCCCTTTGGGCATTTGGTTGCTCGTTTTGTTAGAATCGTAAACCTGAGTCCTTCCTCGTGATCTGTCCTGTAGAGCCGAGTGTCAGCTACTTCTCTTTCGGAGATATTAGGAGCATTATTTACGAATTCTTAGACCCGCCTTTAGAGCAATTCAACTCAGGGGTGACTTACTTCAATCAAGACGATTCCAGTTTTATAATTGATGACGAACGCACAATTGACAGGAGAAATATCTCTTCCTCCAATATATATGTCTGCCTGGCTTTTACTGCTTCCGAGTGTTGCAATCGTGAGAATTGGGTTCGGATCCTTAGTAACGGAGAAGTTTCCAAAATTCAAGCGTCTCTTCGTATAAAGCTGAGTTTCTGAAACCGCCTTGCGGTTGTACTTGTGTGATACAGCTTCTCTTGCTCGCGGATTGACACCTTTCAAGGAAAAGATTATGTCCCCGGTATGAGTATCCATGGTTGTACGGACGGTTGCGTTGTTAGGGTTTAGCAATACCAAAACACGAGGATCGAAATCGAATTCTACGCGGATCCATAGATGCTATCGATGGATATAGCTATTTTAGGATATTACTAGAACGATTATTGTATTCTGGGCAACAAAGAGGTGTGCAAATCATTCCTCGCATCCCAATCTACCTCGTCCACGGGTCGATAGTAACAAAGGCTGTGTAGGCCTTAAATGAATCGCGTTCAGCAAAAACAGCTTGTTCTAGTAGGAACAGGTCGATTTAATGGGGAATATTAATTCACATGCTGTTCGCTTTCATAAGATCTATATCATATTGTCTCTTATGTTTAGAGATGAGTAGTTAAACTACAGCATACCGTTTTACAAATTCAAATCTCGGCGCTGTGGAATCTAGCATTGGATAGACGATAAACAGAAACTCCTGGGACAAAATGACTGACTTTTGGGCCGTCACAAATCCAATCTTCACTGACAGTGATCTCCGTCAGATTTGGCACGACAATTCAACCCCGTCGAAGCAGTACGATGACCAGATCGTCGAGGAAATGGAGCGTATATGGGACTCTGATCCGCTAACAACGAATAGACGAGACAAGTTTTTACATGTCAACCCTGGGTTGCAAGGTGGTTGGCTCTATGATCGAGCCGCCGAAGAAGTGCGGGCTCAATGGATTGAACAAAGGATATGGAAGAACTCGTGGGACTACAACTTCGGCCAGCGGAGACCTGAGTCTACGGCTACGTGGAAGCATGAAGATCCGCTTCGGTATGATGATCTATAGATGCTTATGAGACATTCCGAGCTAACTGAAAGTAGATTTGCTTTCCTCGATGTGCCAAACCAAACGGGACGCGAAGCTCGATCTCGCCCAAAATGGAAAGAGGACGTCATGCAAGAGCGTGATGCATCGCGTCCGATCAACCAATTCATCTACCAGGTGAAGAGCGAGTGCGAAAGGCTTGAGGACCTGAGTAAGAAAGATGATTCGACTCCTCCCGCGAACATCTATAGTCGTGCCTACGACATAGTGCGCGACCGCTGGACCAAGAGGCACGTTTGGGACGAAGAATGGGGTGTACTGCCCGGCATGACCTGGCCACATGAGGGGCCAGAGCCTGAGTTCAGTGACATGGGGTCGGGATTAGGGTCGGACTACTCCTCGACGCCTTCAACGCCGACTCTCTCGGAGATAGAGGAAGATGAGGAGATTAAGGCATGGACGAAAGGAACCATGGTTGTAACAGAGGAACCAGGAAAGCGCAAACGAACTTCGACAGACGATCAACCCGAAAATCCTTCTGCAGACCCACAATCGAAAAGGTCTACACGCAAGGTTAAATTTGCAGATTTGTCTATTGGAACCGACGGAGGCTCCTCCTATATACTATAGCTTTCTAGGCTCATAGCTGAAGCTTGGAACTGCCCAATACCCCCTCGGCTGTGATGGAGACTATAGGGTAGAGATAGTCGAGATTGATGTTGAGGATGGATTGGAGCGGCTCATAGTAATATCTGGATGAGGGTACCGCACATGGAGCATCTTTGCCTGGCGATGTAGATGAAAATTGATGAACGAAAACTATTAGATTACTGTCTATGTGAATAAAACCAGCCATAAAACCCCATCATTTTTTATAGACAAGAATTGGGAAGCGTGACATGTTTCGTACCTATAACATTTCCCCTATTCTAGAGTACATATAGTCACTAGGTGGGTTCAAAGACCATGTGTCAGATGTTTCACCTTTAGGTGTCACCTAGACATGATGGACAAAGAAGCATCTTGTATATATACCTTGAGTCTAGCCAGATAGTTTCTAGTTCCTCGCGGAACAACGTACTCATTCCCATCATCCTAGGTGCGCCACGTGACGCCATGCTCCCTACCTAGAAACGACACCTGTCCCGTACGGCACCTTATTTCCACATAAAACCCGAGTTCTAGCACGAGGTCTCTGGCAAATCCCAGGTGAAGTGCAAGTAAAGATACGACATTTCGTACAGCGCGAGAGCCGCATCACATGAAGGTAGGGCTTAAGTAAGGTAACCCATCTTTCCCCAGAGGGACCTCTACCGTACCACCTACGCCTCACGCATACATAGGTATATGTATGTGTAGCTCCGAGTCGGAATTCGGAAGAGGTTTCGGTTCGGGGAGCATGGGATTTTCGCGGAGGGACCCTGAAAAAAATCCCCTTTCTAGCCTATGCTGCTGGGCTCTTCGTCGGCTGTGGGTTGTGGTTGCTTTCGAGCATGCAGGTGAGTACTATGGTTGTATGCTGCAAGCTATTTTAAGACACTTCATGTAGCACGGAGGCAATATATCTTATCTAGGGAAATGGTAGGGTAGCTTCGTTATGTACCTACTCTGCCTGCGCAGCTAGAAACGACCTTGCCTCAGGTGGAGCTCGTGTTCGTTCCTCTCTCCGCGGGACGGCGGCTGGCGGATATGGGCGTGTCGCGGTTGGCGGTAGGGTATTGCGAACCGGCTAATTTGAAACCTGCTCTGTACTATCTCTTCCATCTGCATTTCGATGATGTTCAAGGACTGCGTGCACGTTCTCTCTGCATCATTCTATTACCTACGTGGTAATCCCCGTCTCTACCCTGTCCGTTTCTTCAAGATGGAGCCACGTTTCCGGGATAAAGAGAGGTTGGCGTCGCGAGGGGAAAATCTGGGGATGAAGAGCCCACTATTCGAAGCCAAGACCATAGTTCCATTCACAATAGATACATAAAAGTATGGACGTAAACCCATGGATGGCCATCGCGAAGAGCTTGTCAGTTCTTTTTTTAGACATAAACCCTGCTGTGATACGGTAACTTGGTTTCGAACATTTGAGATTGAATTTCCAGGATAGCAATACCGTCGCTGCATCCCGAGTGCGGAGCTAGATATCCGCACTCTGGACTTTAGACGCTTGCGAGTGAGTGGCTTGATCAGTGCCGGCGTAGCCGAAGGGCAAAGCAAAAGTTCAAAAGGGTAGGTTCACGAACACCGTTCAATGTTGTAAGTAAGTCTAATAACAATTTAAACCACGCTTAGCTAAGATTCTCAAGGGGCTCTAGCTGGAGCTGTCAAATTGCGTTACGGCGTAAGCGTCCTTACGAAGTCGACTTTGGCTCCTTGAGGCGCTGTTGCTAGCCCAGGATCTCTCCTGGTCTTACCTAAGTGTACCTAATGTACCTGCTACATTAGTACGGACTACGGAAGCATGTATCCCACGCGAGGACATGCTCATTTAAGCTTAGTATCACGATAGCCAGCGCATAAAGGGAAAAAAAGGGGTAGAGGGAAATTTCAAACGTTTGTCCGAATCGAGGCAGGCTAGCTGCACGGGGAATTCGGGAAATTTTTATTGACAGAAAATACCACGAGGGAGTTGTTGAAGCAGCATTGCCCCGGATGACGGATCTGGATTAGTAGATCTCTGGATCTCAACCACGGAATCAGATCGGGATGCAACGATTGGGCGAACTATTGACTGCGCAATGGAACGCGGGCTACGAGTGAGCTTCCTGTCTGAGCGTCTTACTTGCAGCTGGCAAGACAAGGAAAAGAGACATTGAAGAAGTTTGGGTTTGCTTCTTACATACATCGTAGTACATTAGGTACCTGGCTTATTTCGCTTTGAACCGTGGAAAAAGGCCTAGCCAGGAAAACCAAAGTAATCCGACTGGCTAGTTTCCTAGATTTCTCTCACGCTTTCCCCCCACGCGCGCTTCTTCTCGTCAAGACAAATACAATAAGCCTTTCCGGAAGTCCCAAGCCGTCCGCCGTCTCTTCCCCTTAGCGGCGATAAGTCCGCACGAGAAAGACTCCAGTTTCCTAACTACCCATACTGAACCAGGCATGCGCCGAGACAGCGCTTACGATAGCTCAGGATTGGTTTGTTAGCTGCGGTAAATAGTATGTACTATGTAATGTGCTAGCCCCGTGTCGCGATTTTTGTGCCTATCGCGGTATTAGCTGCCGATCATTTGCACTTTTCGGGATTGCGATTCAACTTGGCGGGCAAGGCCTTGGGAGGCGGCCGCACGAGCCCTGTTTTTGGACCTTTTCCTGCGTCTGAATGAACTTTTTAATCTCTCATTAGGAGATGCTGACGAGGCAAGCCACTTTCTTACCGGCTTGGAGGACTCCAAGGAGAAGAAGGAGAAGCGAAAATCAGACGTTATAGAAGCAAAACCTATGCTTATGTTTCATGTTTCATCACGGGTGTACCCGATACCTAGGTATGGAATGGACAGGAGATACCAAGCTAGTTGCTCACCTGAAGGGCTAGGCACTTTTGTCTTAACGGAACATGGTTAAAGTAGGGTCAACATACCGGCCGAGTCGCGTCATTGTCACCCTCGATAAAAATAAAAAACAATAGCCGGAGACTTTTATCGTTCGATGGCCAGTGATACATCATAATGAGCTTAAGTAATTGGCTGTATGCATAATGTCCTTTCCTAGATAGATCGATCCCAGATATCGCCCGTCATGTCTTGCATCGTGGGTGGTACAAGCCATAAGTCAAAGCGTTAGCAGCCACGGACCCGGCCGGACGTTCTAGAGGACCACGTTCCTGGAACCAAGACGCCGGCGCTTCTGGACCCATTCTGTTTAAGAGTCGAATGGTAAACATGGGCTCAGCTTTCTCCTAATAGGACAACAAGGCGGACCGGGACGCTTTATCATGCTCGGAAATCCCGAGAATATCTCCAGTGGAAAGATGTTGAAGCTAATTGTCCCATATGAACAGAGGGAGGGTAAGGTGAAGTTAGACGTTGATGACCGTCCGGGTACCTGTGTAATCGTATTAGCTTCGTCCTCACTCACAGTACTCTGATTCAACCGCAAAGTTCATAAGCCTTTCCATCTATTTTTGCTTTTCTAACCCCAGGTCGACCATGCTCACATCCATTCAGCGATAAACTACAAATTAATGGTTGGCTAAATAGGGAAGTATGTATAGAGACGGTATGTAGTTTGTGCATTTGACTGCATATTTCTAAGTCCTTTACCGGCCGGGAAATGTTAAGCCGAAGCTTGTTCGAGGCGGGTAAGTTGAGATGACCTTTCAAATGCCAAGCCTTTCCTTATGTCTACTCCTGACGAATTGAAGACTCAAGGAGGAAAGTCTAGAGAATTGGGAGGAGGATCTGAGCTGATAATAAGATTGAAGTTAGCTGTGACGCTGTCATCCGGCGCGTAACATAGCCCTCGCCCCCATGGGGGATTAAGGATCAGGAGCATGAGTCGTGCTACTCGTGACTCGCGGAGCATCGGCGCATAGTAACATCGTTCTTAGAGGTGGTGCTTTTATTGATTATATCTGCTCGTATCGCTCAACACCGTCCAACTCATTAAAGTAGACGCTGAAAGGAAATTATAAGTTTTTGCCGCTGAAATTTCATCGAGATAGGAGCCGGCCAAATCTGATGCTATCCAATTTATAGTGGATGAACTAAAGAGTTGGCTTGCCCACTTAATACCTGGCATATATCGGTATATACCTGGGTAGGTATGTACCCGATACGTACGCACATACAAAGTAGGCCAATGAGCTGTCAACTATGTATGAGAACTGTAGATAGATGACTATAGGATAATAGTGGGCTTGTCTTTTGCATATGCCATAGGTCATACCTAATAGCATGTGTTTTTTTTCTCACAACCACTGGTATCCCGCTGACCCGTCTATGGATGTCAATTCGACAGGTTTTCCCCGCAGCCCGCGTAACATGGTCGCCCTCCTATATGTACGACGTATGCAGTACATACTGCACAATACCATGCACAATACCACGGTTCTACTTGGTGAGTGAATAAGGGTCCTTGCAATATGCTGTAGTAGGTGTTGCAGAGGTCTTGTAGAGGCTGCAAGCTCCCATAATAAAAAGCAGAATGTAAAAACATATATATATATATCCAGGTACCTATAAAGTAGATAGGGAAAAAACGACGTATGAGAAAAGGGGGGAGACGAGAAAAAAAAAACAAGAGCGTCACTTAGGCTGTAAGAGGAAGTAGTACGAAGGTACCGAGAGATGGGTGACAGGGGTCCACTCCCACTCTTCCCGTATGATGAATGACTTTCCAGGTTGGTAGAGGATGACCCTATGCCGTCACGCTTGACTGGAAAATTTCCCGTAAAGGATAAGGTAGGAAGGCCCAGAGAGAAGCTGTCCCTTGGCCACCACCCTAAGCTTTTTGCTTGCTTGTCAGGTTGTCCCTCTTCTGCGCGTGGTATGTGTGGTATGTGCGCTCTGACTTTGACGATCCAAGTAGTCTCTCCCCTCCTATCCACACCTCTCCGTTCCAGGATTTCTGCCAGGACGCCCCCATAATATCTATGAATTGAAGCATTCTCTGCTTTTATTACTGTAACCTCGCAAAGCTAGCCTAGCCAGCCAGCCCCAAAAAAAACTAGAGGTGTACCCGAATTCCGCCCGCCCACCCTGTCCGTCCAATTCATTCTCAAAAGTCTTTAAACATTTCCCTGTTCGGGGTCAGCTCGTCATGGTTTTTCTGTATTCATATCGAGTCCTGGAATTCATTCCCGCCAATTGAGTGACACAACCTAAATCTTTAGGCGGACACCGCCTTCAGTACCTTGCTCAATACCAGACGAAGAGACAGACTGTTAGTTTGTCTGCTGCATTGTCCTTGGCGTCGTCTATTGTCGGAATCTCAACGCCCGTAGAAAAAAAAACACCCCATCTTGCAAGTACATCGGCTATTGTTATCTGCGGATTGCGTGTCTGTACGGTACTTGGAGGCACAAATATAACGAAAGCGCATACCACGCATACCATCAAATCCTCGAGAAAGCTCGACGCAGTTCCCAGAGTGGAAATATTAGAAGACTTTGAATCACGAACACGACACGAGTACGTAAGGCGTTAAGCAACCGTCGCTCGAGATCTAGTTTCACCAATTTCAACGTCGCCTTGTCGTCGTGTTACCGTCCGAGCTTCAACCTTGAAGGGGTCGACCAAGACCGCCGGTTTTACGCGCGCGTGCCGATATATACCTGACCGTTGAATAAAATATAATTGTTGGGCTTCAGGCCAATCGCCTATCATGCCTGAAGGCGAAATGGCGGCCGTAGCGCAGGGCGCAGGTAATAATTCGAGCGACTTTGTGAGTTTTGATTATCGTCCTATTCTCGAGACCGCGTTGTCGCGGAATGTCGCATATGCAATTCGCTAACCTACTTGACTTTAAGGTTCGCAAATTATACAAGTAAATTCACCCTTTCCCTCGATTGTTATTCGACTTTTCATCCTGTCCGACTGTACTGATCGAGTTGTCTCAACTGTAGGATGCTGGAAGACCCAGCATATAGCGAAGTGGTAAGGTGGGGCAACGAAGGCGACAGCTTTGTCGTACTCGAGGTAAACTTGCGAGCTCTTGCTCCTCTCTTGAGCTTAAAAGTGTTGACTCCGGCTTGCAGAATGAGAAATTCACGAAGACCATATTGCCGAAACATTTCAAGCATAGCAACTTTGCGAGTTTTGTTCGACAACTGAATAAATACGACTTTCACAAAGTGCGGCATAATGAGGAGAATGGACAATCCCCATACGGCGCATCTGTAATACTTGCCTTCCTTGGTGAAGACGCCACAATGCGCGGAGGAAGCTGACATTGTACGTAGGCATGGGAGTTTAAGCATCCCGAGTTTCGAGCCGACAGAAAGGACAACCTTGATAACATCCGGCGAAAAGCCCCGGCACCTAGGAAGGCCCAGGCTGCGGAGGAACAGTTTGGGGTTTCTAATCAACAGGTTCTAGTCCTAAGTGAGACGCTGGCTGCAACACAGCAGCAGGTCCAGCAACTTCAAGAATCGTATCACGACATTGTGAACGCGAATAAGATCTTCGTAGATGAAATTCTTCACCTTCAGAAGCTAGTTCGCGCACAAAACCAAGTCCACAACGAACTAATCAACCATTTAAATAAGGTCGAGCAGGAAAGGAAGGAAAATCGAGGTTCGGGTCATTCGTCATCCGGATATGGTTCTAATACCGCAAACCTCTTGTCTGACGGTTCCGAGTCCCCCCTCGAGCTACGTCGCGCACGCGATATTCTCAACGGTCTTCAAGTAGATCATGTCGCAGACCGCGACCTGAACCGAATGTCGGTTCAATTACACCAAGCAGGCGGCTCCCCCGAATCTGCTGGGTCTTCCGGGATGATGGGACCACCCGGCGTAGGCGGCGTGAATCCGTTTTTGCATGATCCCCTGAATGACATGCGACATCTTGTATATCCTGTTGGCCAGACGATAGGTATCGATCCCTTCGCTGCTGAACACATTAACAACCTGCCGTACAACCGGCCTGTGCAGGATAATTCGATGGGTCCTAGTCATGAGTTTAACGGACCACCGATGCATTCTCAAACCCCACCAGGAGCAGCCTCGCAAAGCAGTTCGCCTTGGGGATCTAAGAAACCCATTGTCCTTCTAGTGGAAGACGATAAGACATGTTCTCGAATTGGTTCCAAATTCCTTGCCCAATACGATTGCGGCGTAGAGGTTGCAGTACGTAATCGTAGTTATCGACCTTCTGCATGACGGCGCTTGTTTGACTGACAATTCGATATAGCGCGATGGCCTCGAAGCTGTGAACAAAGTCAACGCAAAACAGCATTATTATGACCTTATTTTCATGGATATTGTCATGCCTCAGCTTGACGGCGTTTCAGCGACAGCCATGATTCGCGAAGTGCAACCAAATACCCCAATCATTGCCATGACCTCTAATATCAACCAGCAGGATCTTGAGATGTACTTCCATTGGGGTAAGTAAAAGCTTCGTTTCTGGCTTTTTGTTTATTCGCCAGGTTGCTAACATGACGCCTAGGTATGAGAGACGTACTTGCTAAGCCATTCACTAAAGAGGGAATGATTGGTAAATTGAGGAAACATCTCGCTAATTTCCTGCGGAATCCGCCTCCGGAGAGCATGATGGAGTCAATGTATCAGAATGGAACCCCTGGCCAACCACCAACACCAGGTCCATACTCGAATCAAGGAATGGGGATGGCTCCGCTCTCAGCAACATCATCTGGCCCTGTTGGGAAGTTTGATACCACTCCGATACAGTCACCAGCCACGAGCGCGTCGTGGCATTCCCCTAGTCAGATACCACATGCTTCGCCGACGATGGCGCAAGATCAAGGGTACATGGGTGCTGGCAGTGGCCAGCAGATGGTGCTCACACCGGGTGGGACTCAAAAACCTCAATACGCTAACGCGATGATGCAACAAATGAGCGTCCCTCCGCAGAGGGTGCCTGAAGGTATGCAGCGCTCGGAGGGGCCACCCGAGAAGCGGCAGCGACTCTACGCACCGCAGACAAATTATAATCAATGACTGTCTGCTTGACAGTTTCCCACCACTCTCTTGATTCCGACTTGTATATATTCTCAGCATCTTCGATCGTTCAGCCGTATGGTCTGTTAAAATTCGGTAATCGATATGTCGTCGAGGGAGCAGCGCTGTTGACATCGGTACTGTCGCATATCTTAGTTATGGTGAGCATCTGGCTGCTCTGCCATGTCGAATCTGTTTGTCGTACTAGGAGCGAGATAAGAGCTCCGTGATAGATCATGGAATACCCCTTGGATATTTTCTAGAGCTGCGGCTACAGGTGTATCAGTAGTAGGGAGCCAAGAGAGAAACCCTGAGCCTGTTGGAATGAATGCTTGAGGAAGAAAGTTTTGTTGAGGCTAGTCTGGGGTAGGTATATTGGTGATGCCATAGGGTTTGGATAGCATGCGCCTACGGTTATGTCTGTATGGAGGGTTTGAGAGAACCAGTCATGTTCACTACCGTCTTGGATGCGGTTGATCACTAGGATTCAAAAGCATTGGACAGTGGCATATCGGCCTGGGTTCGCGTGCCTAAGCGACGAACGAATGTGAATGAGGACTTTCCCCCTTGAATGATACGATCGTCTCAAGATAAACCAAAGATTAACGATGATATGTTCTTCCGTCTATAGGCATTGCTGTCCGTATAGATTGAAATGTGGTATTGCGTTGCTAGTGTGATGCCGCTGAGTGATGTTTTGCTTTGATGTCGAGACGAACGAACGTGGCATTGAGGTTGGTTGGGATGAAAAAATTGAGAAGAGACAAACGGTGGGCGGACACATAACACACATGAAGCTTAAAGTCCATGTGCCTACCTTGAATTGTTCTTGAGAATTGATCGGTCCTTCTCTATTCCTTTTGCTATTTAGAATTTCGCGCTCGTGGTCATACTCGTGGCCTGTTGGCGACGTCATAATCGTCTTATTGCCATAGGTGGCTGGCTTCCGAGATTCGACAGTAGGAAACGGCGAACAACATTGTAGGGGCGACGCAAATTAAAAAAAGAAAAATAAGGAAAAGTGAGAACAGGGCAGAACCTAACTTATATTTTTACTTACACCATTGAGAAATAAAAGAAATGGGTACCTTCCCTAGGTGGGCAGGTATGTTAGGGGACGTGGATAGAAAAGAGCAAACAAGTTGAATTTTTGGGAAAGCTTAATCCAAAAAAGGAACAAATTCGAAACATCAAGATATTGCCGGATTTCCGTTGCTGACTTTTAATTTGTAAGTGAATTCGTCGGCAATAGTTCCAGTCTTTAGGTGAGCTTTTAGGATACATATGCTGTACAATTTGCAATTTACTTGCGACAGCGAACAGCAAGTGCAACAAGAAGATCGAAATTTATCGACTGAACCCCAATCATTAATGTATATTATAATGAGATTTGCTTGGCCCAGCCTAGAATACGATCGAAAACACATCTGTGTGTATTGGTGTCAATGGGCAATCAATCCATCTGGGTACAGAAGGGGGCCGGCCCTCTCTATCATGCACATGGTAACATGATCTACTGATCTAGACAACCCGATCGTAAGGAACGAGGATCCTATGGACTAATAGGATGGTCATGTTAATATCCTGTTTGAGGTCTAGCCTTCCGATGGCATGGGCCCGGCCCCTGGAAGCACGAATCTTGATACAGATCGACTCTCCTAGAACCTTGCTCCTTTATATACTTATTACAACTTCTCCATAGTTATATGTTGATGTTCTCCCGTTTAAGTAGGACAACTTGAACGATGGAACCCTGAAGAGCTGCCATTCAATAAGTTAAGATAGCAAGGCCTCGCTTGACTTGGCTGGTCGCAGGATGGTTTGACTTGTTCCGGGGTTAGCACGGATGGCTACACCTGTCTCCAACTAGGTTCAAGGGAATCAAACGGCGTAAGGCTGATTTTAAGGCTAGGGATTGGCACTTATCTGTTTACTTATTGCCATATACAGACTTAGTAGACGAGCTTAACTTGAAACAGAGACAGCTCAGAAACTGACGACAAGGCGTCCAGCCAATCCCAAGTAGATCCATACCGATCGAGACCGTGGACGCGACCACCACTACCCTACGTACATGGCACTTACATACATATGCGGGCCGCGTAGCGTGAGGAAACGGTTGGGTTGCGTCTGCAGCCAGGGGTACGCTCACGAGGTTTCGTCTAAGGTCGAGATTCTAGAACTCTAGCCTAGACCGTAGTCCGTTCCACGGCAGTCATTCCACCCTTGGCCCATCCTTGCCGTTTCACCCCTGCGTAGCCTGGCCTAGACCATCTTGATACTTTACAGCCCTGGTAAGCTCCATTGAACATAATCACGTTATTGGGCTTATGTGTTGGTATTCCCTATTTCGATTTTAGGTACCTATCTTCAAGCAATTGTGGTGGGCGGTTGATTACGTATGTATCGCTGGAGAAGATCGTCTTATCTATTAAAACATTATATCATGAACAAGATGATGTATGTATATCTATAGGGGAAAACCTGAATGTTGTGGGGTGCATACCTATAGCTATGATATATCTAGTCTACTTAACCTAAGTAATTGACAGCTCATATCATTCCATCGTGTCGTCCTCAATGGCCTGCCTA
Organism: Hypoxylon sp. NC0597; assembly: GCA_022432515.1. Taxonomy (NCBI): domain Eukaryota; kingdom Fungi; phylum Ascomycota; class Sordariomycetes; order Xylariales; family Hypoxylaceae; genus Hypoxylon; species Hypoxylon sp. NC0597. The sequence continues at coordinate 207,151 of JAJKLA010000033.1, forward strand.
TCTTGGCTTATCTTGTGTCGAGTAACTTTACCTTTAATTTTGAGATTGCTAATATCAAATGATTGCTACGGATTATCATTGCTCGTACGACTGTTTGCGTCAAGCTGTGTCCGGCAGCCTGCAGCAGAGCAATATAAATCAGTACTCTAGGTCGAGCCATTTAGCTACATAGATACGTTCTATACAGGAGCTGAGGGTCTCCAAACTAGGCTGCTATATCTCACGAATGTCATATCACGAGAGTAAAATCTATTCTCTGGCGTTAACTGCGTCGAATATGAGAGTAGATAAATCTTACGATGCATTGTATTGTTGGGTTCTTTGGTATGGGGTGGAAACCATTCTGGAGATGCTTAAAAAAGAATTAAATGATGCTTAATGTCTTTGATTATAGTCAATCAATGATTTGACTCCTCAACTCGTTGGTATATCTCGTCAATCGAGTCGACTCACATGCCAAATGAAGTTGTCATAGAGGTGTACAAGGTACTAATTAGGTACTTGGCCAAAATATTAAAAAGGAATAGTGTACTTTTAAAATTGAGCTTCTTATCGATATCTATATACTATATAGCAATACCGTTATATGGGGTAGTAATTATTGAGTATGAAGCATTATGCATGTAACGGAACTCAAAGCTGCCCCTCCATCATTTGACTCATCACCAAAAAATCAGTACACATTCACATTGATTCTTTGCAACGTACGGAAGACGGCACACCACGTTGAATCGCCATGTCGCAGAACAAAGCTGCTAAGGGCGGTGCTGCTGCACGAGGGAAGAAATCTGGCAAACCAGGAGGCGACGAAAAGAGGGAAGATGTTCTTCAAGCAGTGGTATGGAATTCCTAGGCATCGCGGGGCATTGAATTGGTGGGAGATCTGGCTAATATTTCGCCTTTATTCTTCTAGCTCATAGCAGATTCCTTCCAGACCAGATTCCACCCATTCTCACTTGAGAAGCCAAGAGTAAGTTCGCTTCAAGCCTCTCTTTAGCTTCAATTGCTAATTTGGGTCTTCCTGTAGTGTCTCCTCCCACTCGCGAATACTCCTCTGATCGAATACTCTCTCGAGTTCCTAGCCATGAATGGAGTTCAGGAAGTCTTTATTTACTGTGGCAACCATCATGATCAAATCGAGCGATATGTACATGACTCGAGATGGTCCCCTACCTCAAGATCATGCCCCTTTTCTAGTCTCGAATTCATACGTGTTGCAGATGCTCGATCGATAGGCGACTTTCTTCGAGATTTAGACAAGCGCAATATCATTGGAGGCGATTTCGTTCTGGTACATGGAGACCTGGTTGCTAACATATCCCTTGAGGAGGCTCTGGCAGCGCATAGAGCTCGGCGGGAAGCGAATCGAGACTCGTGTATGACGATGGTCCTTCGAGAAGCTGGCGAAGGAGAACACGACACTAAGACGAAGGGGATTACGCCGGCATTCATAATCGACCCAAATGCTAAGAGGTGTCTACACTATGAAGAGATACATCCGTTACAGACTGATCATTACGTCACACTTGACCCTAGCATACTCGAGAATCGCGAAGCAGAGGCACGGACGGATCTAATCGATGCCGAGATTGACATATGTACGCCGGATGTGCTAGCTTTATGGTCCGAGAGTTTCGACTACGAACTCCCTCGGGCAAACTTCCTACATGGCGTACTGAAGGATTGGGAGCTGAATGGAAAAATGATCCATACCCAAATTGTCGATGAGGGATACAGCGCGCGCGTCAGGAATCTTCAGATGTACGATGCCATAAGTCGAGACGTGCTGAATGGCTGGACTTTTCCCTTTGCGCCGGAGTGCAATCTCTTACCAGGACAAACCTATCAACTACATGCCGATAACGTGTATCGAGAGGATGACGTTGAAATCGAGGATAGAAGCGAAGTGCTCGACTCCGTACTCGGAAAAGATACCCATGTTGGGTCTGGAAGTATAGTACGAAACAGTGTGATTGGCCGAAATTGCAAGATTGGTAGCAACGTACGGATTACTGACAGCTTCATATGGGATGACACAACGATCAATGATGGTGCTGTGGTGGAGCATGCGATTATTGCAGAGAGAGGAGTGGTTGGGGAAAAAGCAGTTGTCCACGAGGGCTCTCTTGTGTCGTTTGGAGTCCAGTTGGGAGATCGGACGGATGTCAAACCCGCTACGATGTTATCACTTCTCTCTTCTAGCGGACAAATAGTATCATCACAGCCTGAATTCGTCGGCCCCGAAGGCAAAGGGGCGCTCTTCCAGGATCCAGAAGATGACGATACAGATCCTGATGACCCCTCAAACTTACAAAAATCGCTCATATACTCCATTGAAGACCTTGATCTCTCCGATTCCTCAGTATCATCGCTTGGAGATGACGATTATATGTCCGACGAAGAGTTGGGTCCTGTGTCGCCGAGTACTAGTCAACCTACCTCTAGATCACGACTTTCTTCATTTGCCTCGGACGATTCGGGAGCTCCTAATTACTCCTCTTTCCATTCCGACGCGGTTCATGGGCTGCTGGACGTCCTCCGTGGAATATCGGGCAACTTCGAATCGGAGAAGCTCGAATTTATGTCACTACGACTTGCTAACAACGCATCCGACGCCGCAATGAGGAAGGCCGTCGCGACGGCCTTCGTTCGTCGCGCGGTCGAGCTCATGAATGCGGAAAATGGAGCCTTGGAGCCATCGAAGGCCGCCAAACATGTTCTCACGTCAAGGGAAGGTGCTACTGACTTCGTTTCCGACGTTGGCGTTGGCGATCATTCGGTTTCAGAGCAAGTCGAATTTGCGCTGGCAGTGCAAAAGGCCTGCGCGAGTAGCGCTAAGCTAGTTGACGTTGCGAAGGCCGGGAACCTGCTTGCTGCTATGCTGCAACAAATGTACGACCTTGATATACTCGAAGAGGAGGGCATCTTAGGCTGGTGGGAGGATGATAGAGGTAAAGAGGATGGCCTGATGTCGGGGGTGCGAGAGAAGTGCCAGGCACTTGTTGAGTGGCTCGAGAATGCCGACGAAGAGAGTGAGGAGGATGAAGACGACAATGAGTGATTCGAGGGATTACATCAATATGCGGATTGAATTCGGATCAGCGATTTGTCGCTTAAAAGGAGGGTATAGATTCATAATTCTTCCAGGTTGCATTCTGATCTGGACATATTAGAAATGTTGATGGTTGTGGGTGTGAATCTCAAGGCTAGAGAACTTGAATGGACTCTAGACTGGAATTGGTCACACTAATATGAGCAGAGCTCGCCTGAAACGAGATTGACTCGTATTATAAGCTGGGTAGATTCGAGATTCCTGCGGGTTTAACAAAGGGGTTTATATCAAGGTGTTAATGCTATTGGTACTAAATCTGATTGCTACCTTCAAATAGCTACGTCAAGTAATTAAAATTACATATATCTAGGTATGTCGCCCAGGATATTGACCAGGACGCTGTTGTATCGTGAACCTAATACACATATTGACATAGCGGGTCTGGTAAAATGTGGACCTCATGTATGTACTTAACGCGAAAAACGCGTCGCGTCACGCTCATTTTCAATTAAACTAGCCCCTCTACATTATTATTCAATGCTACTATACAACTTTGCTTGCAAGAACGACGACTACTTTAAATCGGTCTAATATTAGTTGTCAAGAGTTGGATTATTTCAAAATGCCCCATTCCGTGTCACCTGAAGCCGATAGTCAAAATACTATTACAGAAGAGACCATGACGGACGCTGCGCCCCCAAATGGTGATAACGAAGCTGCCGGTAACGATATCACGATGGCTGAGACAAATGCCTTACCTGTCGTCATTAAGGAGGAGGACAAGAAGGATGTTAAGCTGGAAGACCTATTCGCAGATGTTGATTCCGATGACGAGTTCCCTAGTTCGAGACCAGCGGAAGACAAGTTCTCGAGCTCCCCTGCGGCTCCAGCATCACCATTGTGAGATAGCGAAACAATCTTGACTATGAGAATCGCTTTTTTAACTAATGTAACAGTAATGGAGCGGTAGCTATGAAAGCATCAGACCCCGAGCTCCTGCGAATATTCTACCAACGATTCTTCCCTTGGCGATATCTCTTTCAGTGGCTTAATCATAGCCCGACCCCCACCAACGACTTCGCACACCGCGAATTTGCCTTCACTCTACAGAGCGATGTGTACTTACGATATCAATCCTTCCCGAGCTCCGACTTGTAGGTGATCTACAGCATTGTCTTCTATGTAACATAGGAACTCATCATGGCTGTTAAAAGGTTTCGGAAAGACGTTCTTCGCCAGGTACCGGTCCGTTTCGAAATCGGACCCGTCTATACCACAAACCCGCGCGACCGCAAAACACTACGGAATTCAAGCGCTTTCAAGCCGCTAGCAAAAGAGCTGTGCTTCGATATCGATTTGACGGACTACGACGACATCCGAACGTGTTGCGACAAGGCAAACATCTGCAATCGCTGCTGGCAGTTCATCACCATGGCTATCAAAGTGGTTGATGTGGCGCTGCGAGAGGACTTCGGCTTCAAGCACATTATGTGGGTGTACTCCGGACGAAGAGGTGCGCACGCCTGGGTATGCGACAAGAAGGCGCGGACAATGGATGACCAGAAGCGGAGGGCTATCGCGGGATACCTCGAGGTGATTCGCGGCGGTGCGCAGAGCGGGAAGAAGGTCAATGTGCGGCGGCCATTACACCCCCACCTGAGGTATGCCTGGCTCTATTCCCCCATCGGAAATTTTAGTCCAGACAGATACTAACGGTTCTTAAGTCGGAGTCTGGAGATTCTAGCACCGCATTTCCAAGCAGATGTGCTTGAATCGCAAGATCCGTGGTCGGAGTCAGAACGGGCTGATCACCTCCTTTCCCTCCTTCCGGACAAGGCCCTAAATGATGGCTTACGCAAGAAATGGGAGTCATCGCCGGGACGCGCAAGCACATCGAAATGGGCCGACATCGACGCGCTGGCGAAATCGGGCGCGAGCAAGAATCTCGATACGAAAGCGCTGCTGGAGGCGAAGCAGGACGTGGTCCTCGAGTATACGTACCCGCGCCTTGATATCGAGGTCAGCAAGAAGCTGAACCACTTGCTGAAGTCGCCGTTCGTTGTGCACCCTGGCACGGGGCGGGTCTGTGTACCGATCGACACCCGGCAACTGGAGGATTTCGATCCATTAGGAGTACCAACGGTGCAGGGTTTGTTGGAAGAGATCGATTCCTGGAAGGCCGAGGATGGGGACGACGAGAAGACAAAGAATCTGCAGGACTGGGAGAAGACTAGCTTAAAGCCGTATGTTGAATACTTCCGCAGCTTCGTGCTGGCGCTTATGAAGGATGAGCGAGACCCGAAAGTTAAGCGCGAGAGGGATGAGAGCGAGGCGATGGAATTCTGAGCTTCTGCGCTAGAACTTGAAAGTTATGTGCTTATTAACATTTGTTTTGGTCGGCTTGGCCGTAATGATCGGGTATGCTCAATACTGTGGCATGGGTCTGGCGTTTCGGGTCCTGTCTAGATGTTCGAAGTTGGGATAATGAATGGGAGCGAATATCTTCTTCAAGACGCTGATTCTTGACCGATGAGTTTCTGTCTAACTAGTGCTACTAGGTCTTCATTGCTTCCCGACCCCTTTTCGCGTCGGAAGTTTGTGCTGGCAACACTGATGGTCTTGTCTCTGGTCTTCATCCCATGCGTGATTTGTAAATCTGATTTTGGGACGCCTAGAATCTGGAAATCTGTTATTATTGAAATCTACCTATGCCGTGCCTCGCATTCTATTCTCCATCGAATATTCTATTATAGTTAAGACATACATAAAGTAGCTCACCCAACAAGCTCATCATATGCTAGTTCACTGCACACATATAATAATAAGAGACAGAAAATGGCTAATCGCAATATGCTTACCTCACTGAGTATTTCGATCACAGCTTTATTTGCCTTTCCATCTTGTGGAGGGGCTGCCACACATAACTCGACAGACTCATCCGTAACGGCAGCCACCCCCTCTCGCACCTTGCTGGCGCCTGGCCTGATGTGGCAACGCAGCTGCAGGAACTCCGTTGATGATGATTTAGGGCCCGACTTTTGGATGAGAGTTATGGCGTTACGAGCAGCCATGGTCTCATTGTAACGAGTTGACGTGTGTTCCAAGAAGCTTTGTATAAAGATTCTGTTTCCAATAAACTGAATGCCAATTGTTTAGCACAAGGTTTTGAAAGTGAAAGGGTCCACGATGATGCAGAATACCGTCCAATTGGGTCGACCCCTGGGGAGGAGCTTAGGCCAACTCGAACTGGATAGGCTTTGTAGCGGTACACTTACACACCGGCAATTTATATCAAATAATTTGTACTCATGACAAGCGTTAAGGTTCGGGTTTATCGATAAGAGAGTCACTACGCCTCTTCGGCAGTTGGTAACAGGTGCATCCGTGCAATTGCGACAAGTCAAATATCAATCTGGAAGCAGGAACAACTTAGGTTGCTTGCATTCAAGCCTGTTATTTCAAGCTCCTGATTCAAGATTATCCTTCTACATACTTCTTTCTTCCATCCCGACATGCAATCGGCGTTATAATTACATGCTATTGTTGCGCAAAATCGCACCACCGATATCTCGACTGTTATGCAGTATGGCATCCGACCACGCCAATCGCGCCGCTTACGGCCATACTCATACTATCACGGCTCTCAGTAGATGGTCCATTCTCGACAAGAAGCTGCCTCGTAAGTCGCCGATACAGCCTTACTGCTTAGAATCTTGGGATTCTATGTTAACCTGCAAATTTAGCCGTCGACAAGATCCGTGCTATTCACGTGTACGACTTTGACAATACCTGTTAGTCTTCTCATTCTCCCATGTCCTACCTCAGTTTCACAGCTAATCATGTGCCACTCCAGTATTCCAAACTCCTCTACCCAATCCGAAGCTATGGAATATGCAAACACTTGGACAGTTGGGTAGCCCTGACATTTTTATCAACGGTGGCTGGTGGCACGATCCGAGGATCCTAGCCGCAACTGGTGAAGGCGTCGAACAAGAAGAAAAGCGCGCCTGGAATGGCTGGTGGAACGAGAAGATTGTGGAACTGGTCCGGTTGAGCATGAAGCAGAGCGATGCTCTCTGCGTTCTACTGACTGGGCGTTCTGAGCAGGGCTTTTCCCAGCTTATCAAGCGAATCGTTGCGAGCAAAGCCCTAGAATTCGACATGATCGGACTAAAGCCGGCAGTCGGACCCAACAACGAACGCTTTTCAAGTACCATGAACTTCAAGCAGGTCTTCATCCGGGCAATGCTGGAAACATACAAGATGGCTAACGAGATCCGTATTTACGAAGATCGCCCCAAGCATGTTGATGGTTTTCGAGATTTCCTCGCCGATTACAACGCGCAACTAGTTAGCGCCGGAAAGAGTCCAATCACCGCTGAAGTTATCCGAGTTGCCGAACTCTCTACCACACTCGATCCCGTTGTTGAGGTGGCAGAAGTACAACATCTCATCAACATCCACAATGCCCTTGCCAGGAAGCGCGGAGGGGACGGGCGGGCTAAACCTCTAGCCATCAGGAAGACTGTCTTCTTTACTAGTTATATGATCCAGCCGGCCGATACAAAACGACTAATTGCACTTCTTAACTCGATGGTACCGGAGGTCGATGATCTGAAATACCTTGCTAATACCATTCTGATCACGCCACGACCGTGCCCGAAACACATCTTAGAAAGGATAGGTGGCATGAACTCCAGGATGAAATGGGGAGTTACCGACATCGGCTCATACCAGTCGAACCTCTGGGCTGTACGGGTGAGGCCCGTTCCAGCGAACGCCAAGTTTCACACCGATAATCCGTCGCCATCCGTCGTGCTAGGCCTGAGAAGAGGTGCTCGCCCGCCGGATGTAAACAAGATCCGTCATTGGCAGCCGATCCCAGCCGAAAAGTCCTTCGTTTTCGAGACAACAGTCGGTGAAAAGGTGATGCTCCGCATCGAGCGCGAAGATCAAGTTGGGGATCAGTCCGACGACCAACAGGACGGGCTATTCTCGCACAGAGGTTCTAAGCGCAAGTTCGCCACCGATAATGATCGGCAGTCACGGAATAACGGGAATCATGGCAACGGCACCCGCGAATACCATACTTCATCCCACCAGGGACGGGGTGGAGCGGATAATCGCAGTCGTGGCGGCTATAGGGGTGGCACTCCTCGAGGTAACCGTGGTGGCGGTGGTAGAGGGGGCTTTAAAGGCTCTGGGAGAGGTGGTAAGGGATACCGCTCTCTTGACGACGTGGACACGAGGGAGAATTCTCAGGGGGGATTCGGCTCATCGACCGTATCCTACGACGACACTCTTCCGGCCTTGCCTCAAGGAGGCCCCCAATTCCAGCAACCTATTCCGCCACCTCCGCAGTATGGTCAGCCGTTCCCACAACCTGGTCAATGGCCGTCTGCGGGCGGCGCTTCAACGCAAGCACGGCCCGTGGGTGGTCCCGGGCCGGACCTGCAAAGCTTCTACTAATCATTTACGATGATTTTACGGAAATGATGATTACCTGGCTTATAGACACGATTTCTTTAAACGGTCTCGTCAATACCGAAGTTTACTAAGTTTGGTGGAACGATGGCTTGAAGTTTACAAGCCATTATAATCAGGCAGATAAGGCAGGTAATTTTTTCTTTTAAGGACAGGCTTGTACATATAGATTCACATACCCCCTTGTGACTATTACACAAGACCGTTGGACTCAGCTAGGTTAGGCGTTAGGCAGAGATTCCCAAAAGGCTGGTACGCAAACAGATAGGCCGGCAAGCCATGTAGGCAGACAGGCAGGCGGTATTGCAAATGAACTACTTTTCCTTTGGCAGGAATATTATGGCGTAACGACATTGATCTGAAAAGTTGCATGTGTTAGTCTTGAATTCCGCTTCATAAATTCCTATAACTTAATATTTTTCGTGCCAAACAGTGATCAGAAAAAGATAGAACAATGTGGTGAGTTGAATGAATCATGCTCGTAAAAACGAGTCATAAACAGCCTCTAAAGAATTCATCATAGAGTAGGCAATATGTCGTGAAAGTAAAAAAGGAGATTGATGGACTTACCACAAGGTTCAAGCTCCGCGATCAGGCGAGAGCTCATAACCATTATATGGATGAAAGCGAGAAGTGATGTAGAACATCAAAGGAATCCGATTTATATATACAGGTGTAAACCTCGTAGGTGCGGACCTCTATCCCTACTACGGGTGAGGTCGTATGATCGATGTCGCCATTCATGGCATTAGCGACTTATCACTCGGAACTGTTCATGCTGGGAACTCGACCCCCCGGCAAAGTCACAATTACAGTCTCATTCTAATCATTCCGCATTCGCCGAAACAGGATTGATCTCAACTCCGTACTTCTCCTTTAATCGTTCTCGTCTCCGCTCTTCGTATCCAGGGGGTTTGATCCCTACATGATTACTTTTCGTTAGTCTTCTTGTGGTCACAACAGTGATGTGACGATGAGTTAGAAGAGGTGGACTTGGAACCGCAGCTTGAATGGCAACTGTCGGAGGTGGTAGTAGTGATGGCGGTGGTAGTGATGGAGGAAGGGTCAGTACCTCTGCCCTCTCCAATCTCGGAGATGGTCTCCTCAATAGGCCGTCGCCGGTTTTTCCGCAGATATTCCTTGCGGGCGTACTCGTCCACCTCGGGCATGTCGGTGCGGGGACCGCCGCGTAGGCTGCCACCAGTGTACTCGAAGGCAGACATAATGATCGAGAAGGCAGCGCCGAAGCCGAGGATTTGCGGCATGCGGCCCGCTATGGGGTAAAGTAAAAGTTAGCATGATGATGCGTATGGAGCGAGATATGGATCGTGGAATGAGGAAAGGAAGAGACATACTTCTTAAGCCAATAGTGGCTCCACCTAAGAACGAAGCAATGGTAACGTTTAGCGTGTCGTCTTTCTCGCGCAAGTTGGCCGCCGCGTCCTTCGTGAAGGTGTATACGGCGCCGACGGCAGCTATGAGAAAAAAAAAAAAAACCCCGAGTTAGCCTTCAAGCTACAATGCTGCCCTAGCTCAAGCAGAATATCCCTTGGTTCCAATTGAGCAACAAAACATACTGAATATGCCAATTGTGCCACCGGTTCGGCTGAAGACGCCCCAAGCTCCTACGTTGCGCTTCGCGAGCGAATTCTGGACCGCCGAGGTAATGAGACCGGCCCCTCCGCCCAACAGCGCGCCTTTAATGCCGGACTTGAGAGCATCGTGCTGGTGGAAAGGCTGCTCCTCCGGGATTTGATTCGCCATCTTGACTCAAGCCCGAAGGAGGCGATTCACAATGGGGAGCTTGAGAATATTGGGTGCTGGTATGTTATGGTGGTTATGTGGAGGAGGTCGTGGGTTGGTAGATGTTTAAGATGGTTCCGTTCTGTAATCGAGTCGGAATTTGACTGGCTGGAATAGCCGATGTTTTGCCTATTGGTCCGCTCTACAGTGTCCGAAGCAATAGACGCTAGGCAACTGATCAACTATATTCCGCAACATCATTGGGCTCCACTGCGAGCACCCGACCCTCCACCAGGGCTGCTGCCAGGCCCGACAAGGATCTCTGACGCACAGACCCTAATAGCTTGCAGCTTACCCTATTCCTTGGAGCTTATGGAGCTTACTGATTATCCTAGCAAGTGGCTACTAACTAAACCTGGTTGCCTCCAGATTCTGGCATTGCCGTATCTTTTCGTCAAGGTGCATCAGCCTTGTCTGAAGAATCACCAGTATCACCCCAACATCTGTTCGTCTCATACGTCTTTTCGGAGGAGGGTCACCCACAGCAACATTGCGCGCGTCTAATCGCGTCGCTATTTTTTGTTTTGCTTCCTTGTATTGCCACTCCTTTTCCATTGTTGGGCCACTGTTCTGGTATTAGATCATCAATCCACTTCATCCATCGGGTTGTGCGACTTGTGAGCTGCACCCTTGCTCATCATCGCCTTGCCTTGAGTCTTACATCCCCTACGTGAGAAAGTTCGGAGACACTATTCATCTGTGATGAGAAGAGAATATTGTGTTTTTGTCAAAGGTATGGGTATTCTCATTTTCTATCCCTTACTTAGTCGGCCTGGAGGGAGGAGTAAAGCCTAGGAGTCGCCCCCCCCCCCGTCGCCACTTACCACGGCTTCATCAACTCACCCTAGGTTGAGAGCTGCCGTTATGCGCTTCTGCTTACGAACCCATTCTCGGCGGCCACGGGCTCTTGTGCCAGGCGGCTATTCGATTCACACAGCCTATCATCCTACAAATGTCTAGCGTCCTGGTCAATTTTACTTCGAGGGCGGCCTTCAACTGGCTATTCGACAGCATCAATCATTTAGAGCTAGACGATCATATCATCTATTGTGAGAGGAATGGGTGGGATATATCATAGACGTCTCTCTACGAATATGACTAGGCCGAAGAGCATGGACGAAGACCTGATTCCCGTCAACTCCATCTATATTTCAGTCCTCCTAATCCTCGCTGTCACCCGCATTTTGAGATGGGATTCTACATAGACGTCGCCATCTGTGGCTCTTGAAAGTATAGCTCTCAAGAGGCACCGATGACATGCTAGCATACTAGCACATGGGAGGAAAGGGACTAAAGGAAATGGGCGCACTCGGGCTTTCTTCTACTAAACTCATAAAGGTATGTTGCTAATACCATCATAGGGATTTCTACCAGCCCTTTCCGCATCTGAATTCAACCTCTATTAGATCGAGGCAAGTGTTCCTAGAGATATTGCTGGCGCTTCTACTAATGATATCCCCAGACCGAATAGACTATCCTTTAAACTTTTCGTTCGGTGTCATTCTTCACAGTTTTGGAAAATCAACCACACAGGTGAGTGTCTCAAGTCCGGTGTCTTGTGTGTTTTCGATCCTAAACCGCTCCACGCGGGTCTTACTCTCTGAAGATTTCCAAGTTTCTATAAGTGAAAAATGACGATCACTTAAAGACATCATCTGTCCTCCTCTAGCTGTCCTTATATACTTACCGGTCTCTAGAACACATGTCGCCACAAAATTGACCGTCACAATGGACTCCATCTACCCGTTAAATGACGGGGAGCAGCTCCGTCAATTACAACGAGCGGCGAGATATGAATTACAAGATGTCCCAGATCCTCAAGGTGAGCATCCTCGCTCAATCGTATGGCCATTTCCGCTTCTACGGGAATAATACTAACCGAAGTCCGAAGCTCTCACATCTCCGCTATTTCTTCACCAGTTTCTTAAATCCTCGTTACCTGATCTTAATTTGAACCCGGATTGCCCAAGTCATGAGATGTTCGAGGTCCAGACTCAATCATTCCGTAACAAGTCCATGACTTTTATTTCCACCGTCTGTCGTCAATGTCGCTATCACTTCCATGTGAAGAGCGATTTTCGGCATGCTAGGCCGTACAACGATGATCACCGTCTTCATATGCTTGCTTGTTGTGAGACCCCCGCAGGCAGGCCTGGGGCAGAGCACACGAGTTACGATGATACCATAAGCAATGCTCGATTCATCTGTGTCTCCGAAAATTGCTACTTCAACATCGAGATTACCGTCGTGCCCTCGAGGATTCAGCCGGCTGATGTGGCAAAGTTTAATGATAAGAATCGAACAAACCGCAATCTTACACTTGCACGAGCCCAAGATCCAGATCGATATGCCGACTTCGGTGATTCTCCATCTCTTGGAACTGATGTTATGCTCCGCAGATACCTCATTGATGCACTCAGGAAGAACGACGACCGCCCCCCTCTCAAAATAAATAAACGTAACAAGAAGTTTCTTGTGAGCATGGGCAGTGATTTTGACGACCTCTTGAGATTTCTGGGCTTTTACGAGGGAACAGATAGTGATAGTGGCGAACCATGCTGGTATATTCCTCTGCCCGAGGAGGAACAGAACCCAACTCGTGTTCGGACGTTACGAGCTCGTATGGAGGACGCGCAAGCAGAACTGGATATTATCACTAACAGCAGAATAATTCCCGCTTGGGACTCTCTCATACAAGCCTTTCAAGGCGAATATCCCCACATTAATGTCGATGTACCTTTTATGTCCTCGGTTCAAGAATCCGACTTCGCCATTCTAGGATGTCTGTCATCCTACCCACCTCAATATTTCAGCTGGGCAGCTATTCTCTTAGCGAAATTACTCCCTAGAAACCGCGACCTGTATCTCGACGCTGGCCTACGCTGTATCGCAGAGCGCAGCGATGATGCGTCCACTGAAATCATCATGTATAAGTCTCAGTTCGATGGGACAGGCACCGTGGATACGGGGCTGGAAGAGGCGTATGCATTCTTTGGCGCTTCCCTTGACGATGGCCCGACGCCGGACTGGTTCCTACATAGGTATTATGAAATGGCCAAATCTAACGGTACCGATGATTTCAAGGCCCAAGCCCAGCAGCACCTTGAGGCGATCGGCAACTATCTCGGACGAGATATCGTGAGCGACATTGACCCAAAGGTTCTAGAGAACGTAGGGGAAACTGGACTTGTGACGTCTTCCTCTAACGGACTAGGAAGAAGAATGAGCATCTCTTCGGCGGCAAAGTTACTCAATGTGGAACCAAGCTATACAGCGGAGATAATCCGTGGCTTTGTGGAACACTTGGTACATGTAGGTCGTCGCGATTCTCCGTGCCATTTTGAATTGTTCTTGGTCTAATTATCACATTAGGATGAGAAGGTAGATCGAGGAAAAGTTGTTGAGGCTATTGACGTACTATCTGAGCTCAAGCGACAGCAAGACAAACCAGAAGAAGCAGCTGAACTGCAGCAAATTGCTGAGTTCGTAAAGGCAACTGGATATACCCTGATGCCAGTATCCCAGCCGCACTCATCGCCGAAACCAGCAGCCTCTCTTAACGCACCTCCAGGGTTGAAAAATATCGGCAACACCTGTTACCTAAACAGTCTTTTACAGTACTTTTACAATGTCAAGGTAATACGGGATCTGGTACTCAACTTTGATGAAGTTAAGCTTGAGCTTGACGAAGAAATTCTCAAACAACGCCGAACTGGCGGGAATGGGACTAGTGTCAATCTCGAAGAGGCCATCATCGCTAGACAGTGTAGGCATCCCCTAAGGTACTTCCTTTCTTAAAACGCGCTAACGCTATGAAAAGTTGTTGAGATGCTACAAGGCTTGTTCGCCGACTTGCAGACGACTACAGATGAAGCCGCCCAGCCATCACAGAAGCTGGCGAACACTGCGCTCTCATCGGCTAGAGATATCCTAGATCAGCAATCCCAGAACATCCCGCCGCCTTTACCAGCGCGCCCATCGCCGGCTCCGCCAGCTCCCATGACCAATGATCATGCAGAAAACGGAGTAGCTAATAATGCAGTGAATGTTTCTATTGAATCGCTGAATGAATCGCTGAATGAAAAGGTTGAGCTGGCTAGTTCCCGAAGTTCTCAAACGTTGGTGGGCGATAATGAGGACGTGACAATGTCGTACGTCCAACTAAAAACACCGGATGAGAATGCTGATACCGTTGCCCAGGCGGATAGCGACATCGAGATGCAGGATTCGGTAGAGTCCTGCACTCTTGACGCGAAAATCGCAGAAGTATCCCGCCGCTTAGAACATTCTGATCGTTCGGGAACATCACAGCAGGATGTGGGTGAGATTATCGGCAATATCCTTGAGCATTTCATGCGTGCAATCCGTTCAGATGGCCCGATGCCAGGAAAGCCCGATCTACAAGCCGACAAGATTACGGAGACTTTCTTCACTATGATCGTTAATTATACGATCAAGACCAAGCAGGGATATCCTGTCAATGATTCAGCCTCCTACCTAGAAGAGAATCCATTAAATGTTGAAATTGTCCCGGAGCGATGGATTACCGCTTATCCTGAAGAAGCGGACCAGGCATCGGATGGCACAGGCAATAATCCGGGCGGAGCGAGCATTGTGCGATGTACTTTGTACGCAGCCCTGGATCGTTACTTCTCCTATGAACCGATCGATGACGGGAATCGTGCACGGTACAGTAGCATTAGGTCTCTACCCCCCATTCTGCACATCTGCATCCAACGAAGCACACCTAAGGGTAAAAATAAGAACCCCGTCGTCATACCGGAGATCCTATGTCTGGATCGTTATATGGAGGCTGCGAGCGGTTCTCCCATCTGGCTTGCCCGCAAAAGGGTCTGGGCGCTGAAAGAGCGCCTAAAAGAACTCGAGACTAAAAGCTCCCAGCCCCAGAACAGTCAAGATAATCCTATCAAGTCTATAGACTATGCGGTAAGTGACCTCATTATTTTCCAATCTAAAGTGAAGCAGAAGACTAATCTATATTGAAGGAGTTTAAGAACGCGGATGTTCAAGACCTGGAAGTTTTGGCTACAGCAGCCTTAAGTAATACTCTTGATGATGTACACCTACAGCGGGAAATTCTTGATGACGTAGGTCCGCAAAAGAAGCGCAGGTTTTCCGAAATACACGACTCTCTTGAATCCACACTATCTAAGAAGATGGTCACGCCAGACTTATCTGTTAACAATCCAATCAGTGATAAGTTCGGTGATCTTATTTGGGAAACTGGCAATCCCCTGGACGAAATGTCTCGGACGGAACTTTTCGAGCTACGTCAGAAGGAGGAGACCGCTTTCAATGGCATGGCAAACGAGAAGTACAGCATCCATGCTGTGATCTGCCACCGCGGTGGAACGGCGGCGGGCCACTACTGGGTTTGGATCCGAGATTTCAAACGCAACGTGTGGTACCGTTACAACGACGAGACCGTTACGGAGGATAGTCGCGGCACAGAGGCGGTGCTGAACGATCTGAACGAGACAGGTGACCCTTATTACGTTGCGTATGTTCGAGATGAGATGAAGGACGACCTGGTTGATGTGCCCCAGCGTCGCAAACCCGAGTCTGGGAGCTCTCCAGCGACTGTGCAGGAGATAGAGATGATTGAAGGTGTGGCGTTTGAGCCGGTTCAGGTGCCTGTTACTAACGGTGGTTCGTCAGCCTGAGGCGGTGATAGATATCTTCCACCTTTCCGATACCGATACATACCCTGTTTTCTTGCCCCATACATCATGAATTGCGATTGCATTGGCAGGGGAGTTCTTGTGTGATTTCCATAGGATTACAAAACCTAGGTAGTTTTATGGCATAGGTAGGCCGGTAAGGCATGGACGCATAACTGCGGAATAAATCCATCTGACAATTTTTTGCTTTTGCTTTTACGTCAATCCACGTGAATATACAGATTGAAATTACAGGACGCCTATTGATTCCATTCGTAAGTTGATTAAGGCTAGGTAGCCTATTGCTCTTCATGTCTCGGGCACTTCGTTAGGTACCTATATACCTCAGGTTCCTGTCTAGACAAAAAGCAGCCAGCTTCACAAACACATTGACCAAGATCTGGCGAAGACGCAAGGAACAAAACGGAATAATACCTCGTGCTCCGTCTAGGGCGTACTAATACCATCAACACTACTCACAGAACATCTAGTCGCAGGACTCAAGTGCGGCAGCACCGCAGCCCGAGACTTATCCAGCAGCCCGGGCAACGCATCCATACCGTCCTTAAAGTGGATCCTGTCGTGCCGCGCGTCGATCCACAGGAACTGCACCGCCGACCCGAGCATCCGTAACCCGGCCTCGGACCACACGGGCGTGAACGTGTCGAGAACCACCTGCCGCGCTTCGCGGTTCAGGTGGCAGAGGAGCCATGCGGCCGGCTGTCGGTGATCGAGGTACGCCTTCCAGTGCGTGCTCCAGTGCGCTGGGAATACGCCGGTGATGAGGAAAGGGGAGTGTGGCAGTTGCTCAATCCACCATGTACAGGACAGTGGGGATGATGACGAGGAGGATGACGATGGGGAGGATGGGGAGGTTGTGGTAGCAGGTGAAGATGAAGGTGAAGGTGAAGCGGAAGTCAGGACGAGGTACCAGATGCGCCGCCGTATTTCAGGGGGCAGCCGGTTGAAGGACAATGAAGCGCGCTGGACCCGTTCCCGTTCCTGCGCAGGCGCGAGTGAGGCGCTGGGTGCACATTGCGCCGCAGCGCTAGCACTCGGTTCTGCGGCTGAGTTCTCCTCGGGCAAGCCCTGCGAGGACGATCCATTGCCCTCCGTTGACTGATTCGCGGGCGCTTGGCCGTCGCGCACTAGGTACCGATAGTTAGTCCCCAAACCAAGTCCGTCGCTTCGAAATGGGGGAAAGGAGTAATAAGGCTAGGTCGGTAGGTACCTTTCTTCGGGCGGCCAGACCGCGGGGCTACGGCGGATGATTTGGCGCTGATGGCGTGGCGGATCTGGCCGATGGAATAGCCGGTGACTTCCTCGATGCGCTTCTTGCTCATGAAGGCGTCGAAGTAGAGGGTCCGGACGCGGAAGCGCTCGCGCTCCGTCAGGTGCTTGGTGTGGATTTCCCTTGGGCGTTTTCCTAAGCTTGGTGGCATTTTCCCTTCTTTTCTTTATATAGGTTAACTGATCAATCTTCCCTTTTCGATTGATTTTGCTTTTTCTTTGATGTTTCGCGTGCTGTCCTCTCGTCTACTGCTGTCTTCGATGCTGTCCTAGCAAGGGAACGGGAAAAGTTTTCTGATGGGGATAAGTCACGGATCTGCGGATTTTAGGCGGACGGGGAGCCCTGAAGCACCCCGCCGATGCCTGCAAGACATGCCAGATTAGGTGTAGTGCCCTAGATCGCCCAGTCTGACGATACCTAGGTACTTCGCAACGGTTTAAAACTTTGTACTAGGAGGTAAGCACCGCGAGATAAATCATAGAGCTGGACGACTATTACAATTTCAGATACGTGATTAAATTTTTATTCTACTAAATGAATTGTATGCATATCGCCACATCGGCTCAAAAAGAGGCTATCCATGCATGAGGTTAGTCACGGTCCCAGTTCATAGCGCCATAGGGTCGAGGGCACCTTCTGGCATACACCCCTAAACGGAGACATTCCAGTACGATAGTATAATAGTATTTTAGGTAGGGGAACCCTAGTTCAGGTACAGTACTCCTGAAATGACATGTAATGTTACACCTCATTGGTTACCTTCTGCTCTACCTAGAGGTAGGTACCTAAATTTGAATACAGCCCTCTGAAGATTACTGCACAGTTAATCCACTGAAGTGCCACTTTCTAAAGGTGAATGTCTTCTGCCACCTAAGGGGATACGTCTGCGTTCATCTAATACGATGGATATATTTAATACCAACCTTGAACCTTATATACCATCACTTTAATATTTATAGAATTAGTCTAGGAGCTAGAATGATAAGTAGAAGAAATCAAAACTTGGATGGACGGACCATCATAGAGGGCTTGTCAGCGACATCTCCCCGCTTTCGCTTTTATGTAAGACACACTCTCTGCTCCGTCCTCCCGTTATATGTACCTTATTTTTCCACACTCCAACCTCACCAGCATCTTGTTAGAACAATGTCGTCCACGGGAAAAGTAGACGTTGCTTTGCTATCCGATGAAGATATCCCCACATGTTTCCAGATCCTGTCCAAGAGCTTCGGCCACGACGCACCATTCGTAGACATATACTTTCCAAGCCACGATACGCCTTCCGGACAAGTGCAGGGGTCTCGGCGCCTGAGAGAATGGAAGCAATCGGCCGAAAATTCAACGTTCTTGAAAGCAGTCATCCCAGCTGGCCCAGGGAATCAAGAGCGTATCATTGGCTTCGCCATCTGGACATATATGAAGGAATCACCGCCTACAGATCTCGACAAGGTCGAGAATGTCAAAGAAGTCTGGCCGGACGAAGGCGACCGCGAATTCATGAGGCGCTTGTGGAGAGACTACGTGATTCCACGGACACAGGCTATCAATGATTCTTCCGGCAAAGGGGTTTACGGTAAGTAGGAGGGAATTTAGGGGGCTGATAACATGTGACTTATAACTTTGGCATAGTCCTCGAATTGCTAGCAGTCCATCCGGACTACCAGCGCTTAAGGGCGGGCACAGCTCTCGTCACATGGGGAACCACGGCCGCAGATGAACAGGGATTGAAGGTAGGTAACGAGCTTTGTTCTCCCTCCCGTACACATCTTCTGAATACCTGTCCACCCAAAAAGAATTCTAGATATGTAGTTTTGATAGGCGATTGATCAATCCACAGGCGGTCGTCGAGGGTACCCCGGTAGCACGACGCCTCTACGAGCAGTGTGGTCTGCGTGCGGAAATTGAGGAAATGCGATTCGATGTTGGAGAAGAATTTAGTGGAAGAAGGAAACCAAAACTGGTATTCTTGACAAGAGAGCCAAGATCTTAAGGACAAAGGCGCTCTTTATCCTCTTCGCCTGGTATACCATCATCATATGATATGATAATGGGAGCACACTATCTTGGGGTCGCTGGCTGGGGAAGCAAAACGCGACGTGCGCTATTGTTTGGGCTTGTGCCACTAACAGGGCATCCCACGGTCCCTTGTTGGCAATTGACCGTTACACAAGGTCATGGTTACATCTCTTTACCGCGTTTACATGGCACGGAAATGATGAATCTGAAAAAAAAATTCATGGTTCACTAAACAGGTGCCTTCCCGATACCTAGGTAAGCATGATAGGACAGACGTTGTACTTTACCGTTCGCCTCCATCCTAGACACCCGCGAGCTCCCAGCACGAAGGGAGCAAAAGCCCTATGCATCAGCGCTCTTGCAGCTTGACCGTCATAACCCTCCGGCACATTGGGCTCAATCCAACGCTCCGGCTTGAAGTCATTCTGCTGTATAAAGCTTGTTGTTATTTTGTGCGCGTTGTTCATCTAGTTCGCCTTGAGAAATAAACTCCCGTTGATGCTCATACAGAAGGACCCATCGCCATTCTGCTAGGATCTAGGTTGTACTTACCGACAGGCGTCTAGGGAGCTTATCAGGCACTAGATTCGAAGCCTCCGTCAGGAAGTCATGACCCGTAGTAGCGTCACACATGTGAGACTAAAAGTGACGCAGGAAGAGCAACTCATATATATAGTACCTTAGGTAGGTACGACACCATCATGCTGAGTCAACCCGATTCCGATAATATGTGCCGCATTCTTTTCCTACATCCCGTGACTCTTCCGAGTCCATGCCATTATCTTTCATCAGCATCCTAGCATCGTTCACTTCTCTGAGTATGGTACACAGCTATAAATCGGTTATACTTCTATCGCTAAATCTAATAAGTTATTCTATCCAAGATGACGGACTTATCAAGCGCTATTTCTATCAAACGAGCTACTTTTAACAAACTCACTAGTCTAAGATACCTATTCTACAGCACCCAATTCATACGTTGCGAAGTCCCGATTAGCGCATGGAGTCTCGTTCTCCTCGGGAGCCGGGAGAAGTCTATTGATGAGGCCACATTCTTAGATGTTCAAGGTAGTATATGGGATATCTTCCGATGTTGTCACCTCGTATACGACGCTTACGGGATCGGTTGGTTGGGTTCGGAGTCATTTTGGCTGATAGTATGGCAATGTTTGGGACAAACGTGTCGGTCCGACACTGGAGATCCCTATGGACACAAGTACCTTCCTCATATTGTCCACTTCTATGCTAAATCAAGGGAGAGTGCGCTGCGATACTTGGTGCCGAAGGACTAGGACGAAGCTGGGAACAACAAGTACACCATGCAGCGACTCATAGATGCATGGAATCGCAAGACATACCTCCAAACGTACTGGGATCCCCCTACTGGTGGCAAATTATATGGAAAGCGATTAGGATCTATTTCCGACGATGGGCAATTTTACATGTGCCAGACGCTAGGAAGCAGTGGAAGTAATTTGGAACCCCAAAAACAAGCCAAATACGACAGTATGAGAAACATCACAGATCCCGGAAGAGCCCTATCCTTTGAGGACGATGATTATGTCTACATTAACGAGAACCCCGAGTCGTACAGCAGTTTCGTGTCTAAGGACCAGTTTCACTATCCGGGGATTCTACAATTTTCGTTCGAGTACCTTTTCGCACTGGACTTGATGAGACTAGGAGGAGCGAAACATGGAAAGAAATACGTTCAAGAAGAGACGAGCCCGAAAGAGATACCTAACTTGACACATACTCCTCCAGGTACGAGCGACATTAAGGGCAAGGGCAAGGTCAAATAAGGTCTTTCAAAAGAGGAAATAACGAAATTGGCCAATCATGACATGGAAGAGATGGGGAGGCAGTAAGTACCTGGTATCGTCTGATGCCAATAGCGATAGCGATTATCCACAAATATAACAGCGTTTTATGAAGGTATCTTCTTGCTCTCAGTGGGGCTGGCTTGTTTGCTGGTGGTCATGTTTACATATAAATCCTACTACTTACAGCGTATTTGCTATCTTCACTCGTTGTCTTTTGTTCTAAACTTATCTAGGTAGGTATTGTGTTGGGGACATGAAGATTAATTGTCATCCCTTTCTTCTCTTACAATTATATAATATGTTCTATGGCCTGTTCCATGGCCTGTTCCATTGCCTAGTCCTGCACATCAAGTCCAGCAACTGAAACTGGCATATAAGATACATATCGTCGTATATAGAGCCAAGTATGTGTGGGAAATAGGTCGACAGAGCGGGAAGAAGTCCCTGCTATGGACTGGTGCCAAAAGGCTCAGCTACCTAGGTACCTATATATACACTGAGGAACCGGATATAGGTATATCCGGGACTCCGACAGCATGAAGACATGTGCCTCGTATAGTAGAACATAACATTATGGTAGCAACTCTCTTACCGATGAAACGAAACTAATTAAATCGGTATTTAAATGTATTCTCAGAGCTCCACTTCGATTATTTTCCTCCTTTGCTGTAAGCACACTAGGCCATCAAACAGGACTTAGCAGGTATACCTACGAAACGAGTCTTTGAGTTAGATAATCTGTGTCTTTTCTATAGTCCGGATAGAAACTACTGGATCACACCGAAGCACAAAGACTCTACTATATATATGTTCCCATGTGCATACAGAATGCTCAGAACGATGAGATATAGCTCGAACTTCTCGCATCTTACATCAAAGCCCACATAATACCCCTGCTAGACTGCAGAGAACGCAGAGGGTGGGTATATGCGAGATACACATATCCTAAGGAAAATATCTTCCATTTACCTTCCAGTGTCTCCGGAGTTAACATACTGCAAGGAAGACTCCCTTCTCCGGTACGGATTCTTCTGCGTAGCGAAAATTGTTACAGGAAAAGATGAAGACTTCGGTGAAGAAGACTAACTTCTAGCCCCCAATGATTCAGGAGGTACATGGATCATGGTGGGCTAGATCAGGGGCTTCAAGAGAAAGGGCGAAAGCTCAGTCATCAATTTCGGGACTATGAAATTCTCTCACCCTCTGAACTGCTCGAATCACATTTAACAAGAGGCATTAATTTACTGTTGGAAAGAGTGTAACGTAATTGCCCGAATATGTCTGAAAAGGTATCCCTTCGTTGTATTCATAAAGCGCGATCGAGATAAAGAAAGAAATGCACACAAACTTGGCGCAGTTTCCAGGGATAAGTCCTGCCTCAGTTGAAGAGCATCGATATCTACCACTTAGATACGTCTCCATTCACTGAACCGAACTCGAAGGTGGGTGATAGGATGGCATGAGATTCTTGGCGGCCAAAACTTGTGAGTAGATTCGAAGAGCTATCTGCCTTCCTTCAGATAGTGAAATATCTGTTCAACAAACCGGGGTGTGGATATCCGAAGAGGAAGATTCGAACTCACTTCATTCTAACCAATGTCACATCAGGCAGTGACTCTGAGCACGGTATAAACAACCCGAGTCTTCTCTTTTATCTAACACACTGACCAGCCCTTATTTGGTCACTCTTACAAATTCTCAAAACACAACTAATTCCAGGACAATTCCCACCCACTCTTGTTTTATCAAAATCTCACACATCGGTCGGCCTTGTCTCCTTCAAACTTCTGGTCAAGTCTTGTAAGCATTCTTTTCATCTTCCATTATTTATCGTAACCTCTTTCAATTACGCCCAATAGACAACTCTATCTGTGAAATTAACATTAGCTAATTTCAACCTGACAGCCCGACATACAATCACAACTTCTCTATCACATCTAGAAAGGGAACCCGTGAGGACTATTCACAATGACTTCCCAATACGAAATGTATTTCACATCCTCTGATCTCCCACCTCCAACGACGAATGAAGAGGCCTTTACTGTAAGTAGTCTTAAAGCCTTCCCCCAACCATCCACCACTTTTAACTATCCCTGAGAATTAGGGCTCCCTGTTGTTGGAGCCCGGATATACGTATATCCGGCTCTTCAGTGTATATATAGCCGAGCCTACTGGCACCAGTCCATAGCAGGGACTTCTTCCCTTTCTCTATCGACCTATTTCCCACACCTGTCTCAACTCGTTTCTACCATCGTCCCCTAATCTCTCATCATAAGAGCGCCTTACTGACTATTGTCTATATAGTGGCTCCCCTTGATGGACTTCGAGGACGAGACCCCCCTGACTGCTAGTGACCTAGCTTTCTTTAATGCTCTAATTCTCTCCGATGAGGACTGGAAGACATCCTCTAAAGCCACCATGGTCAGGAACCTACGCCACATCTTCACCGCTTGCGTCGATCTATACAATGATTACCAAACCGGCCCGCTAGTCAAGGAAAATGCCGAATCTTTCTTTTCGATCGTTGAAGATTATCTACGCGACACCGTCGCGTCCTTCCCTCCAGTTACGGACGCCCCTAAGCGAATTGCCAAGCTGGTGAAGTTCTTTGTCAAGGCATTCTCGAAACACCATGTCAACCAAGGCCAGCATGCACACCGAACTTTCATCGTGGACCCGGGCATTATGGGTCTCCTTTTCAAGATTGACCAGTTTCATTCTAAGTGTACTGGTACTGAGGAGATATTCTACGCGCACGACGAGGTCCTTCGCCTCTGCGAAGATGTTTATTATATCTACTAATAACGCAGAGAGTCAGAGACTCGCGAAAGCTTCGCGACAAATCTTTTTAAAAAAAGGTTACTCTATATCCCCTTGGCTAGGCGCTCAGGAGATAGGAGTTTCCGTCTGGCTTGTTTTCGAGTAGTGGCAAAAAGCCTACAAGTTTGAGGGCTGTTCCATTGCTTGTGCTATGGGTATCAGTTGAGGAGGTAGTTTATAATAATCAAGCTATTTGCCACTCAAGTATCTCGTAAGATGCTGTCCCGGGTTTCCCTTGTCACTGTGGGTTTTAACTGGCATGTGAATGTTAAAACAACATTCCCTTTGTCTGCTAGATCTCATTTAGCCTGATATTCTTGATCAACATCACCTAGACCAAAAATAACCCCATTATGACGGTACCCGCAATGGTCATGTATGTCTGTGTCTGGGCATAGGTTTCGATGACAGCGGAGCGAACGTCGCTGCCCATGAGATAGCTAAGTTGCACATCTAAGCTGTCGTAGATATCTTCCCAATCTGCCTTTGCGGAATCTGGCAAAAGCCTCTGGAGAATGTCTGGCAGGGTGTTTGTCCATATGGCACCAGAGATGGAGTTTCCCAAAGCACCTCCAACATTACTCAAGAGGGCTAGAACAGCTGCGACGTCATTATGTTCTGACATGACTATAAGACTGACTTGCTCGCCGATAATCATAGTGCCTCCTGGTAATGCGATGAGGATCTCGCAAATGACAATGTATCCGATATTGGTCCCGGGCTTCCGGAAGTAGTTCAAAAGTCCGACGAAGAGAATATATGTCGGCACCGCAACTTGAAGAAGCCATCTGAAACGGCCTGTTCGGCGCATTAGGTAGCCGGCTCCTAACAGCCAGGTAGCTGATATGATGTCGAATATGCCATCGATGTAACCAGCTGTCTAGATATTTAATCCGTATACAACTTGTAGGTATGACGAGAAATAGCTGTTCCAGCAATAATATGCGACTTGATAAGTGAGGTCGAGTAAGCAGGCACCCATTACCGTCCTCGAAACGGGGAGGCCGTAAGGTAGAAACGGCTTCGGGGCGGTATAACGCTCAACAAGGCCAAACGCAATGAGCATCACAAAACCAATAACCAGCATCGTGATAATCGAGCTTGCGCGCCACGAGTTGGCCGTCGAGTTAGCTACAGAGAAAGGGAGGAGGAGGAAGAGCACAAGGCCGCCTCCTAGGAGGATCACTCAAAGTACTATACGCCACGTTAGTTTACTCTTCATGAAAAAGAAGGATCCTACGTACGATCGAACTCAATGATATAGAACCAAGCGCTTTCCATTAGGGTACGGCCACTCGATTCCTGTGACAGTTTTCCATTTTCTCGGCCTTCTTGAGGTTCCATTGCATAACGGTGAATAGAGCAAGGACGACGACCGGCAAGATAATTGCCCAGCATCCAAAGGCCCATCGCCAATTGTAGTCGTAAAATATTTTCGAGACAGACGGACCGGCAAAGGCTGTGATGATATAGGGTGACGAAGTAAAAGCAAAAGCCAGGCCTTGATTGGTGAGTTTCGAAGTATCAGCTGTCATGACGTCCACGCTGTAGACGAGACTGGTGAAGCCGACATCGTAGAAGACCTAGGTAGAGAATTAGCCAGCTCCATGGCGGCATGGAACTACTTAGGGGATTTACCTGAGCTGCACAGTAGATAGCGATGTTAATACAAGTGGCCATAAGGATCAGTCCAATGACGGCTAAAACACCCATGGCAAGGAAACCCTTTGACCGGTCGAAAAGATTGAGGATTCTAGCTACTGGCATAGTGAAGGCTGCGCACATGGCATTTGAATACGATGCTGATAACCGGTACCAAAGAGTGCTGGTCGAAACCGCTTACGACATAAGCAGTTAAGTTGCTCGTGGTGGATGACTGCAATGCGCTTACGAAGTATATGGGCCACATGCTAGCAATCTACTTAGCATGCAAACATTGCTTTAGACCAGGTGTATGAGGTACTGACCAGATGTAGACGACGACCAGGGATGTCTTGGACCATGACACCGTTATGGCTTCGAGGGCTCTAACGCCGTCTTGGCGCTGTCCGTGGGTAGCTCTCCCAGCTTTTCGACATCTGCCTGCTCTTCATCCTTACGATCCTGGGTGACTTGAATGACGTCTGCGGGCTGGATAGCAACACCGTCGCCGGAAGAACGTCCAAGGAACCCGAGCTTCTTTGGCAACATTTTCGAGACGTAGTGGCAGCACCGGTTATGGCGTGACTAGGGTGCAAGAGAGCTCAGCCCATTGCATGTAATGGAAAGCTCTAAGTAGGTATTTATATCAGATAGAGCCGGCATCAAAACTGACTAGATCAGTCCTTATAGAGAACAGCTGGATCTTACTTGCCTCCATACACGTACGCGTTGCCAGGGCCATAGGCCGAGACCGCCCCGAGAAATCTGTGGCGTGGAAAAGGTAGGCATCTGGCCCATGTGTGAATAGTGCCACTTGTACTGTAACGACACAGTATGTACCCTATGACGAAGACCTACGTTACTTTCAATAAATCGTAAAAATTCCAAGTTTGCGTCAAATAACAAGTAAATAATAAAGGCAATCATGAAGTGGTCCATATGTGCAGTAACGGGGAATCCAAGGATGACGCCTTAGTGGGAGATATGGTTGTGGGTCAACTCGACAAGGTGATGACTGAACTACAGAAAACTAGGGCTGAGCGTGATCAGGTGAGGACTGAGCTGGAGAATGCCAATTCCAAAATTGGTGACATCTATCGGATTCTGGGTGGACCGGCCTGAGAACGATATTGTCAAATCAAAGAAACCTGAGTAGAATGCCGGATCGCCAACGACGATGGCACCGAACCTCGATTAAGCATTCAAAGCACCAGCTACCTTCAGTACTCAGGTTATCTCAGGCTCGAGATACGGACTTAGCCGCAAGCTAGCCCTACGATAATTAATTAGGCGTCGAACCTCATACGCCCATACTCTAAAAGAAAAACGTATCAACATTCATGACTATTAGTTTCGCCCTATCGTCACCTTCGTGTGATACTTCGCTCAGCATTGATGGGCAAAGGGGCATCGACTTTCTCTGGCACCGACTCCTCTCTAATGTCTCGCTCGAAGGGCGAATACGACTCACATGTACATTCGGTCGGTGGCCCAGGAGACATGTACTTTAGGTTGGCGTTTGGTATTTGATTTAGGGAGGTTTTCCACAGGTTCCCTAATAAAGGAATGTAAAAACCCAAAACTTTCTCAGGGTAATAAAAAAATCCTAAGATGATGTGCATGTCGTGGCTCATGAGCAATTAAGTGTCTACCTATCCGGAACACTCGCTGTTTTCAGAAGTCGCCTCGATAAGGGGCCAACGCGAGATAAGAGGGAGGGAATGATACTGGCTGTAAAGACAACATATCATTACCGACAACTTCCTACCATCCATCCTAGGCTCGTATTGAGTATTATTCTAAGTATACATTTAGTTCTTCACCCTTCGGAACTCCTCAGCAAGGAAACCCGGTTATAAGGAAATATAAAAGGCTGCCTCTCAATAGGGATAACCCTGAGATTAGTTGACGCTTGACAAATTCACAACATGCTGGAGACATTTTTATTTCTAGTAACCGCCTGCCTGGAAATATATTCCCCAGAGAAGACATATTTACGTACCAACAATGTAGCCCGTCTGTGCGTTCCTTCTGCGTGTAGGAAGTAACCTTTTACAACGCCTACAATTATGTTCTCTGCCCCTTCTCTAAAACAAATATGACTCAGGTGCAGTAAATAAAGGGACAGGACAGAGTGATATGCTTGACCGCCTTTTCCTGTCTGCTCGACGCGCCATAAACAAATCTCAATCCAGAAGCCATCAGGTACCTAGTTAGCCAGCCTTACTTTTAAGTAGCTTCACATTTCCCGTCCCACAGGTCGTTCACTAGGATACCACTCCTTCATACCACTACTCCATTCTTTTGTCCTTTTCCCCATACCTAATCCAACTAATGTACTGACATCATTCTGTCGACATTTGGTTAGGCTGGCTTTACTGAGCTTTCGCAGACTTTTGCAAAGGTACCATCGTCGCACACCTAGGGATGTGCATTAACCCCCTTTCTACATCACTGCAGGTGCATCAGCGCCTTCATTTTCCCCTTCCTTCGACAACCTACCTAGAGAATCTCAACCCAACGACCCCAAAAGAGCGATCGAAGGGAATTTCCCATCTCGCAGTTACGTACGTTGCTTTCTTCACAAGATCCTCGTATGCAACCCACAGCCGGTTTTAATCTGACAAAGAGAACATTCTGAATCGTAAGTACTAACTCTTTCTTTCTATCCTCTGGCCTGCTTTTAGGCATATAACTCCCTAGACTTGGTATCAAGATGCATAACTAATCATAGTTGACAGGATATGTATGAATTTCTTTCTACAACTCGCTTCACAATCTTGTCTACCTAAGCAGAACCCCTTTCTAAGTATCATTGCTATCGCCGACCCAGGTAAGCATATGCAACACTTTACTTCTTTCTTCTGCAGCGTCGCCGCCACTCTCGACCTTCCTTGTAACAACTTAGATCATAACTAATTATAACATAGCCTTCTACTGGGACCAAGTCCATTGGTCCCAGCGTCATGAGTCGAGCCCACCAAATCACCGCTCCTCAAGCGACGAGAAATGACGCCGAAGCCATCACAGTTTTGACAAAAGTTCCGGAATGTGATTTTAACCAGCGCGAGGCGCACTAACTTCTCGCCTTACCATCCTGGGGCCTCTCTAGAAAAGGGATGATTCAGAAAGGTGTCTCGATAATCTCCTTACACAACGAGAGAGTTTCAGCAGACTCGGAAGATGACCTAGGGCGAGTCCGCCCAGGTCATCTTCCGGGTCTATACCGAGAAAGCCATCTGGCTCTCTATGCGCGTCTACAGAGACTGCGAGGAGATGAGATTCGAAAATGCCTCGTCCTCGTCGACACGCGAAGATATCACGCTTCGACAACTTCGACGTCGGTTCACCTAGAGAAGGGACGCAGAGAAGGAACACGGAAGAGAAGCATGGAATGAGAACATTCAAGGTGAACGACGAACAGGGCTCCTGTACTTAAGCTAGATTTGAGCAAACGGATTACTTCAGAAAGACAGGATTGAAGACCACAACCCGTGAACCAACTTTGAAATACTCTGACAATGTCACCCATACTCCTTCAACCAAGTGACATGACCTGTTATTAGACCACCTAGCTTTGATTTTCGAGGTAGTCTCCTTAGGTGAACAAACCAAAGGCAACGAAGGAGCAAAACAATGGACATAGACATAGCCCTCATCTCCACTATCGTAACTGGAGTATCGAGCAAGAACACCGCCCATCCTACCTCTTTGGATTTGCGTTTACTGAAACCTCTGCCTCCTTACTCTATCCAACCATACTCTCAGGGGCGCAGGGCAGACCTGTTGTTGTTGTTGTTGTTGTTGTTGTTGTTGTTTAACGCCAGGGGACCGCTGCGTAGCAGAGAGCCTCCCTGGGGGCATAAAAGGGCGTGCTAGGCTAGGTTCTTAAAAGAACTTTTTACGCTATAATACAAGATCATCGCAACCCATCTAGCAAATCTAGTCCGAAGACGCTTCGCCGTTAGGCGTATTCGCGCTGTATCCTCCTCACACAGGGCAGACCTGGGACACAGCAAATGATGATATCGAGAAACATACCTAGTGGTAGGTAGACACCACATGGCAGAGTGATACCACGAGTATGGTATAAACATGACGGGAAGGATGGCAGTTCTTTCCAAAGCGGCAATGTTATCAAGCCAACTTGGGCGAAGTGAAGCTGATAAATCAGCACTTACTACTAGAAGTTACCTGCCGGAAGCCATTCGAAGGCAATTTTACCATCTTGCCATTCACAGAGCGTAATCAGGGGTTGAAGCAAACAACACTAGGCACTCTTCAAAAATTCACGAGTCACTCAATCCGAAAGCAGAGCAAGGCTTTTCCATTCATTCCATTCCATTCCATTTCTATAAACTCCCAAAGACAGCGCTGAATCGCCTAGAGGCGTACGTTCGCATCGGCCACACCCAAGCCGTTGTTCTTGTATTATACATAGGTAGGTATTTCTAGACCTGGAACGACTTGAATCGCTACCAAACTCAGCAACAACAACAGCAACAAAGGAAGCAGACAGAAGAAGGGGTTTGGTTAGAAGAAAAAAGAATAAAATAAACTAAGACTCGTCAAATTCATGCAGTTTATGCAATGGTGGTATCATGTCTTTCTGTACAAACACAATGATGATATGCTCTAGCAGCAGCAGCAGTAGCGGCAGCAACAAAGGGAAATAAAAAAAAGGGTGGGAGGAAGAAGGAACGCGCCCCGTGCTTGTAACACTTCGCCAACATAGTAGACCTGATAGGTTTGGGCTTTTCGAAAAACAAAACAATGCAAACTGCATGAACTGACTGGATGATCCCATCTCTTCTCATCTATAGAACCATTTTCACCGGCCACGAATGACATCAGCGACTCGGCATGGCAGCCCGGTCGTCCTCCTACGCCGGGAACCCGATTTGGATATTGACCAGATTTTATATTTCTCATTAGGTGGTTTTCGCCTTCCACCTGAAATTACTTGCTTTGACCCCTGGGGATACTTAAAAACGTTCGACAATGGTGGTTAGCAGCCCTATAGTCCCAACACCAGAACGCCGACATTATCTCCAGCACTTTGCCAACATCGTGGATTTTTTTTACTTGGGAACTGGCGGTAAGGCTTTGTCGAGACTCTCGCGACTGATCATCTTTCTTAGAAACCTCAATCCTCCACTGCCACCACTACTGTTACTTCTCTTCCGCCTCTCCGCGTATCCGTCGTCGGGTTCTAGATAACTGGTCTTCGGCGGTGTCGGCGGGCCCTTACCTCCAATACCGTGAGGACCTAGATTGGTGAAGCCATCTTGCCTCTCTGTAGGTGATGGCGTATAAGGTCGCGATCCAGTGGCGCTATCATCTCGACTACGCCCGCCAACTGAGCCTGCTTCCGCTGTCTCCTCAACAACCGGTAGAACGGCATGCGAATTGGCCCTTGAACCCGGGGATACAGCTGTTGTTATCTTGCGCTCCGGGACTTGTTCTTCCTTAGCAACGTCCTTCTCCTTCTTAGTAGCCTTTTTAAGGGCCTTCTCTATAACAGGATTTGGCTCCGGAGAGCCTGGGCTTCTCATACCCGGCGGCGCAGGAGGAAGGTATGATGGCGCGGGTGGTGCACTGCTGGATCCTGGCGCTTGAAGGGTGTCTTGTTTAGTGCGCTCCATTTCGGCAGATGTAAGAACTGCAGCGGCTTCGCGATCATGCGCATCCCTTGCTGCCTCTTCAGGTGACATTGTGATACCGGACATGAATTTGATAAATCGATCACCATACTCATCGGGTGGAAGTGCTGAGATTTGGGAGCGGTCATGGGACAGACCTTTCCAGAAATGCTCGATCTTCTTGATGACTCCGTACTGTCGTAGGGGTTAGTCACTGGTCTTAGCACGCTTTATTAAATATGAACGGAAAAGTAAAAAGAAACTCACGTGTGTCAAACAGTCGATGACACCAAGATAATAGACTTCTTCACCCGGAGTATTATCTTCATGAGTCGCCCGCAGACCGCCATCGTCGCTGTAGAACAGCCCGCCTCGACTGTGACCTTCGGCCAGCTCTTCCGGCATCTTGCTACTGGTTTGGCCTACGGGGACGGGCCGTTCAGCTTTGATCATTTGCCTCAACTCCCTAGCCTTGCGCGCATTTTCCAGCTTTGAAGGCGTCCTCATAAGAATGGAACTGGGATCGAACCCTTCATCCGAGGGACTATCCCCACCAGGATTGAATACCTGCAGGGTCTTATCTCGAAGATTCTCCTCATTGCCCTTTCGCAAGTCGTGAATTCCAATTAGAAGAGAGTAATCCATTATCTGCAACTTCTGCAAAAGCCGAACGTCACGTTCGAGCTGTTGTAGGAACAATTGCTTCTTCTGTAGTCCCAACTCAAGATGCCTCTTCCGTCGAAGCCAGTTGAGATCCTTTAACGTCGCTCGTGGATTCTTCTCAAGGTCTTCTTCTCGATAATCTCGTCCTACTGTTGAACCTTTCAAGTCAAACGTGGTATGAATATCGCGGTGAGGAGGGAAAAGGTTATTCATAACGACGAAATGTATCTTCTTGCCGTAAGGCATCTTGACTCGGTGTAGGCCATAAAATTGGGAGAGTAGGGTGTTCGGGTTGTCCATCACGTGCTGGTAGTAATCCTTCAAGATCTTCCGCAGAAACTTGTGTTCCCCATGATGGATGGTTTTGATGATGTACTTGTAATCTCGGGAGAAGTAAAAGAAACTTCCACTCTTTCCTGGAGAGCCTAACTCGGATAGAATATATTTGCCCGTGAGGGACATCAAGTAATCAGCTGGATCTAACCTAAAGAGCGCACGAAGATGCCGAAAGACCCAAGGCGCATAATCCTTGAACTTAAAGTCATATTTTGCCGAGGGGACCAACTCGTTGCCCGCACTACACACGTTAGCATAGAATAGACAAGGAAACTTTGCTGAGGGACATACATGTCGAACGTCGATTTCTGCTTAGTCTCGAAGTCGGCATCGGTCAAGGGACGGTCGAGTTTGGCATTCGTACGAGAGACAGATACTCGAATACCAGTTAACATGTTGTATGCTGTCGTCCAGTTCGCGTGGTTCTCATCAACTTTAGTCCCAACCAAAACTCGATCATCATCCTCCTCTTCCCGCTTCTTCTTCTTTGCCCGTTTTTGTCGATATGCTTCAGCCCACCTTAGTGCATCCTCGTCCGGTGGAACCTCATCCCGAGGCAAATCAGAGTGCAGAGAACGTGTGTTTCGTCTTCCCAAGCTTAAAGACCCCCGCCGTTGTGATGGCCCGGCTGCGGTAGGCGAGAATCGACCGCTAGCAAATGCGGTATCGTTGCTATCTCTCGAGCCACGTCCAGGTTGAGGTCTAGGCACCTCTAGAGTATGCCTATGCTTTAACCCTGTATTAGGTGGCTGAAGCGCTGATGTTGATGCAGAGGCACCGGCCGACGGGTAATTGGGGGGAGAAGAAAATCTTTGCAGCGGCGGAGCCCTTTGTTGGGTTGGGTCTGGATTAGGTGTTGATGGAGCCACAGATGGGCTAGGTAGTGAGTAGCTAGGAACTGAGTTATCCGGTGGTACGGGTGCTAGAGTGTTTCCGTGAGCACCGCCTGCATTTGGTATGTCACTATTGCTGAACGACCCACGCGATGGTTCAACAGAATTATGTTGTACAGAAACACGAGATGATGACTCGACAGACGATCGCTTTAGTTGGGATTCGGTTATACTCCTACGCTGGCTTTCACTTGATGTAGATATGCCATTGACCGCAAAGGATTGGCGTTCCGATGAGTTTCTCCCGGACAAAGGCGCTTTCACATTCGAATATTTGGACTCTGGCCCTGCCGTGGCTGTACCGTTCGAGTCTCTGCTCGACCTGCCATTAGGCAAAGGAGTCATGCTTGACGGAGGTGGCCCATTCGCGTTCATTCGCGTCCGCGGGCCGGAGCTGTGCGAGGAATGCGAAGATGAATTATCGTCAAAGCTCTCATTCGTGTCAATTGTGGTGGATAATGGTCTTGGGAGGAGGGTTTCTTTGAGGTTCGTCAACTTGTGAAACCCTGGTTCGTGCTGGTTTCCGAGATGAACGACGCCGGCGGTGGGAGCGTATATGGGAGAGTTCTCGTCGTTTACGAATGTAGGCATATTTCGCTTCCGTAGGTCGGGCTTCGTTCGAGTTGGAATCCGAACGAACGCACCTGAAACCCTCGCCCTTGGCTTCGTGTCTCAAAACGGTGCTTGTTGTCGGTCGGGCGAGGTATTTTCGGCGCGTGGTTCTAGAGGAAATCAAATCAGAATAATATTGTAGTCCTGTTTGGTGATGTTGCGGCTGTTGTAATTGGTACTACTGAGTTCTGGACCTGAAGATAGGGGGCAGGTTGAAGATGCAGGGCGAGATTGTGTTGTCGTGTAAACCAAGAAAGTTGGCAGCTGAGTGGGTATGGGGGCTGGGCTCTGTGCGATTGGTCCGTTCCAACGTGGATACTGATGAGTGGAACATTCTAATTGCACAAGCTCAGCCACGCGGTCGGGTCTGGATCTCGTATAACTGAATTGAGCGAGACTAATAAAGTTTAGCAGAGGTTATAAATACACATATGTGCATATGCATATGATATATCACTACCATGGATTTATACTATTGAGTCTATAAAGTGCCCATGGAAAATAGTGGTATTCTAATTTTTAGATGGAAGAGACCGAACGTACTCTGTAGGGGACGAATTTATTTTCCTCGTGAAAATGGGATGCGACCTGTCAGGTAGCATTTCACCACTTAGGTATGTATGCAGTTATGTAAGCTCCCATCTCACAAGGATTTCCGAAGGAAGTTAGTCTTGTCTGATATTTACAGCATGTTACTATAATAGAGAAGTCAGGTCGAGAACATCTGGGACTTACCTGTCCAAGCACATCCTTTACATCCAACAGTACATCGTTACCATAACTTTAACGCTGCTGTACTCATTATAGGCGTGACTTTTGTGTCTTTCGCCTGGGCTATCAGGGGTTAACAGGAGTCTGCCCAATAATACGCGATTACCTCCGTCGTTTGGTTCATACTAGTAGCTCTTGTCCCGCAATTCTGGGCGCCCTAGTGGGACCCTGAACTACCTAGGAAAGAATATATAATGAGCTGCCTAAGCCACGATTTGATATATGGACATTAGTTGACGGTCTCCATCTCAGGACATTAAATTATGTCATATCCTCCAAAATTAATACATAATTGTGTCACTTTACATATTCCCGAAGTTGATCTGTTTATCTAACAGAACAGTGAACAACACAGTCGACGATCTTATTTTATGCGGCGTCCATTTGGTACAAAATATTGGAACCTCGGTCATCAATTTCCGAAGTTATGCAGGTATTCTCTGAAGGAAAGAAACTGAGCTCAGCATGCCGACATGCCGACTTGGCCCGGTTTGGAGGACTGAAATCAATTTAATGCGGCTCCAGCCACAAATTTAATCAAATATTCAGCTCGACAGGGTTACTGTTGCCAAGTGCCGGCCCTCCGAAAAACTCACTACCTACTCCCTCATGGATCTCCAATACTGACGAACGGTTTAAAACCGATAGGCACTGAAATCCACATATTTAAGCCCATCCATATCTTTTATAAAAGGTTGAAGGGACCCTGGAGAACGTGGAAGGAGATTTGCAACTTTTTTTTCTATTGTAAACGTAGATACAATGTGCAATAGCCATGATTCGTGTTTGTCAGTCCTAAAAGCGCCATCTAAGTCCTTAATAGCAGAGAAGTTCCGTTGCTTCTTTCCCAAAGCCAAGCCAACGACACGCATCACCGGCATTGGCTGTCCTGCAGATCATGTTGGTTCCATATAAAAATTTAAAAAAAAGCGCCGCGGTATGAAAATCTTGCTTTCGTTGGTCTGCTCTCCATAGGCCGCATACCCTGAGTCCACATGAGGGAAAATCCTTAGTATAGGTAGGTACATAAGTCGGTAGGGTCTGATGGAGCCCGTGATGTGCGTGACCTACGTCCCGGTCACAAGGCGGGTGAAAGAACCTCTAGGAGAGCCGACTTCCGGTCCCCGATCACGAACTCAGGGAAGACACCTCACCATTTGCTCTATGAGAAATACCGAATTTCAGGTTTTCGAAAAGAATACAGTTTCTTTACTAATTCGCTTTAAGAAGAGCCACAGTCATGGTTCATAATTCAATTTGAGTCGTTATATGCTCGTAGGTCTTTCTATTGTAGATCTGAGACACTGCCGATACCAAGGTAGTAGGTTGTTAAGACAGCATTTCGTGGAGACTCCGACGGCCACATACAAATAAGCAAACCCAAAGAGTATAGTGTCCTGATCCTGGCCCATGACCTTCCATGTATGAACCTGAATATTGTAGAAAGGAGATTTCTCATCCAACTCATTTTCCTGCCCCAACTCCTCCCAATGCATTTTGCGTATGTACAATACGGTACACGTTTATACGAATAGAATACCATTTAGAAACACCGAATAGCAGGGGCGACCAGTCTATGTCCTCTTAGATCCTGGCATATCACCAGGTCCTTCGATGGCCATCTTGTTCGCATTCTCTTTTTCTAACCTTTCGAGAGTTTTCTTCTTCTGGTAGTCGGCAACTCGGTATCGTTTGAAGTACGTTACCTATATGCGATGCCGGGATAAGTTAGACATGCTCCTGCGACTATTGCAACGTTCCCAAGAAATGGGAGGGAAAATAAAAATAGAAGAACTTACCCAAGCACTAGCACAGTTCCCCTCGAACGCCTTGTTCTCTTGCGCACACTCCTTCTCGGCAATCTTCTTGCCATCGCCATTCAGTGAGTCAATGACGTTGTGTTTGTCCAGACACTTATAGAAGTTGTCCCGCGCATCCCAACACTGCTTGCGCTCTGTCCTGTCCGGCGCTCGAGCACCCGTGCGCACCTCCTCTTTGCGCTTCTCGTCCTGCGAGGCGAATAACCCGAAAAGGCCCATAGTGGAGATTTTTGTCTGGAAATACGCGGTTGGTGATGTCTATTCGAATACTTATTTTGCCCCAGGCGGCTCCAGCAGTTATAACTGCTCGATATAATCGTCTTGTCGGAGTAACGTGGTTAATTGTGAAGGTGAAATGCTTATCGAAGTTATTGTCAAAGCTATCTGAACTTTTTGATACCGATAGGCGCAGCTCTTCGATTATGTAATGCGACCGGGACTTGAAGAAAAGCTTAAACGGCTTACCCAATAGGGCTTCGCAAATCTTATTTCTTGCTAGATTAGGTAAGAACCCCTGCGTCACCCTTTTTCTAATCGTACGCTCCGTCACCCCGGAACTGGTTGATTTTTGGTCGACATTTGGCAGGCGTCGGCAAGGCGCATGACTAGCTCGACCTTCACCAAATTAATAATTACCAACGCATATGATTACACGCTCTCGACGATATTTTCTTCCTTTACGATCCATAATATCGGATTTCAACATTTACCATCATCTAGAAATTGGTCTTACGCTAGATAGACCTACAAAAACTACCATCTAGAAATGGTGGTCATATAGCGCGGCGTCGAAACGAACACCAAGAATTCAACTTCCTTTCTATCCGCTCCTTCACGAACTTTTTTTTTTGGCCACTTCCAACGAACCCCTAACTACGACTCCTCCGGCCTCCGTTTTACCTCCCTTTATATTAGACCTTTGAGATGGCGAGACGAAGAAGACCGCCACGGGCCGGTGCCGCGAACGAGCTCCCCCCTCTACGAATTCTTGGCCAGATCGCGGCTTTGCAGAGCATATACTACGCCGCGGCGCTAGTCTTGATGCTCTTCACATCCCTGGTCGCCGGGACGCGATTCAGTTTAGACCTTGTTTTTGGGTGGGCGGAGCTTCGCGGCGACACAACGCAAGGGTGGCTCATGGGGTTTGTCTGGCTTTGTTGCGCCGGTGTCACGTTCGTCTCCCCATTTCTCGAATCCTAGGGAGGTAATATTGACAATGTGATAATGTAGTGTCGTGGCAACAGTAATCCTAATAGGCCGATCGAAGCTCGTACTCGATTTCGCACTTTCCCTCCACTTCATCCACCTCGTTATCGTAACCTTCTATACGGGCTTTATACCACGAAATATCGCGTGGTGGGCTACGATGCTAGTCTCAAGCATCGTAACAGTTACAGGAGGGACTTATGGTTGCCAGTGGAGAGAATTGCGGCCTATCAGTTTCGGGGGCAATGCAAAGAATAACAATAACGCGGAGGGCAGTGCCGAGGCCGCGGCACAAAACGGAACTGCCGCAGGAGAGCATGGCGATGAGGAGATGGGCTTCTCTAGAGGCCGTGGGAGGGGAAGAGGGAGAGATGGAGCGGGTGAATACGAAATGGTTGGAATGAAGAATACCGGAGACCGGTGATGTTTACCCCTATTTTCTGTGGTATTGAATGGGTCATATTCCGGCGGTCTCCGGCGGTTTTGTATGAATATTGCATTGCATGGCGTTGGTCTGTTTAGAAGCACTAATGTGAGCTCAGAGGCTCTGGAACATGTTGACATACCGCATCCAGATGTTGTGCTGGTTACGAGGACGGGGTTCACAGATGGAGACATAACGTCCGGATGAGCATTGGGAAGTCCAAGTACGGCATACTCAATGCTACAGCGACCTCGTTTCTCAATATACAGTCCGACAGATTTTCAGCAATATTCGCGGTTTACACGGCTAACTGGTTCGAGGCCGTAGCCCTGGAATGAGATCAACCTAGTGGATTTATTCGAGAATAGAGTCCAAACGTCTATAAGCACCGCCATATCTCCGAGCTAGGCTAGCCGAGACATCGAACTACCTAAGATGAACCCTACAATCGGTGTCAATTATCCGACACCGCCAACCATCAAAAGCGGGTATAAAACTCGGTGGGAGCTTCAACGAGTCAACATTGTCACTAACAAGAATAGGTACCTAGCCTTAGGCTACGGATAAAAGGAGGGTCAACTATGCCTATAAGGTATACGGCGGACTCCGTTACACACATTATACCATCCATAGATCTATTCGAATTGTGGTTAGTTCATAAATGACCTCAGAGTAGGTAGCACTTGTACCTGCCCGATTACCCGGTACCTATACCCCACCACCCCGCCATTGAGTTCATGTTTTGCGCGCATCTTAAGAAAAATATTGTGACTCTTCTGTCTTTCGTTGCTCTGTTATTCGAACGTCCCATATTCTTCGATCTACAGCTCTGCCCGCCATGGCTACAATCGTGTTAGGTGTTCAATGGGGAGAGTAAGAATCCCAAATTCTCAATTCTTATTCTTTTCTACTGATTGGTCTTGTTAGTGAAGGAAAAGGTGAGTGAGTTGTTAGCTACATGTAGTATTATATGGATATCGTATATACCTACATATGTCTAACATCACCTACTAAAATAACTCTTCTCACACGCTTCTCTTAAGGCAAGCTTTGCGATGTCCTCAGCTCCGAAGTTCAGATTTGCGCCAGGGCTACTGGCGGCAGAAACTGCGGTCACAGTAAGTATTTTATCATCTATTGTCGACAAAAACCCGCGTATTGATGCTCTCTCTAGCCGTTGTCATAGAAGGGACATCCTATGACTTGTATGTGGCCCAATTCACTCCAACCCCTTGGTAATACAAGCTATCTGACTATCTAAAGCCATATGCTGCCATCGGGATTATTACATCCCTCAACGACAAACCTAATTGGACCTGGTGTCGTCCTGCACGTGCCTACATTCTTCTCCGAGCTCGCCACCATTGAAGCGAAGGGCGTCCAGAATGCCCAACAGAGGCTTAAGGTCTCGACGCGTTGTGCATTGAACCTTGACCTTCATGCGGCTGCAGACCGTCTTCGCGAAGGACAGCTCGGCAAGAACAACATAGGTACAACGGGTAAAGGTATCGGACCCGCATACAGTTCCAAAGCCGAAAGAAGCACTGTGATTCTTGCCGACCTGCTTGACGACGATGAATTTGGAGACAGGATTAGGGCAATGGAGAGAGATTACAAACTCAGATATGGCGGGGACCTGGGTGGATATGATGTCGAGGCAGAAATCATGGAGCTCGAGGTAAGCATTTTGCCTGTTTGAGTATTCTTCTCTAACCCTTCAGAACTTCCGTGAGAAAATCCGCCCCTTCGCCGTAGATGACGTCGAATTCCTTGAAGAGGCCCAGGAGCAAGGGAAGAAAATCCTCATCGAAGGCGCGCAATCAGCTCTACTAGATATCACGTACGGAACTTGGCCGTATGTGACTTCTTCCTCGACCACTTTCGGTGGCGTAATGGCCGGCTTGACCCTCAACTACCGAAAGGTGGATTCCGTCATCGGCGTCCTGAAGGCGTACACGACCCGAGTCGGGTCTGGGCCATTCCCTACAGAAGATTTCGGCGAGGTTGCTACCAAACTCCAAGAGATAGGCCGCGAGTTCGGCGTTACCACGGGACGCAGGCGTCGCTGCGGTTGGCTGGACTTGGTCTCGTGCAAGTATTCGCACTACGTCAACCACTACGATTCTCTGAACCTCACCAAACTCGACATCCTCGATACGTTCGAGGAGATCAAGGTCGGCGTGGCTTATAAGCACCCCGATACCGGCGAGGTCATCAAGGGCTTCCCCGCGAGCGCAAAGCTCCTGTCTAGAGTCGAAGTCGTCTATAAGACACTAAAGGGCTGGAATACCAAGACAACGGGTATCAAGAAGTTCAGCAATCTTCCCAAGGAAGCCCAGGACTACATCACCTTCATCGAAAACTTCCTCGGCGTCAAGGTCAAGTGGATCGGATGCGGTCCTAACCGAGACGACATCGCAACTCGTTAACCACTTTACTAACACGAGACCACCCTTCTATCTACGCGTTATATATGTAGTAGAGCATCGCATTTGAAGGAGCTGGGAGACGGGAAGGTATTTCCAACGTTGATTTTCCTAGACGAATTTTCCAATTTCTACCTGCATTGAAAATCGTTTCTCGGGTCGATGCGCTGAGTTTACGCCAGAAAATGCATTACAAAAATATTAGATTCTAGAAGCAAGTGCTCTCTTAGATCTAGACCCAGAAGCGGGACTGCTACATAGGGGGACGAAGAATTGGTTGGCGCCTAGACAGCGAAGAGTTAGTTAGCTTGCTCATACATAGACGGTGGCGTGGGCTAGGTGAGCGAAATCTTCATAGTCGGGTGCATATAGAGAGATATTATCGACCCTTCAATGATGTCGTACGATTCTCCAGAGTTTTTTAAGTTGTGAGTGTTGCTCTTTTCTATAGTGCTTCTCTAGACCGTGTTGCAGGATCACATTTGAAGCATTCACCTAAAATTCGTATTAAGATGCAACGCCACCACCACGTCGTCTTTGATAATTTAAGTTCAATAAAATATACAGGTCTCTAATTTTATTTCAAGTAACCTTACCAATGTATCCGAAAACGCCAAACCAAACGCCGCCCATCACCTCAACATCAAGCAGGCTCAGAGTTCCTGTCCTTCCTTTCATCCTTGGCCGTCCTAGCCATACACCGTCCCGCCAATTCTGAGTCGCTATATCTGCTGAGTCTTATACCCTCGTGAACTGAAAGCATACGAACAACTGTTTCGCCCGTATCCTGGCTATCTTGGCTGCTGTGTCTGGTTTCGAGACAATCCGGAGGACAGAAGGGGTTCGAGTCCCCCGGCTCGCCCTGGGACTCAGACCAGGTGTTTGGATGGCAGGACTCAGGACTCGTATATGTAATTGGCTGGTTAATGGGGCTGATCTTGTCAACGTCCGGATTCGCGACTAAAATGCCGGTCGCTACCTCGGCGATTGTAGTCGAAACCTGGACGATAGATGCCTTCTTCCGCGTTACAGTTGTCTTTATATCAGAGGAGATAGTCAGGGATAGGGTATTATATCCCAGTTCAGGAGGCATGGTCGGTAACGCTTGCTCATCGGCGTTTGCAGAGGCGACCCTCGGACCGTACATAGACTCGGGTGTTTTGCCAATCGACGAGATTCGAGTTGGCGCCAAGATCGACTCTTCTCCCCCCAATCCCATTTCACCTGTGGGCTGTGACTGACTTCTAGCTCTCTTTTCAGGCACGGTAGGAAGATGTTTAGGCCCAGCAGGTTCGGATGTTAGGGAAGACTTTCGTGTATCAGCCGAAGGATTGCCACCTGGTATTCCAGTCACTTCTCTACTATTGCGGTTGATTGCCAAGGGCTTAGGGTATAGGCTGTCCTCGTTCTCATTCTTGGAGGTCGCTGAACACTCTGGCAGCGTTTCAATCTGGGAAGATGAGCAAGAAGGGCGACCCTCACTAAACTCTTCAGCAAGTTCCCCTGGGGATGCGATATCATCTGGCGTCGTGACTTCTGACAGGCGGCTTCGCTGTCCTCTCCGTCTTTGCCCACGCCGTTGAGGCGGCCGAGATACTGGGCTCACGATGCCGGACTGCGGAGCCGACGACGACGGTGTATTGAATGGAATAGTTGGAGGCATATGAAGCGCTGCTGATTCGGGCGTCTCGTGACTAGGGCTTGTAGGATCAGTGTAGAGCGGTGTATGCGAAATAGGAGAGCTCCCTGAGAATCCGGTCGAAGATCCGGACGTCCTTGAAGTCTGGTCAAGGCTAGCCCTGGAGGAGAGCCGGTCAAGTTCGGCCGTAGCAATCATCATGCTTGCCATAGCCAGTGGGTCGAAGTGATGTCCGACGGCATGGGGAGTACCTGCATTGGTAATATTCGACTCGGGAGTGTTAAACACTGGGGTCTCTTCGCCAGAAGACGGCCAAGCATCCACAGAATCACGGGCGAGACGCCGACGCTCCTTGCTGTTCCGCGGGGCCGGCAATTCAGATCGTACTGAAAAAGTGGATGATCCCGAACGCTTGAGCATTCGCCCAAGAGACCGAAATTGCTTTGTGACGATGTTGCGAACATCGAAACGGTGCTGATGCTGATTTCCGTCTAGCTTAAAACGCAGCCGTGTGATTTGTTCTTGATCATTGCCAGTCTAGATGTTTCGCTAGTCAGAAAGTACATAGCTATGAGACTAGGTATAATATCAGCACTCACTTTTGGTCTTGATAGCGACTTGTCAAAATCTTCCAACTGGTGCTGGAGCTCCGGACATGAATTGACAACATGTCTCTGGATAACATGAAATTGAGCATCATGTTGTGAAAGATATGAGCATGACTTTTCATCAA
Source organism: Hypoxylon sp. NC0597 (assembly GCA_022432515.1). Taxonomy (NCBI): domain Eukaryota; kingdom Fungi; phylum Ascomycota; class Sordariomycetes; order Xylariales; family Hypoxylaceae; genus Hypoxylon; species Hypoxylon sp. NC0597. Next base: position 249,927 of record JAJKLA010000033.1, read on the forward strand.
ATGCGCCGTCGCTATCAGGGCCACTGCTACTACTGCTATCATCATCATTGTTGACATTAACAGCTGGGCAGAAGTCTCTGGCACGTTGACGGGCAGTAAAATTCAAGTTCGAGGCCTCAGATACATCGTGTTTTCGGCGGGGCTTTCTCTTTTCCCAGCTCTTGCCCCAATCAATGGATCCAGATGCAATGGACTTGAGCTTTTGGGAGCTTACGGATGGAACTGCACTGCGGCTTGACTCTTTCAAATCGCTCAGTCCATCTCGCACTACTTTCGAAAGTTTGTCGCCGTCGGAACTTTGAGGCCCATCGAGACCAGTCCCGGATTGTGCCGTTGATCGGTTCCGTCTTGGAGGTTGTAGCACAATCTTTGGGCAGGTGATGCTTGTCAATACCTTGACTTTATCTGCCGAGTCTAAAGAAACAGATGGGTTGCCCTGTACAGCTAGCTCGGCCTCTGTGGTTGTATAATCTGAACGGTACACGCCAGACAGCCAAACGCAGATCAGGTCGTCCTCGGTACCACGTTCCTGGCTGCATTTGATGTTCTCCGACTCAACTGGGTTCGGGCTGGCCGGTGTGAGGGGACGATCTCTACAAGCTTCGGGGGGCCGACGCGTCTGGCAAGGGGAACAGGCTCCGGAAGTAGCCAACCGCAAATGAGAGCTGTGCGGTTTGGGTGAGAAGAGCCAGTGCTCATCCTCGTATTCTCGACTGTTTTCTTTCCGATGCTGTTCGGGCGGTGCCGATTGACAGCTGTGAGAGTGGTATCTATGAGGAGAACATTTGCCGTAGTTGGAGTGTCCCGTCGAGTGGGGGGATAAGAGATGTTGCCCGGGAGTGAGCAGTGAGTATCCATGGTCTATTGCTTGCATAATGAGGGGTTCATGTTCTCCCGGATTATGGTTTATGAAGAAGGGTTAGATATACTTGAAGATAGATAATAGACGGCTATGAATACGTAAACAGTAGGATTTAAAGATATATCTCCACTTGGTAAGAGTAGAGGGCATTTTCTAGGCGTCTAGGTGTTGTTGGATCGGAAAATGAAGATGGGAGGATAATGGATGGTGATAGAGGGAAATGCAGAGGCGAAAGGGAAGTTTAGAAAGTTCAGGTTTCACATATTTGATGACTTCACAAACTGAAAGTAATATCCACCTACTGCCCGGGTGGCTTCCGTAGAAGACATAGTCTTCATGGTTCTTACCTGTTCAAGAGCCCCTATATACATGTACATAGAGAAGGCTCAATTTGCGGTACGCCTTGACCTGACACCCGTCAAACAGCATACATACCTAATGTACCGCACCAGGAAGGGGATGGTTGGGTTGCGAAATAAGTCATTGATAGCAACCAGACATGCTATGTAACGTCCGATTCAACCCGAAGACATGGCAGGATATAAAGTAACATCCTCAAATGACTTGCCTCTTCAATTGTGACTTGGTTATTTTTTTGAGTTACAGATTTAATCTCAGATCGGGTTGTTAAAGTCATTCGTATGTGGCTTGAAAGTGGCTTAAATGAGGTAGGTATGATAGTTGTTTCCGCCATTAACCGAATGCTATTGTTTAGTACCGATTGTTTCCGCCCTATTCGAATGCCTCGGCCCGCTACATCGGAGAGCATCATTGTCTACAGTCTCAGTTCTCAAACTCGGCCCCACAGACACCTCCATTGCCCACCATGGACAGCTCTGAATTCTACTGCGCTCCTCTCAATTTCTCCCAATTGAGAGCGCAGCCATGTTCCGTCCAGCAATATCACGGGTCTCAAGACCATTGACCCGCCCCATAAGGCAATGGCAACCTCTTAGAAGCTATGCTTCGGTTCCTAAATCTCTATTTGATTGGCAGGATCCATTAGCAAGCAAGAACCTGTTAACCGAGGAAGAATTGGCCATTTCGGAGACGGCCGAGAGGTATTGCCAGGAGCAATTGCTGCCGCGAGTCCTACGTAGGTGTTACCAATTCCAATTCTGCGTCTTGTGGGGTCTTGAACCTTGCTCGCTGACGGCAAATACGTATAGAGGCTTACCGCGATGAGTACTATGACCCCGCTATTCTGCTCGAGATGGGCGAGCTCGGTCTTCTCGGCGCGAATCTGCATGGCTATGGCTGCGCTGGCGCATCGACTGTAGCGTCAGGCCTTATTACCCGGGCCGTCGAACGAGTCGATAGCGGATATCGATCAGGTATGTCGGTTCAGTCCTCATTGGTCATGGGTGGCATCTACGAGTTCGGGACGACGGAGCAGAAGGAGAAGTACCTGCCCGAGATGGCAAAAGGTAAACTTCTCGGCGCGTTCGGGCTCACCGAACCCAATCACGGTAGCGATCCGGGATCTATGGAAACGACGGCGCGACCGCACCCGACGAAAATGGGCTATTTCCTTCTGCGTGGCTCTAAGACTTGGATCACAAACTCGCCTATTGCTGATGTATTGATGGTATGGGCCAAGCTTCAAGAGACAGGTAAAATCAGGGGTTTCCTCATCGATAGGAAAGATTGCCCGCCCGGCACACTGGAGACTCCAGCTATAAAGAATAAAACGGGACTCCGGGCTAGCATTACTGGCATGATTCATATGGAAGATTGCCCGGTCCCCGAATCAAATATGTTCCCTGATGTCGAAGGTTTGAGCGGCCCATTTACATGCCTGAATAGTGCCCGATATGGCATCTCCTTTGGCACCATGGGTGCCTTAGAAGATTGTATTGCCCGGGCGCGGGAGTACGCCTTAGAGCGCAAGCAATTTAAGGGGAACCCCCTCGCTAAATATCAGCTTGTTCAAAAGAAGCTGGCGGACGCTGCAACGGATGCCGCGTATGGCGTTTTGGCGGCGATACAAGTCGGTAGACTCAAGGATGAAGGAAAAGTTACGCCAGAGATGATCAGCATGGTGAAAAGACAGAACTGCGACCGCGCACTTGTCAATGCGAGGACGTTGCAGGAAATCTTTGGGGGCAATGCTGTCAGCGATGAGTACGGTATCGGAAGACACGTAGCGAACCTATTCGTGACTCAGACTTATGAAGGACAGAGTGACATTCACAGTAAGTAAACCCATATTCAACACCATCTGTACTTTCTAATACGAGCTTAGGTCTCATTCTTGGGAGAGCCATAACTGGGGTACAGGCTTTTGTATGATTATGCTATCACAGCCCTCTCGGGGGCTCCCATGATGTTAAAACATCACCCCAAAACCTTGACGTACCATGTGTCCAGCATATTATTATAATACCTCGCTACGAATATATGAATGGCACCGTATCCAGCCATAAACGATCAGTTACGGCAAGCAGGGTCTAATGTAGTCGAGATACATTTGTCACAATACTTAAAGTTCCATCTGACTAATTGATTAATTCCCCGGAAGATGAAAATGCTAAGCAATCAAGGTGTTATTCTCCGTTCTCGTGATTGCTTACCAAGGCACTCGATTGGTTGGCCTCGTGTCATCCTTACTATACGACTGTTATAAAATATAATTTCCACATTTTTATACTACACATATATGTACGTACCGCCTAGGATATATTAGGTATGTAGGATAAGCTGGATGTATCGACTTGTCCAAACATGCTTAGTCATATATCATTGTTGGCCATCAAGGTGATCAACAATGAATCATTGTGGTTTTGCTAACATGTAAGTTACGTGACTAATTGAATTTGCCCCCCATATGACCCATACTTGTATGTATGCCGCTACTTCTTTCTCCGTAGAACATCAGTGAATCCAGTATGAGTAATGCAAATGGCAAGTGTTCGCAGCTGAGGCAAAAGGCTTTGTTGAGTGGCAGGGGTGGCAGAAGATCAGATTGAAGTTCAATTTTCAGGCGAGTCTAGGTCTGGGGCGTTAGTACCTAATTGTTAACTCCTGAGGCAAGGATTGGTTCCATGTGGTGGCGGTGTGGAGCCCGCGCTTGCCGTGCAGAAAGGTGTCACGGGAAGCGCAGCCCCAAAACTTAAGGCTTACAGTACGGTACATCACTCGGTACAGCTTCACAAAGTGTTTAAGTACCCAACATCTGAAGCCAGACAAATTTGAAAGAAAACAATCATGACGAAACATAAACATATACAGCCTCTAAACTGTGTTCCACTGTAACTCCAAATATGTTGGTGCTTGAAGAATGAATGGATATACTGTCCTGAGTCGAAAACTACCTACAATGTACTGTAAATGTTATTGGGGGACTACATTTCCCAGTGCTGCTCAGTGGCGCTTTTCTGGTCCGTGTAACTGAACAAGCCTAAGGCGCCGTTTCTTCAGATCCAATAGGAACGAGCCGGTATCTTTGATTGGTCAAGTTTAGGCTTCGCTTCCCATTTTCGTCAGAACTCCTTTGCCAGTAAGTACAATCAAACGGCAGTAGCTGAGCCACTCTCAGCCACTGGATTTGGAGATTGTACAGTGGACGAAATCTTGATTGGGTTGATAAAAAAAAAGCGCTAGCGCCTGCTCTTTCTTTGTAACTCTCCCTAAGTGGCCTGGCAGCCTGGTCTGTGCTTGGACCCAATATTTCCATTCACTCCGTCACCTGAAAGACTTGCCTGACTTTCCTTCTCCCCGCTACCAACTTTCGCATCTACAGAACCATCACAACGACGAAGACCGTCCAACGTTAATACTAATACCAACCACATCAACATCCTTCTTCGACCTCATCTTCTTGGAGACTGATTACAGTCACCTAAACTTCCACTCTTTGGTACGTCGGCTCCATGTTTTTCCTTTACAAATTCCTTTCTATTGATTTGCAAAGTCGTCTTTACAACTCCATCCATTTCTCCCGCATTCCATACTGACCGCAAGTATAAATAGCCGTTTCGCTACAGCAGGAACATCGCCTTCGAGCAAGTACCGCAAACACAACACCTCACACATCTTAGCAATGGCTTTGAAGCGCATCAACAAGGAACTCGCAGACTTGGGCCGGTATGTTGATTTTTTTTCTTATCAGAACGGGTTGTTTGGTGATACTGCTTGTCTCTATTTTGAGTGAGCCCAAGGTGGGGCCGCCATGTAGAAGGCAGAGCGGGGTCTTCCTACGTGACAGCCTCACATGAAAAATTACATTTGGTCCATAGTTGTGTAGATGTTGATAACGGTGTTACTAACATGTCTTCGTAGTGACCCTCCCTCGTCGTGCTCTGCTGGTCCCATCGGTGAAGATCTGGTAGGCATCCCATCACTCCGACACTACCGAATGAGAAAAGTTGGACCATATACTGCTGCGTGACTCGGTTTGCTGGGCACGAGCGGTGATGCGACAACGACTTCTCAGTCCATATTTCTTTCGTCGTAACTATACTGACGTCTTGTTTCTTACCATAGTTCCACTGGCAAGCGACAATTATGGGACCTGTAAGTCACACCCGACACCCTACTCTTATCCTTTTCATAGCACGATTATCAGGTCGTGTGAGCCATATGGTTAGCCGCCATACTAGTGGCGGCGGCACTCTAGGCTGAAGTATATCTTGCATGTTAGTTCATAATGCTAATTAGGTATCAGGGTGATTCGCCGTACGCTGGAGGTGTCTTCTTTCTCGCCATCCACTTCCCGACAGACTACCCTTTCAAGCCCCCTAAGGTCAACTTCACAACTCGTATCTACCACCCGAACATCAACTCCAATGGCAGCATCTGCCTGGACATCTTGAGAGATCAATGGAGCCCGGCGTTGACCATCTCCAAGGGTAGGTCTTTCTATGTTCTCATATCGTATTCTGATTCTAACTTGTTAATAGTCCTGCTTTCTATCTGCTCTATGCTCACTGATCCTAACCCCGATGACCCTCTTGTCCCGGAGATCGCACACGTGTACAAGACCGACCGTGCGAAGTACGAAGCTACGGCTCGCGACTGGACTCGCACATATGCCACCTAGGATGGTAATGGGAATTCTCTAGCGAAGCATAGGGTTCGATATGGGAGCCAGTGAGCATAGCACTTATTGATAGTCATACTGGAAGAGAAGGAACAGGCTTTTCTTTCACCCTAAGCAATTCGATCTGCGTTCGCCGGTGTGTAGTCCATTCGTCGTTGGGGCGTAGTGTGCCTTTCGAATGAACCTTTGAGCACATGATTTCAGGAATGAGCTTAGAATGACCTGGTAAGAAAGATGAAGTTTACGAAAGATAGGCATGAAATTATGGAGTTGTCTGGAGGGACTCCGGCTTTGCAATTCAATCCTCTTGACAATGAAACGGTTTTTTATAATGCGCTGTCTCCTCCTGCTTCGATCTTATTGTGAAAAATTAATAGTTCGAGGCGTTCGTGGTTTACCTTAGTCAATCCACAGGGCTTCAATAGGTACTCTTTTCACTATCATCAACCGTGCCATGAACACGACCACGAGTGATTGATACTGTCGAGTCCATAATACATGAGGGTCAGGTCGTTCATTATCAAAGTACTGATATCGGAACTTAACTGGAAGCCAGTTGTTACAATAAGCCAAGGTTTAGGAGTCCCTTTCTGGTCAACGAAGAAGATTCTTCGGCATGATAGGACGTTTTAGAACATGGGCGTTTCGGCTTTCGTTTTTGAACTACTGAGATAGGGAAAACATAACCCAACCTTGGAAACACGACCTACCCCTTGTTTTAGCCACGCAGTACACATCGAATGATGGACTCGTACACAACTAATGTTTTCTACTCGGTCGTACGGTGATGGGATGGTTCTACGAACAGTAAGTCGGGGTAATACCATTGCTACAATTAGACAATCCTACGGCAAGTAAGGGAGATACAAATATAGATATTGCAAAGATGTGATGACCGGATTTCTATTTTCCAGGTTTGAAGGATCTGGGAGGATTCGTTTCTTTCTGATTTGCATTTATGTGGCCTGGGAACACGAGCGTGTCGGCGTGGGGGTCTAGATATCTTGAGATGTTTATGAACCTAGGGGATCTTGATCTGATATCTAAGAATGTCGAACTCGATGCTGTTTGTTCGTGAGATCTACTCCGGGATTAGGTGCATGAAGTGTACAATACCGTGGAATCGAAGCGCCACTTAGTTTGTGATGTAGATTCGAAACCCCAATCGACAAACTCACCACCATCAAGCCATCGAACTTACCTGGCTCGCATTAAACAAATCGAAGGGGCGTTGCATGCATTTCGAATCGAATGGTTCCCATTTTTAAACTTGGGGTGGAGCTGTGTCGTGAGCCGCTTCTCTAATCGCCCTTGCATCTACTTTAGGTACCCTTGTCGTCAATCTGCCGAGTCGTCCGGGTTTGAGTTTTAGTAGCTTAGCTAATCATTCTTGTCGCAAGCAAGACGATGCATCCACTAAACTTTGATTCTTGAATATTAAGTCGATGGGCAAAGTGCAAACTCCGAAAACCCTCCACTTCGATCGTTCACGTATGTATGTGGTCTCAATCTGTCAGGCATGAACTTGGCTAGTGCTTGTCCTCTTTTGCTACAAGAACCCATGGCGACTCGAGTCTCGTATGTGTCATGCACCCCTGACGAAACATTCTGAGGCTTAGGCGCCGGGGATCATTTTTCAACGGGCCAATGAAAACTCCGGCCTCAACATCGACCTCTCCACAATTCAAACTGAGCCCAAGCCTCAACCCCCTCACTCCCCTGTTCCTCACTACTGTTTTCTTCTCGTGCGTACACTACAATGAGACCGCTCCCTAGATACGAACAGCTCCGGCCTGGATGAGGATTGCGCAACCCATTTCATATCTGGCCTGTGTCGAGATGTATCGTCGCGATGGGCAGTGGTGCCATTACCCACCGCTTCATCATCCTTGTTAAGGATCTGAATATCAGACAGTACCAAGATAGTCCGGGAGAAGAGAACGGGACAAGATCTCAAAGAATATTCTTCGCTCAATAGTATACACGTATAGCAAGTGCTATCTTTTATACGCTTGACGGATAATATTACAATTCTATAATTTCCGAAGTCGCATTTTCTCAGTATCGGTTATGAGTACACCGAATATGAACACACTTTCTACAAAACATATCTGGTATATGGAATTGGTAAAAAGTTGCGTTCTAAGTCTCACTTGTGCTTCAAGGCCTCGAAACCATTTGTGGTAAGGCTGGAACCTGCTTCACGACCAGATCGAGGAACCCCATTTAATCTAAAACCCCTGGCGCGTGGTACATGTACTTAGCCGCAGGAGTCTCGACGGTGCAACCTCTCAGCTTGATCCATCTGTCTCAGGTTACAGGTACAATGGCTCCATATTCCTCGCCCCTTGTATTTTCTTCCCCATACCCTTAACATCATATCTTTCTCCCCTGTAGAGTCTCTCGCTTCTTTCGCTCCTTTCGCTGTGATTTTATAGGTTTACAATACCAGGGTTTCCGAAGCATTTCATCAGCTAATAGCTCGAGTTGTGGTAGCGTTGACGTGAACCACCCCCTGGCGCGGCGTTGTACCTAGGTATGATCTACCAGAAATGGCCTGATGTTTCCTATTCTTGGCAGTCTTCCATAATATCCACTGACTTCCCGCCTCTTGCATGAGATCTTCGGAACCCTTTCTCTCCTTTCCTTTCGTTTCCTCACAAACGCTTTGCCCTCCCTTTTTCGTTGTCGTAGGTGCGCTGTTCGATTCTTGCGTTGGCTGACAGGCGGCTGCGATAGCAGGCTTCCAGGTCGACTTTACATTCTTTTGATCGTCTTTTGCGCCTGTCACTTCGCCGATTCTTTCCTTCGATGGCCTTGTGCCCGTTCAGCAGGCTCTGAATTAGAATTTAACTGTTATTTTCCGTACCGAGGGACGCGGTTCCGAATTATAATTCAAAAGTCTAATAGAAGAGGAGGTATTGGTGGTGTTTGGATTGGTCACCGCGTAGGAAATCCAAGGGTGTTTGGGAGGCTACTGGACGAGTATATCCCGAAAGCGATATCACACCGAAAAGCGCAATAGATTTCGTACAAAGCATTCTACAATCAAGATGTCATACTACGGAAGCAATCAGTACCCGGTGGAGAAGCCGTCAGAAAGGTCAAGATGGACACCGTTAACAAGAATGCTGCTCTCGGGAGAGATGACGCAGGAACGGCAGAAGGAATTGACGATGCGGGAAAAGTTCGATAAGTGGATGATCAACGAGGGTTACCGAAGATTGTTGGTGCCAACCGTAAGTCCCTTTTGCAGGACACATATACTGACCAGCTTATTAGTTTCGTCTTCGTTTTCATGGTTCTCCATGCCCTCGTCTTCGCTTTTGGCTTCGTCAACTATGCCGTCAAAGATAACCTGCAAATAGCGCGAGATACTTTTGGGCCGACCTATATGATTGCGAGATCGGCAGCACTGGTGCTTCATGTGGATGTTGCCATGATTCTGCTGCCGGTCTGCAGGACTTTTATCTCGATCGCGAGACAGACACCTCTAAATGGTATCATCCAGTTCGATAAGAACATCACCTTCCACATTACTACAGCGTGGTCTATCTTCTTCTTCTCCTGGGTCCACACGATTGCCCATTGGAATAACCTGGCACAGATCGCTGCTAAGAACAATCTGGGTTTCTATGGGTGGTTGGTTGCGAATTTGGTGTCTGGTCCAGGCTGGACGGGATATATCATGTTGATTGCGCTGACGGGAATGGTATTGACTTCATACGAGAAACCGAGACGAGCGAACTACGAACGGTTCTGGTACACGCACCACATGTTCATCGTTTTCTTCTTTTTCTGGTCCTTCCACGGCGCTTTTTGCATGATTCAACCCGATACCGCGCCGTTCTGCGTTTCGATTGGTACCTCTGCCATTGGTGTTTTCTGGCAGTACTGGATGGTTGGAGGATTCACTTATCTGGCCGAACGAGTTGCACGTGAATTACGTGGTCGTCACAAGACCTACATCTCGAAGGTCATCCAACATCCCAGTAACGTCTGCGAGATTCAGATCAAGAAAGAGAACACGAAGACGAAAGCTGGACAGTATATCTTCTTTTGCTGCCCAGAGGTTTCACTGTGGCAATATCACCCATTCACCCTGACAAGTGCGCCGGAAGAGGATTACATATCGATTCATATGCGTGTAGTCGGTGACTTTACTAGGCAAGTATCCGCAGCGCTTGGGTGTGACTTCGGAAAGAAGGAAGGCAAAGACTCTTCGAAGGTTGTGGGTGTTGACGGCCAGAACAACGACGTGGATCCCGCATTAAGAAGGGTCCTCCCCCGTGTGTACATCGACGGCCCATTTGGGTCTGCGTCCGAAGATGTATTCAAGTACGAAGTCTCGGTTCTCTGCGGTGCTGGTATCGGTGTCACGCCGTTTGCGTCCATTCTGAAGTCGATCTGGTATCGAATGAATTACCCGCAGAAGAAGACGCGGCTCGCAAAGGTGTACTTTTTCTGGATCTGCAGAGACTTTGGCTCATTCGAATGGTTCCGTTCGCTACTTCTAGCCATTGAAGCTCAAGATGTCGACAACCGAATTGAGATCCACACATATCTTACAGCCAAGATCAAGGCTGACGACGCGACAAATATCATGATCAATGACGCCAACGCTGACAAGGACACGATTACCGGATTGCGGAGTCCCACGAACTTTGGACGACCTAACTGGGATATGATCTTCAGAGGTATCAGGAAACTACATGCGCCTGCTGAGGCGGGTGTGTTCTTCTGTGGACCTAAGGGTTTGGGTAGCGCACTCCATGTCTTCTGTAACAAGTACAGTGAACCTGGGTAAGTCTAATTCATCAAGTCTCATATACTAGGATACGTTGTAGACTGAAGGCTAACTGAATGACAGCTTCTCCTTCGTTTGGGGCAAGGAAAACTTCTAAGCTTGTGTGTGCTGTCAAGACCTGGTCGACATGCTGCCAGCAAACTGAAAAGCATTGCTTAATCACTGGCGCGGGACGCAGATCATCACTGTATTTGTGTGTTAATCGACCTTGTTCTCGAGCAATTTCCAGTTTTCTGGGACCTAGGGGTGGAGTGATTTTCTCTCTGGACTATTTACGTAGACCGAATCTACCCAGGATCCTAATTGGTTCGACAAGGAAACCAGAGTATACGACCTGGCCAAGAGTAGCAGGGGAGAGCACCACCTCGAAATGAATTAATGTATACCTAAACTCGGGTTGGCTAGATACCTCTGAGATTCCCGCCGCGGGCGACGAATCTACGACGTACGAAGACGAAGTTGGAAACTCGAAACTATAGTAGATGTTGATTACCATATACCTTTGTATCTATTTTACCTAAACGTGCAATATCTTTTACAATTAGACTTGGATCATCTTCCTACCTCAACGATTTCAGTGTATATGTGTTTCTCTGGTTGATAAAGCCGTACGTTCTATTCCGCATGGCGCGGAGATTAATAAAGACACAGTTGGTTATAGATTTTGTTACCACGTTGAGGCTAACCAAGCGGCTCTTTCGAGTGATTCTACAGTCAGTAGTCGAAAATGGCAAAAAGCTTGCACTTCTGCAACAGCAACTCGATCCGTGCCGCGTGGGCAAAGTGAGCCTTGCGATTGGCCAACTATCTGAGAACGGCAAGGAGATGAAATGAAAAGCCAAGAACAAGATCGATTCAGATTTCATACTTCGCGTCGGGTTTCCATACACATGTAGAAGTAGTCGGCCAAGTCGGTGTTCGGCACCCGATCAACCACCGCTCATATTTGACAGGCCCTGAGGCTGGTTCAGACATGCCACGGCCCCCTGACCGACAACCCCGGGCTGCCCGGGATCTGGGCGGGGTGGATTTTCTTTGGTGGGCCTGGCAGCACGTAAGGGAGATGGACGAAAGCGCCCACAGTGAAACGCGCGTGGTCTGGATGCTGTTTCGATGCGGCCTTGGGTATACGTAAGCTACCTACTCTGCTTACCTTCTCCCTTACTTTTCATTTATCATCTTTTTTGCGGGTTATTACATATGTGAACTCGTAAAGCCATAATGGTGTTCTTAGGGTGAAGGTGCTCAGATATGAGACAAATCCTGAAGCCATCGTTGACAGCTCGTTGCACATCAGGAGAAAGGCCTGTACAAATATTTCTCTTATATGTTCTAGGCAAAGGACGCAATGCCAAGTACGTAATAATATTCACGGCTGATCCTTGCTTATATCCATGTCGATGTCATTGATATAAGTGACAAGCTAAAGTTCTGTTTTAACTTATGTCTATACAAATGCCCTGAACTCTCAGCAGAGCCCTCTAAGACCAGAAGTCTATATTCTTACATATCATTGTGTGTACCTAATACAGGATATATGTACCATGATAAGACCCCTTCTGAAGTATGTAAACATGCAGACTATTCCATCCTGATTTACCTCCGACGCACCTGGAAGGTATCTGCCTCATTACCATCTAATTCTTTGCCTATTATTTTTGCGCAGATTTGAGCGCTCCTGAGAAGTCATTGTAGCACCGCAAGTCGTAAGAACATTACCCTTAGGGAAATTTTTTTTTTTTGCCTTTCCAACTCTTTCACTCTACCTTCGGCGGGCCGCTCGACTGTAGGTAAAGGCGCCTTTTCCCGTAGTGCTGGTCTATCGTTCCATATCTTCCAATCCTATGGCCATGGTGGTTCTAGCTCTCCTTACTGCTGATCTCTTTTAGTTCATCTGCAAACTCATCGTCGCCGTCATAGAGTTGGAAATCATGCTCTATTCCATTAGACGCGGATCCCTTAACAGTAGCTTTGGCGCCGTTGGCGAGTCCAGAAACCCGACTTTTCCGAGCCGATTCTCTCGTCGATCCTCGGGGATCTGAAAGCAGGCCGTCGTCCTCCACGTCCCAGTCGAACACAAACACATCGTCTTCTTCCTGTGGCTCCATTGTGTCTTTGGGGGCATTATCTTGGATGGCAGTATTGCCGTTGCTCGATGCTGATTCCTCTATTGTCCGGTTGTGAGGCGGCATGCCATGTTGACCGGTATCGGCGGCACAGGCCTCGCAGGGTCCCGAGCGTACCACGCCACCGAGAAGATCGAGCTTCGATGTGAGCGGGAGGGTTTCGATCGCCGCGCACGGCTTGAGACTGCTGTCGTCGCTGTCGCTGTTGCTGTTGCTACTACTGCCCTCCGTGGGCTTGGCGTCGGGGCAGTACAGAAGAGAACGCGGTGGCGTGACGTCGTGGTCCTCGTGTAGACACGAATAATAGACTCGTCTCCGGCGACACATTGGATGAGATCTTGTGATGGGAATACGGGGAATATGACAAGAAGGGAAGAGCGTGGGCTGGGTTCACGTAACGGTGATAATTGATAACTGATTAATTATCTAGCAAACGGCTCATTGGCTGCGTTGGTCCTTGGCCTTGGATTCCTGGAACACTGGAAAACTTGCAACGACGAATGGCGAGGCTAGAGAATCACCGGGGTTGAGAAAGCTCTGTTCATCTCCTTCTAACGATATTAACTTTTTGGAAGGCTGTACTTTGCATTGACACATGGTACGGTGGATGGCCTTCTTGGTATTAGGTACTTGTCTAAATGTGATATAGCGCCCAGATGATATTCCAACTCGCAAGCGAGCACCATGTTATGTTGAGTAGGTAGGTACATAGTTTATTTAGGTAGGTAGAGATTTAACTACGTATCTCATGCTTGATAATTGAGAATCTGTATCACGTAAACTCGTGGCACTGGCCCCTATGTGGTGAGTGCGTGCCATTTAAACTTCATAACACGAGCTCTTCACTATTCTTGAACGCCCATGCACATTGGTTCTAGATCGTAGTAGATACTCCTAGATTCAATAAGAAGTATATTAAATATTCTCCCTACTTCTACTAGAAACCGCCTTCATGCAAAGACTGAAGGGTACGAATTTCGAATGCCATTGTAAAATATATTGGAATGTTGAATTGTTGAATTCGGTTGTCGTGTGGCTTTTGAGATATGAAGTCAACTTGTTAACCTTGTTAGCTCGCTTACCGTAGCCGTAAAAATCTTCGGAGGCTTCGGACGAAGTCTAAAGCTAAATAAAGTCATTGTTAGTGAGCTTTATACAGGACAGCATTAGAGTAGAGCGTTCAAGTTGAATTATTATAAAGTTCTACTCCTGAATCTAATTTGGAACACGTTGGTTGTGCTGTGCCGACTTAGAAATCGCACAACTAAAAGGCCTCTATTTCCCCTTCATGTAGGTACTCAAGTATCTTCCATAAAGGTGGTTTCCCGGCTATTTTGTTAAAACACAGGCGTAGTAAAAAGGGGTTTCTTATACCGATAGAGCACTGCGCAGATTTAAGTGATGCTATTTATTCTTTCTATTAATAATCCTCAGAATGTAACGTCATATTCGCATGTGATGTCATATTCTTCTATACACCGGGGTTCAACATCAGTCCAAACCCAGTATAAGGACCGTGATATTAAAACTATTTTAGACCCTAACATAGACTCAAGGTGAGATGCTCCCTTGTCCACCCTTCATAATTCATAGCCGGTCCGCAAAATTACCTATATACTTAATGCATCGCAATCCAAAATGTACCTTATCACTCCCTAAGAATGCTCAGAGGAGCTCTTCCCATTCCCCCAAAATGCAACATTATTAACACCTATACTCGAGGAATAATCCCGCCTCCTGACTTCTCTTCAGGAAGACATTCCCATTCGTAGTCTGCGGCTTCTCGAGAATCAAGTAGACATTCTCGGCGCACGTTATCTTGCCCGGGCCAGAGACGTGGTACGTGCCCTTGATCTCGCGGTCCCAGCTCGTGAACTCCGCCTCGAACACCTGGTCAGGACCTGCCGTGTCGAACGGCTGCACGGCTGCGGCTGACACGCCGTCCGTCGTATCGGGAAAGCCCGCGAGCTGCCGCCCGTTCAGCAGGCCGTCGCCCCCCGCGACCAGGATCCCCGTGTAGGCGTCGTCCTGCGCCCAGCCGAAGTAGCACCCCGTGGCCCCCTGCGGCAGATTGCTGAAGACGGCTGCCTGCTGGATGGTCAGGCCCGTCTGGTTGTTGTACTGCACGTGGAAGTCGGCCACGGCCGGCGACGCGAGGTCCGGCTGCCCCGGGAAGAGCGTGTATAATTCACTCGCGTAGACCCGGGCTGTTGTGTTGGGCTCTGGGCACGACGGCGTGTCCCTGATCGCCGGTGCCGCTGCGGCTGTGGGGAAAGCCTTGGCGGTGGCAACTAGGCAGGAGAAGAGGGTGATGGTTTTCGCTGCGAACGAGGACATTTTGGATTTCTGCTGCCTAGTATAGGTGATTAGGGGATTAGGGGGTTAGGTAGGGAAGTACGGAAGTTCTAGACTTATAAACTAGACGGACGGGTTGGGAGTGGAAGAGAACGGTTGTTTATTTAGGGGAGAAGGATGTGATGCTAGGGCTGCTGCGGAGCCGAACGTTGCTCGAGCTGAACCCTGCTTGTACCCGATTTTTGCAGGGACTTATTGTGTAAACCGGGGATCTCATCAAAAATCATTATTAAGGGCTTCTTATTACGGTAATCCTACGTGTAGATTGGTGGGTTGCTGAGAGATCGGCACGCATGGCGCTCTTGGGCTGACCGGACTGACTTGAGCTAGACCTGCACAATAGCGTCAGATTGAGTGATCCACGAGCAAACAACACTGTAATGTACAGTACGTCAAAAGATATCGTATTAATGCCTTAGGTATATGAACGGTAGAGTGATAGTGGGCGAGGGTGAGTATATGGATAGGCAAGTATAATATTTCTAAGGAGTTACAATGATTCATATACATTACTATTCTACCTGAAATAAAGCATATTCATGGTTGGTTACGTAGTGCATCCAATTATAGCGTTGCTAGCAAGCTGATTACTTAATTCGACGCTACCTTTCGGACTATTGAGAGCCCTACGGTTGGCAGGGTGCTGGCGGGGTGCAAGCGGGTCGAGTGGCGTCTCAATAAACAGCTGGCTGGTCTATGTGACCAAGCTGCCAAGTCGTATGACACAATCACCTTCATAAACTCGGTCAATGTCATTTTGTGTATTTGTTCATACATAACTACGGTCATCTCTAGGTAGCTGCTGTAAATCCCCTCTAACTATCTAGGTATTTTATACTATTTCCGCCTCGATTAGGCTCTCCGACCCCATCTCATAGCTGTATATCTTTGTAATCTTGTAGCCCGCACGGTCCAACAAGCGCTCCCAATCCGCTTGTGTACGCTCCCTCATGGCGCCAAGAACAAACACTAACTGGTCCATTGACGTAACCGGCCACGTTGGGTTTCGGTCCGGGACGATAATCTCGTTGATGAGCAACCTTGAATACCCCGGTTTGAATGCCGGCTTCAGCTGCTCGAGAATCCGGACGCAGTCATCATCGCCCCAGTCATGCAAGACGGAGTGGAGATAATAAGCCCGAGCGCCTTTCACCGGCTGCGGAGTAAAAAAGTCATGCGCTGTAGCCTCGAAAACGTCCTGCCCGGACACAGTCGAGATAACCTCGGGCCGATCTTGGAGGATGAGTTTACCGGGGAGAGAGGGGTGCTTCTCTTTGAGTTCCCGCAAGTCGTGCCCCAAGCCGCCGCCAACGTCAACAAGGAGAACTTGATTATCACTGGAGTTCTCCCCGAAACCATCTGCAAGCCGTTCAGAGACTGGGTAAAATCCCGGATCAACCCATGAAGGCTTTCCGGCTCTGTACGCCGCCATGTAGCTATTAAACACCTCAAGGTAAGGCGGGTTCTGGTCAAGCCAGGCAAAGAATGGAAGTTGTGTTTTGTGTGCAGCTTGGAAAGGTCCATCAGTCAACTTTGTGGGAAGTGCATACTTGATACTCTTCAGGTACTCGGGCAACCCACGGAACGAGGGACCGGCGACGTCGTATCTGCGAAGCAGCGTAAGACTTCGGAGGAACAGGTACGTTGGTTGGACATGGTATCACTTACGTGTAGATTAGGCCATCCCGGTACCTCGGCTCAGTAAAAGCGTTGCTCAGGCGCGTCGCAACATATTTGTCTGCGCCGCTCTCCGCGACAATATTCATGGCGGCTAAGTGCTTCAGGATCCGAGCTTTTTCAGAGTCTCAGCCATGTAGGTTACATAGGTGGCAGCCAAGATTGGTTGGCGACAAGCTCACATATTAAAACTTCATTCGCTCCTGTCTTTGTGGCGAGCTCTTCGGCACTGATGCCAGATTCCCCACTCTCGCTCAGAAGCTGAAATAAGTTGAGGTCAACGGCGATGCGGCAGTGGGCAGCTCTGGCGGGCTATCGCGGCCGTTAGTATAAAGCATGGAGCTCTGAATTTGATAAAACGGCGCTCCATGACGCACCTCGGCCCACCCCATCCGCTGGATGGCTTCGCTAGGTAGTTCCACGCTCGAAATCAACGCATGACTGAGGTTGAGAAGCTGCTCTCGTGCCCCAGGCTTGTTTTCGGCATACGCCGAACCAGCCGCTTGCAATTGTGCAAGGATGGCTTCCGGCGTCGACGACATATCAAATTTCTAGATGAGTAATGTTTGACGATTAACTTGCTATTTGGAGAAGTTGGGTAAGTTGAAGGCTTGAAACTGAATGAGCGCCCTAGGGATGATGAAGTTCATCTACCCACAGTCAAAGGAGAGCCTCTGCTTGTGTGACATTTTGTACATGCGTAACCTAATATCTTCTGGAAATATGTACGTACTTGGGCATGCAAGGCTAAAAATAGATGTGCATCATTGGATGTTGAAGGGGTTTTACTTTACGATTGGCCGCGTACGTGAATCTTTTCCTTCTCAAGATGGAGGGGTGGGTTGGTGTATAGCAGGTCATTGGATCTCGACCAACACAACTTTTCTTACGTTAGATATTACTATTTCAACAAGGTAATCGGGATGCCGATCTCTCAAACATCATATGCTTTCTGTGTTCCTGCAACCCCTAGCGCATACACCCTTTCTTTGGCCTAGCTACCTACCAAGTAACCCTCAAGCGGCGGGCTCAACCTTAGATCCACGTTCCCTCGTTCACCTTTTCCTTTCTGAAATGGCCATAACGTGTAAATCGCGGATGGGCATATCATCGCAGAAATCGAGAGGGAGTAAATATGTTCTCGTTGGTGCTTATAACGGACCTGTCTGCGAATATGGGGGTTGGAGGGTTAATCAGTATACTCATTTGGTCGATCTAATATGATGTATTAGGTACCTACATTATATTTGTTTAATCGATATGATCCTTTGCCGTCAGTTGCCGTCGTAACTTAATAGTATCTGAGGAAACGCGATATCCCCAGGGGTGAAGGTACACTGATCTTAGACTCCAGTATTAACTCTGCGCGCTACATCGTCAGCCCTGATGTGGCTTGTACATTTTAACGATAATCGCCGAAGTCCTGTCGTCTTGTTCACCGTCCCTCGGAAAGATATCTATGACATCTCTCAATGGGCTGTACGACATGACGCAGCATCTCTTGCCGCCAATTTTCAGGCGGTGTGTTACGGTGCCCTTCGAAGCACCATCTAATCGCCTCGTCGAAGTCGGGGCCCGCCTCCTCGTTGACTTCGTCGTTCCACTGCCGAGCGGCGACGAAGTCAAACGCGTATTTCTGCGTCTCGTCGTCCCCTGAAGGCCACCGTTTACGGCACGGCTGGTCCTCGAGCAGCTGGCCGAAACATAGCTCTAACAGAACGATACCTAGTAACTCTAGAGACCGAAATGTCTTTGCCCCTCTATTCTGGTTTATTGTTGTAGGAGGCGAGGAAGGAGATTGCTGGTCGTCTTGGGGTGTACTTGAGACCATGAAGTCGCGTTTCAAATGAGGCTGATCGAGAAGGAAAACACTGGGGTTCTTTTCGTCGCTGATGAAAACAATGTCTGATTTCCTCCATGATTCAGGGAGCCAGGGTGTGTTAAGTAGCTGAAGGAATGACGATGCCAAGATAAAGGACAGCGCGTACCGCTGTCGCCGACTCGGCGGAGGTGAGACTTCTCTTCGAAGTATCTGGTCTATCGTGACACTATCGAAGTTTTCGGTTTGCTGCTGTGATACTCGGTATACGTAGTATCTGCAGTCTTCCTCGGTGAGATAGCCACAGCAATCATCGCCCACCTGGTCCAACGAAGTACAGAGACTTAATATTGGATTGTCGTTATCGGAGACGGTGTCCGATAGCGCGATTGTATGACTTACTCTGACTCTGACACCAGGTTACCTCAGAAAAACTTAGGTACGGGACTCTTACTCACGGTGAACGTGGTGACTGTGTATTTGGATTACTCGCCCTTAACGCCGGTCTTCGGGGAGCATTCGTTCTATGAAGAGGCTGGTGGATGGCAACACTCGTGATGATGGGATTTCTTGCAGGGGCCATCTGAATGCCGTTGCCATCTCTCTCTGTTATCAGAGCCTTTTGTATATGCCAGCGCGAGGAATTATGCTTAGCGAATAGCATATTAAATTCTTTCTTCTTGTTCGTTCTGTGTTGCAGTAATAACTCTGCCAAGTGTTTATCCTGGCAGCAGCAAGTCCATGCAGAGGCGAGAGCTTTGAAAAGAGCGTTGGCGTGTATCCAGAAATTGCATAAGGCCGTATCGCTAGATGATGAATTGGTAGCCAAAGGCCTTTTCTTCGCCAGTTCCGTCTCCTTGTCGTTCATATCCAGTAATCTTGTAAGCTGAGCATCATAGTGCTCCAACTCCTTAAAGAGCGCAGTTCGAACGGTTTCTCCGTTACTGAACTTGAGTTTATACATCTGAAATTGCATGTTCGCCTTGGTGGCAGACTCCTTGAGGCGGGTCCCAGGCGTTGTAGGCTTCTAGTGATGATCGTGAGCAACAGCCGGTCTCGTTTATGTATCCCGACAAACGTACTGGCTTTCTAAGAGACTCCTGTAACGTTGAAGAGTCTAATACCAGTTCACTGTTGAGCTTCCCCATGACTTCCTTAACACCTTCAATGCAATCTATAAAGAGTCCATACGATTCTTCGCCTAATCGACGTTGAAGAAGGTCTATAGTCTCCTGGTCCTTCCAGAATGTGCCTCCAGGGTTAGACAGCAAATCCTTTATCTTGTCGTCATCCTCGATCAATGGTAGTAAGAGTCGCCTGAGATGGCCCGTAAAGGATGCTCGGTGGAATTTGAGATTATGCTCACACTTGATGTATTCAACTCTAATCTTATAAAAGAGCCCGACACGCCTAAAGACTTCCCGGTGCTTCTCGAGAGCCTCAATGGCTAATGGGAAAGCGCCTAAAACGACACCGGCAATCTCAAACCCCGACATCGAATACTGTTGGATAATGAGACATGCTACGCTTCATGAAGATGAAGAAAACTGTGCTTTCAGCTGACAATTAGAGGTGAGGGGTTTTCAATAGCTGCGACATGGGGTGTATATGGATGGTCCAATCACACGCGAGGCTCGCTGTAACGCTGTGAATTAATTATGTGATCCAGCTGACCGTCACGGATCTAGTATTCGCGAATGCACTACCCTCTAAGTAGCCGCCCTTATTGAGGCGAAAATCATGTAGTTTAGCGACGTCCGCCATGTCCGCCTTCCAACAAGGCAGAAGTATTTCGGAGCGGAGTCGCAAGGTCAGGAAAAGCCTTGAGAATTTGAAAGGCCAAATTCAAAAGGAAACTCGGGAGGAGCAGTTGTTGATACAACCCGATGCCATTGAGGATATACTGGATAGATACTTATTATGGACCGGAAACCTGGGCGCTCTTCATGAGCCGACAAATAGGCTTTCTCTAGACTGTCGCCTATCAGCCGCCCCCGAGATTCGAGACCAGATCTGTGAATTTCTAGATGATCTTCAGGAAGCGATTGATGATTGTAAGGTGGGGTCATCTTCCCTCAGCAGCAGAGACTGATAGATCGCCGCAGTGATGGAAATAAGTCTAGGCAATCATCCTAATCGAGAGCTCCGGACTCCCGACGACAGTGAAGGGGGTAGCGATATCGAAAATGAAAATGATTCTATTCCAAGCCCTTTTCATTTGGACGAGGCCCAGAGCCTTCTAGAGGTAATATCGCAATGTATTCGGTCGCTTTTTAGGATTGGCATTTTAGTTCGAAAAGCCAGTCATCGGGATCGATTCCAGCGCGCTCTTCAGCATTCGGAATCTGTGTTCCCGACATGGTTTGATATTGACTATGTCCGACACAAGTACCCGAAACTGTGCGGACACAACACTCGAGAACTAGCGGAACGACTTGGGAGCGCGAATGCGAAAAGGAGACAGTACATAAAGTACTGCCGCGACCACAAAACACGATTAGGTCGTGTTACTGATGAATCTCCAGAAATCCCAGGAGGCGACCTAAAAGACGACTTGGAAGACAGAACAACTGCGAAGCTATCGAGCAAAGCTACTACTATGCTTCCTGTCGGGTCTTCTGAATTGGCGGAATTGGAGCCAAATGTAACAGAGGAAGAAGATGCAGTATCGTATTCGACTGCGTCGACAACATTTGAATCTACTATGAGTCTTGCATTACCCAGTCTAGAGGAGTTGACCCCTGATTCAGAGCCCTTCGAGTGCCCTATATGCTTCACTCTCCAGTCATTCCGGAGAGAGAAGGCTTGGAAGTATATCAATTATACACCACTGTCTTCGTTGCGCTTGACTAACTTAGCCTAGGTATCATGCCTTCAATGACCTTAAGGCATACGTGTGCACAATTGGGGGACAAGGGTGTGCGAATGAGTTGTTCCGTGATCGAAATACTTGGTTTGATCACGAGTTACTAGCCCATCGGTCAAAATACATCTGCCCCTTATGCAGTGAGGATGCTGATAGCAAGGCCTCCCTGACATTACACGTTGAATCTGCTCATGGAAACTTCGCTACCGAGCAGATTTCAATGTTGGCTGAGGCCGGTCGAGTGGTACCAAATCACTTCGAAGCCCAGGACTGCCCTTTTTGTGACGAGTGGGCTGAACTGCTCAAGACGAAGAGACATGGCGAAGACAAGTCCCTCATCCAAGTGGATGGTTATACACTTGTCTCTAGGTCTCGCTTCAAGAGGCACGTCGCCACTCACCAAGAACAGCTTGCCATTTTTGTGGTGCCCAGGTCTAGCGAAGATGCCGATCATGCTAGCATGGGGAGCGGGAAGAGTGATAGTTTGGGTTCTGCAACTGAGAAGGACGGACATGATTTGGAAACTCCGAGTAACGCATTCGACTCGGAACCCCTTACTAGGAGAACGGAGCCTGAAGTCTTCGAAATAGCTTCCGCTGGCCCGGATCTGAACTCAACGTCCGAATCGGTGTCTAACGCCGAAACTGACCAAAAGAGGGACATTGGAACGGATAATACGTCGCCTAGCATATGCTTTTCGCCATTTTACGACATACGAAAATCGAACCAGCCGCGTCTACCCTTCTCTCCGATATTTCGCGTATTACCTACAGGCAAGGAAGTTGTTAGGGTTGGCCGATATTCTGAACGGAAAGACAAGTATCCCATATCTCCAGGTATGCTAACTGTTGATCCCGTTGGTTTTAAAACCAAGGTGGTGAGCCGTCGTCATTGCGAATTTTGGGTCGAGAACGGAAAATGGTACATGAAGGATGTTAAAAGTTCATCCGGCACATTTCTGAATCACCTCCGCCTGAGTGAACCAGGCGCCGAGTCTGATCCTCGTCTCGTCAATGATGGCGATATAGTACAACTAGGAATTAATTTTAAAGGTGGACAGGAACGAATCTACCGAAGCGTCCATATGCGCGTAGAGCTGAATAAAGGCCCGCCCGGAGCGGATGATGGTCTAAAAGATGCCCACGAGTGGTGTAAGAACCAGGGGATGGATGTTGATAACCCGCTTTTCCAGTTCGATCAACCGGATCCGAAAACGGGGACGATACCGATACATCTGGCTATCCTACAAGAGAATATCAATGTTCTGAGACTTATGGTTCAACACGATACAAACCTTGAGGAGCGGGATAAGCATGGAAGGACAGCTCTTCATGTCGCGGCTTTTATGGGCAACGGGGATATATGCGAGCTACTCATACAACACAATGCGGATATTAATGCCTTGGCTGGCAACGGCATGACGCCCTTGCATCAGTGCCAATCGGGCTGGGGCGGGGTTAAGGCCGCGGAACTCATGTTAGAACGTTCGCCCGAGTTGGTCAATCGGCTCGATGGATCCGGCAGGACCGCGCTCTACATAGCATGCGAAAAAGGCAACGATAGAATGGCGGAGTTTCTGCTGTCCGCGAAGGCCAACCCTAATACGAAGGGGCCAAACGACCGAACACCGCTTATAGCGGCGTTGATGGCAGATCTGGCTTCAAGCGAGACTTCTCATAGGAATCACATTGTAGAGCTATTACTACAGCATGGTGCCGACCCGATAATTCCCGACGCCCACGGAATAACAGCACTCTTGGCTGCCAGTGTCTCGGGAATAGATGATTATATTATGAAGCAGCTGAACTCTGTAGCTAACTCTATGGCCCAGTCTGCAGAATACTCAGAGGCGGACGCATCGAATACGAGCGAGGGTGAGGCAGAATAGAAGAGATGATGTTCACTAATAACGTGAACTCAGAGCTCGGGAGATGTGGTTCGGTCCTGGATGAGCTCACTGGTCTCACCACCTTAAAGAGGTAATGGGATAGGCCGTAGATTCGCACATAAAGAGGCGATCGATAAGATATAATAATATGAGTCTATGAATCTACGTGCTAGAAGAGCTGTGTGCACAGGATTACAGGATTTGACGAGAATCGAGTTGTGCACTGAAATATGAAAAGAAGACATCTCAAGGTTCAAGATTCGACTCTGGCACCTGGGCACGGGCATGTTTGCTGGTAACGGGTTATTATTTACCCGGTAGATACGTCTTTATCGAGGCACTAGTGACTATCTCCCCTTAGCAGCACGGATATTTAAATATTTAAATATACCTATCAAATTGCTTATAGTGTGTTTTATGCTATCGATAACGTTTGAAAACTGTACCTGACGCTTACTAGGAAATCCTGGCGACTTTTTAACTATGCCTCGTCATTGACAAGATCGACATATAAGTGTTCCTGGATCGGCAAACTCTCTGCAACCCTAGGGCTTATAAATCAGGGTATATGGTGCGAGAAATCCATCTCGTGCTTCAAAATCTGTGGAATAGGGTTATGTCCGATCCAGCAAGTCTACTTGTCGGTTTTCAAATACGCTGATTAACTCGGACATCCCGCAGCTCGTCACAATGGAAGCCCTCTCGGTCCCCTAACAGGCAAGGTAGGGGATATCACACTCATATTGGCCGAAGCGACTTTAATCCCACCTTTCTTTCCAAGGAGACGGGGACCATCCAGGTACCCCGACTTATCACATGTAGTAGAGCCCGGAGCGGGGCGGGATACCAAAGTGATGGGCTTTACTCATACCACTCAGCTCATGATATTCATGCATATGGTGAGTGCAACCAGAGGAAAAATACAGCTGATAGCTCAATATAAGTGGTGGACTTTATCACTGCTATGCGTGAATGACATCATCTGCGGTCCCTGGCGGCGCGGACGTTGGACTATGTTTCCATCATATCCACTTATATCCACACATACCCACCAACGGCTCGCTGACAAGCTTCTTGCATTGGACATATAAGAACCTACTTTGGTACCCTGGAGGGGGAGGGGCTGTCTCCCTTTCTGTATCAGCTCATCCTATCGAGCTTCTCATCGCCTATTAACCGTTCTTCAGTTTACTTTTGACATCTTGCTAATATTCCAGAAACCAAATCACACAAATCGCAAACATGCCTCAGCAAATACCGACAGCAAGCAGGCTACTCGACCTCCTTAGTCTAAAGGGCAAGGTCATCGTCATCACCGGCGCCTCTGGCCCCCGAGGAATGGGTATCGAGGCCGCCCGTGGATGCGCTGAGATGGGCGCCGAGATCGCTATTACCTACTCCACACGTAAGGAGGGTGCCGATAAGAACGTCGCGGAATTGGAGAAGGAGTACGGCGTCAAGGCCAAGGCGTACAAGTGCGACATAAGCGAATACGCACAGTGCGAGAAGCTCGTCAATGATGTGTTGAATGACTTCGGCCATATTGACGGCTTCATCGCCAACGCCGGTGCGACTGCTGATGCTGGTATCATCGACTCTTCCAAGGAGGCTTGGGACAGGGTCGTCAACATCGACCTGAACGGCACTGCATACTGCGCCAAGGCTGTTGGTCCTGTCTTCAAGAAGCAAGGCCATGGCTCTTTTGTCATTACTGCCTCTATGTCCGGTCACATCGCCAACTTCCCCCAGGAGCAAACCTCCTACAACGTTGCCAAGGCCGGCTGCATCCATATGGCTCGCTCCCTTGCCAACGAATGGCGCGACTTCGCCCGCGTCAACTCTATCTCTCCTGGCTACATTGCCACTGGTCTCTCTGACTTCATCGAGAAGAAGACGCAAGACTTGTGGTACTCTATGGTCCCTATGGGCCGAGCAGGTGATGCTAAGGAGCTGAAGGCTGCCTATGTGTATCTCATTAGCGATGCTAGCACATACACCACTGGAGCCGATATTGTCATCGATGGAGGATACACAGTTCGATAGATGTAGAGGAAACGCGGGAATTATTGCGTAGATACCTAGGTTGGCATCTTTGGTATAGATTAGGGGCGTCTTTGGTCCATTCTTCGGTTTTGACATTAGCAAGTCAATTCACATGACTTTTACTAAAAATATTTGGTCCCTTATCTCATTATGGAATGGTGCCCGAGGCTTTGTGGTGTTTGTCATTGACATATGTGCCGCTCAGGGGCTTCTAGATGAGTTCCCATCACATCTCATCTGTTCCAATCTGACGCCCGCCGTATAACTACCTAACGTACTATCTAGTGGAAGCTGAATAGGTACCTAAACTATTGTCTCGCTGATTACGGAAACTCGTATTATGAATTATCGGGTATATACGGATGAACATACTGGTTCTAGGTGCGCTACGATACTGAAAGGACCTCCTAGAAGTAGGTAGACAAAGCTAATTCTCTTCAGCTAGCAGACCGACTCTAGATAATTATAAGGGGGTTGGCTACATGGCGGTTTGAGAAATGAGTTGAATGAAAGAATAGTGAAGGCTCGTTAGAGATAGGATGGCATATCTTGTTTCTGCCCGGTTCGACTTTGGGTTCCTTTCTTTTAGAAGAATCTATATATATTGGATGTCTACGCACGACTTTCTGTCTAGGTAAAAACTGCATGCACAGCGTTATCAACAGTCGCTATTTCTCCTGACGTCGTAAGACGGATCGTTGCTACGCCTGCGGGTAGTGGATATAGCGTGGAGGCGCAGCTCACGAGTCCTCGGGCATATAGTGCGGTGAATTTAGTCATCAACAGGCTCGAGGGAGAAGTTATAAAGGCGAGATTACCCTGGTATTCAACTATCTCTCAAGTCAGGAATATAGTTTACCGGCTACGAGGAGTTCAACTAAATGGGCAAAAGCAAAGAGCTCTCGGATCGCGAGTAGGCGTCTTATTTCAGAGAATTCTACTAACCTCCCTACAGATGACGTCTTGGGTGATCTGCCCATGAAAGATGTAAGTGGAGACGGCACGGCGCGAGAAGTTCCTAGAATTAACGCGATGTTTGATATAGGAGAATACCGTCGAGATACATCTAGAGAATGCTGTGTATGATGTTGAGCCTAAAATCAGCGAGTCGTCGTCCTCGGGCTTTGGCGCCACAACTTTTGGGGCGCTAGCGATCAGAGGGCCGAGACCGAACAGTTCGGATGAGGGGGGTTGACAATTTCTATAGGGAGTTCGATCTAGCTGTTGTACCAAGTGGTACGATCTCGAGAGCCGTTGCGAAGGATGACATACCTACTTCTTGCTGGATAAGCGACATGACAATTACGATCCCGATCTATATATTCAACAGCGCAACATTCAGACGCGGTCACAGGAGCTGAAATGCCGCCCACTGATGTTGAACCTTCTGTATATACCGAAATGGGATATCCGTTCCTTGAAAAGTATGAGGAGCAAACCGCTGTGGAGGGCGACTTCGATCCGATCGAGGGTCTCGACGAAATAAACCAAGGCGAAGTCGATCTACTTACCTAGGGAGTGAATCACCATCCCGAACCGAACGCCTTTCCCAATTCATGATCCCGACGGTCTTATCGACCCCTCAGGCCCGCTTAGACCGTTTCGCACCATCGCCAACATTAAAGAAGAGCTGGAGAATGAGCGCCGCCGTTTTCGAGCTGCCACCAAGTCTAGCTCTTAAAGCAGGTGGGCAGGAGGTTATGTCTAATGGAACTGAGACATAGAGTCGGACGGGAAGTGATGTCTATCAGGGGCTCAACGTCTTATGTGATAATCCGCTTCTGGCGAAGGAGGTAGACAGACCGCCCACAGGGCTGTGTGAGCGATGAATTGAGTATTTGTTATACCCATGTCGATTGAACACCTTAATTACCGTGTTTATGGTGTTCGAAATAAGTGAGGGCTCACGTTAGATGAAACTGTTACATTGATAGGATAGACAAACTTAGATGTTTGCTATGCTTCGTATTTATAAAAATTGTCTTCATATGGAATACGTGGGATGAATCGATCGTGCTGTCTCAATGTTGAAATGGAGTTGGAGTTCACTCCGAAATTTCCAAGGCCTTGGCGATACATCATTTTGTTTACGTCCACCTCGGCAGAACCTGTCGCTCTGGTGCCCTTTTCATACTTCCAATATTACTTCGTAATTCCGTAGAGTTTTCAATCGTTGATATCTTCATAGTAATGATCCGAGTAGCCGGAGATCTGTGATTTCCCTAATTAGATGATCAACAGACTACTTCCACAATACAATTTGAGCTTATCTTGATCTTCCAAGCCCTCGGTCAGGCTTTCTGGGGTTAGCTGACCCCCACTTCTCCCCACTCTTGACGATTATCTTATCTGTACTGGGTCTCGACCCTTACCAGATCGTCTTGGCTTACCCAAGATACATGCGATTCTCTGTCCCGCTCGCCAATCCAATGGGCTCAACCCGTTTAGCTCATCTGCAACCGTTTGGATTGCTTACGTGCTTAATAATTCTTCTTCGTGGGCTATCAGCTCGGACTTACCTATAAGAGGAAGCAAGCAGCTGGAGTCGAGATGCAGCCTATAATGTTGGGGCTGAAAATAAGTGTCTCGGAATACAATTACGAAATGGCGCCCGGCGCATTCTATTGAAGCTTAAGAGGGTTGGATAACCGGAACCACTCAGGGCGTACTTCTCTCTCATCATCAGTTCGCATCGTGTATAGCTACATTACATCCGTGTCTCTTTGGAACAGCCTGGTAGGTATTGCTGCGATATTCCCTTATCTACTGCGACTCGGCTCGGCGGATAAGACTGACGTAAAAAATCAGACTACCGTAGCTATCTACCTCAGTAGCGCGGGCGGCGCTTCTGGTGGAGCCTGCTGGGGAATTTTTTGATCTTCAATAGCATGAGTATTGCCACAGTTACATTGCCATTCGATACATTTATCTCATTCTGAATATCAAGCCCTCTCGTTCGGTTTTCCTTGAGGCCGAGCCGATCTTCCCTCACTCCTAATTAGGGGCTCGGAATCCCATCGAAACTTCATTTATCCTATACAATGACCGCCGATACGCCAAACATGTCGGACTCGAAAATTAATGTGCAGGATGCCGACGCCGGGATCGTCACGGACCCGACGTTCGGTGTAGATGAGAAGAAGCTTCTGCGCAAGCTTGACTCGCACATTATCCCTCTCGTCATGCTACTTTGTTGGTTACCTAATGCCTTTCCTGCCTTTCCTAAGTCCTCAAGACATTACATGAAGTCAACCTAGAAGCAGATTTCAAGCTTAATAGCTTAATGGGTTCTCCTGGTTGTTATCATGAATATGGCCGCTAACGTCAAGCTATGTAGACACATTTAGCTTCCTCGATCGGTACCTGCTCCACTAGTCGTTTACCTAAGGGATTCATTCCTAATTAGCTTTTAGTGTGAACATCGGCAATGCACGTCTTTACAATATGGAGAGGGACCTTGGTTTGGTAGGAAATCAGTTCCAAGTGGCCGTCTCCATCTTCTTCGTCACGTGTTAGTCACCCCTTTCTGAACAGAAGCTACAGTGTCTCGAAACACAGATAGCTTCTCCTTACGAGTCCACTAACCCCAACATCTTGTAGATCTACTGTTCGAAGTGCCTTCAAATCTGGTACTAAAACCCTTAACGCCGTCGCGATACATTGCATTCATCGCCTTCGGCTGGGGCATCATAGCTACGTGTAGTGGTTTCGTCCACAGCTACGGCGCCCTCATTGCTGTGCGCCTGATCCTTGGTGTCGTCGAAGCAGGACTCTTCCCGGGACTCAACGTCTACCTAACGTTCTTTTACACAAAGCAGGAGCTAGCTCTACGTGTTGGCTACCTTTTCGTTAGCGCTGCCATTGCTGGCGCATTAGGTGGGCTGCTGGCTTATGGTATTGGTCAGATGGATGGCATTGCTGGCTACGGCGGTTGGAGATGGATTTTCATCATCGAAGGTCTGCCAAGCATTTTGCTGGGCGTCGTCTCTTTTTTCCTCCTACCTAATGATATCGATCATGCTTACTTCTTGACTCCCGAGGAGAAGCAGCTTGCTAACGCAAGGCATCTGCGTCATTATGGAGTCACGGAGAGCTCGCTGAAGTTCAGCAAGAATGACATGCTCGCCGCATTTAAGGACTGGAAGATCTGGCTGTTCTGTCTTGGTCAATTTGGTGTGGACACCTTGCTCTATGGTGAGTGTTGATCTCGGGCTCAGGGTGTTTAGGACCAGGGGTATTGATCCAGGAACCTAGGTTACTCGACTTTCTTACCAACAATCATACGTGGCCTTGGGCAGTGGTCGAGTGCGGAGATTCAGCTATTGACCATACCATGCTACTTTGTCGGTGCGGTAACTTACATGGGGATTGCGTACCTGTCGGATCGCAAGCAGATGCGCGGCATGTTCGCCGTGATATTTGGTGCTATTAGTGTGGTCGGATATGGCGTACTCCTATCAGATTCATCTGCAGGCGTGCACTATTTTGGGTTGGTTGATCATCCAATTGGCTCCTTGAGCTTAGCTGATTTTTCAAGTTGCTTCTTAGTAGCCACTGGTCTCTACGTTACTGTCGGCTTGCCATTAGCTTGGGTTAGTCTTAAGTATCCTCTTGGTTCTTATCGCGTTGGCTGACACGGATCTAGCTACCGAATAATACACCACGATATGGCAAGCGCACGACTGCCAACGGCATGCAACTCACCTCCGGCAACGCCGCTGGAATCATGTCGTCCTTTATATAGTAAGTCTGGAATGCTCATATCCATATACGTCAATACTTAAACCTTCCTTAGTCCCAGTACGGACGGACCGCGTTATATAGTCGGAAATGCTGTCTCTCTATCGCTCGTGGGAATGGCCGCTTGTATATATGGGTTCCTATGGTTCTGGTTTGCCAGGGAAAACAGGAAACGTGAAGAGGGCCCGATGAAACCAATTCATGAGCATTTATCTGAAGATGAGCTTGCCGAGCTCGGAGATGAGAGTCCGAGATATAAGTATACCATTTGAGCCACTTAGTCGGAGCCAGCTTTGGGCATTTCGAAGATTCATATAATTGACGGAGATATCTCGATATAAGTGGCCGTGCCGTTTATCTCTCTCCTCCATGGGGTTGCTACCAGTCCAGTACGCCAAGCTGCCTGTGACTTGCCAATGTTCACGACGCCGATCCGGATGACAATGGTGAATTGACACCCCTCAATTCTGAGACTTGAATGAGCCGGAAACTGATTGGTGACGTGTCTTAGTCACTGGGGAATGACTAATGCCTTCCTATAATGAAGCATTACTCTCAATATGAACATCGACAAGCCTAGTTAGGTCCTTCTTCTTTTATCTCCTTCATGACTACCTAATTCACGGGACTCAAGCTCTCTCCTAAGCCAATTAGCTAGTTTCTCAAGGTCTCTAGTATTGAACCCCTCAAGCGCGTCGAGTATGCGCTCGAGCTCCTCAGCCTCTTCGGTCTCAGACTTATCTGATCGAGCGCGTTTCTTGCCCTTGCCCTCTTTCTTGAAATTACCTATAGCCTATTAGGAGATGACCCTATGCTTGAAGATTGGCATATGCTCTCACCGGTGTAAAACGAGCAAAAAGAAGCAGTGGCCGAGAACTGGTAGTTGGTACAGGCGCCGTTAAAAATAGACGAACCCCCGGAAATGCATTCCTTGCAAGGACCTTTTGATTTCCTGTTGGCGCATTGTTGGCATAATTCTGTATTTGTTGGATCGAGAGTCAGATATGCAGCTATTGCTGACATCTTCTGTTGACGATTTAAATCCAGCTTGGCTAGCACCTTGTTTCCATTTTACCTAAGCTCTTTAAGCTCTATTAGACGCTTGATAGTCTAGTCCGGTTAATTGATGGTCGTTAAATTGAGTTTGGATTATCATTCGAACCTTTGTGTCTTCGATTAAAGACCGTACGTCGTTTTTAGTGCTCTTGCGAAGCTGGTCAACGGCCCATGTTGTTAATGCGAGGCTGTCCGACTGGTTTACTGGCTCGACAGCGTTTTCTAAAGGAATCCCCAACCAGGTCCAGCTCAAAAGGGGCAACACACCTTTCCTTTCCACTACTGGCTGTGGCATTGAATACGGAGTTTAGGCATTTACTGGGAACAAAATGGAGGAATGAGTCAGCGTTAAATTCATAATTATGTATCTTAGGTAATTTAATTTATTCTATTCAATTGATATAGAAATGGGAAAATAAAGAGGCAGGTACTATGTACCTAATGCACGGACCACTTCAGCACAAAATTACCAGTAATTGCGTGAAGGTCTAGCCTAAGCTCTCCACTTTTCACGATTAGAAGGCGCGTCTGCTTGTCGAATTCAATTTAGGGCGCGTCAGTTTCGCATCTATCGTGACATCACTCCACCTATCCCGAACTCATTCCCTTTCATCTTCTGCGACGACCGCCGAAATCTCTATTGATTGTTTTTAATCGTCGCCGAATTCATACAGGGATATCGCAAAGAGGGCTGTCACCATGGGTATTAAAGGCCTCTTTTCAGTGATCAAGGATGAGGCTCCCGGCGCCATCAAAGAGGGCGAAATCAAGAATCAGTTCGGTCGCAAGGTCGCAATTGTGAGTATCTTTGCTTTTAGAAGCTTGAGAATAATTGATGGCTAATGTTGTAATACTAGGATGCGTACGTGTCGACGTAAATTATGTCCGATTCCCCGAATAGAGACTAATTCACGAGCAGTTCCATGAGCATTTACAGTTTCCTAATTGCAGTCCGATCCGATGGCCAGCAATTAATGAACGAGTCTGGCGACACGACATCCCACCTCATGGGTATGTTCTACCGCACCTTACGAATGGTCGACAATGGCATCAAGCCCCTCTACGTATTCGACGGTGCGCCACCCAAGTTGAAGTCCGGCGAGCTGGCTCGTCGTTTCCAACGCAAGGCAGAGGCAAAGGAGGGACTGGAAGAAGCCAAGGAAACCGGTACGGCCGAAGACGTCGAGAAGTTCTCCCGCCGAACCGTCAGAGTTACGAAGGAGCACAATGCCGAGTGTCAGCAACTGTTGAAGTTGATGGGCATTCCATATATCGTCGCGCCAACCGAAGCCGAGGCCCAGTGCGCTGTTCTTGCAAGAGCTGGAAAGGTGTTTGCAGCGGCAAGTGAGGATATGGACACGCTATGTTTTGATAGCCCAGTCTTGCTCCGCCATTTGACTTTCAGCGAGCAGAGAAAGGAGCCTATCCAAGAAATCCACCTGGATAAGGTCCTTGAGGGACTGAACATGGATCGCAAGCAGGTTAGTCAATATAACTCGAAGTCACATGCGAAGCAACCACTAATGAAGCAGTTCGTCGATCTCTGCATTCTGCTCGGCTGCGATTACGTCGACCCCATTCCCAAGATTGGACCTAGCACCGCCTTGAAGTTGATTCGTCAACACGGCACACTTGAGAATGTGGTCGAGTACATCAAGAAAGACTCAAAGTATACACTACCCGAAGACTGGCCTTTCGAGGACGCGCGAGCCCTATTTTTCGAGCCAGACGTTCGCAAGGCAGATGACCCGCTCTGCGACTTCAAATGGGAAAAGCCCGATATCGAGGGACTCGTCAAATTCTTGGCGGTCGACAAGGGTTTCAACGAGGACAGAGTCCGTGCTGGTGGTGCGAGACTGGAGAAGGCTACCAAGAGTTCGCAACAGGCTCGGCTGGAAGGCTTCTTCAAGGTCATTCCTAAGACAGACGAAGAGAAGGCTGCGCATAAGCGAAAGCTAGAGGAGCAGAATGAGGCCAAGAGGAAGAAGCTGAAAGAAGACAAGAAGGAGAAGGCTAAGGCCAAGGCGAAACCCCGTGGAACGGCTTAACATCTCTCGTTGTAGAGCATGGTGGACACTGTATCTGCCGGGTTGGGATCATATTTGCTTGACAAACGGCGTTGCTGGCTTTGCATTGAAAATCGGAGTTAACGGTGGTAGGTGGGCACGAACTTATACCTACCAAGAGGTATGAAATACATGTGCTTCCGGATCTTGCTGACGGGGGAAATTCTATGTTGCTTGTATCTCAATGAACTTAGTACGGTTCTTAATTGACTTGCGCCGTCTTCCAAGTCACCTGAGTATATCATTAATGCCAAGGACTCTTGGAATTCTAGTTACCTGATCTCACATCGGCTGAGGACTAATAACTTGCCCGCCATTTAGCAGCCAACCACCATCTTTTCACCTCTGCTAGAGGACCAGTTTGGAAACGTCGCCAACTTTAATCGGACAACCAAAATGATGTGATTTTGTTTATGGTGATCATAGCTCATGCATAGAGGCCACACCCCACCCTTTGTTAGGTTATTCTCCTGATAATTGCTGCCCATTTCGAACTCATAACTCGAAATTAAAATGCCTCAAGGCCCGAGATCATCAATAAAAAGTATCCTAGTGATATAATACCTAACAGAGATGATCGTTTCCTATCTACCGGCCAGAAATGGTTCGAGAACGGCTAGTTTCCGCGCGGCTTTTTGCCTACCCGACTGATGTAGCATCGAAACTCTAAAGTAGCTTCATCTATCATATCAAGGATCGGAAGTAATCCCAGATGTTCTAAAGAACCCCGGTTTATATCAAGAATAAATCTGATCAGGGAAATTATGATAGAACACCGTCGAAAAATATGCGCAGTAATGTACTGTTGCATCACGTGTTTGTAAACCTTCATTGCTGCGGGGTGAGATAAGACACCTGCCATTCAGGAAAGACCGAACGACCTTGAAAGTTTCCGAATCGTCGGGTCCGTCACCGCTAGTCAAGCAAGCAAGCCAATACGGCAAAAGTGGATCATATATAGGGTTATCATCCATGACCAAATAAATCAGATATATGGCCAGACCTGTGCTGCCGCGCCTCCGGGCGGGCGCGCTCGCCAACTCTGCACGAGAGTTCCTTGACTTCCGCTCGCGCACTACATCATATCAACCGTTGCCATCGTCATATGAATTCCTGTCAAGTTCAACAGAACACGAAGATACATCTGTGTCGAAGAAACCAAAGCGATCAGCCAGAACAGCCATCATGGTCCTCCTAATAGTCCTTTTGGTGTTCATCGGCGGCTTTGGCATCAGTTGGGCCCGTACAGATTCTTCTTTGAGTAGAGTAGTCCACTGAAAGGTTGATATTGCCTGGTTGACTAAGTGATCTAGCTGAATACCCACCACTTATAGACGCCACCATCGATACGCTCATAGCTGGTCTTGATAACAAGAAATTCACCAGTGTAGATCTCGTCAACGCGTACCTCGCGCGAATAGCAGAAGTCAATGGCACACTGTATCCAGTAACCGAAGTTAATCCAGATGCCCTGGCCATTGCAGCTAAATTGGATGAGGAGCGTTCATCAAAGGCTATTCGTGGGTAAGGATACCTCATAAACTCGAATGCCCTAACCAATAACCTAATACGAGTAGCCCTCTCCATGGAATACCGATCTTGATCAAGAATAATATCGGAACAGATGACGGGATGACCACGACTGGTGAGTTCATATCTACTGGTTGAGGGATCTCTATTAACTTACTTTATAGCTGGTTCTTGGGCTCTTATGGGAGCCAAGGTACCCAGTGATGCTACAGTTGTGGAGAAGCTACGAGCTGCGGGAGCAATCATACTCGGGAAGACAAATCTTTCTCAATGGGCCAATTTCAGGTCTTCGAACTCAAGTAATGGCTGGTCGGCCTATGGGGGTCAAGTCTACGGTCCGTATTACCCGAATCAGGATCCGTGGGGAAGCTCAAGTGGAAGCGGAGTAGCATCGGCGTAAGTTGAAATCCGTCCTCGAAGGATGATTCTTAACGCTGTACTTCTCTCTAGACTCGGCCTTGCTCTGGGATCCTTGGGAACCGAAACCGACGGGTCAATCACAGGGCCCGCGTCGTTGAACAACTTGGTTGCTATCAAGCCTAGTATGTGCGAGAATTAACTAGTCACTACCTCCTTTAAGTAAGACTAATGAAATTGTAGCTGTTGGGTTGACGTCTAGACATCTGGTAATTCCAATCAGCGAGCATCAAGATACTGTTGGACCTATGACCAGAACAGTCAAGGATGCTGCATATATTCTGCAAGCAATAGCAGGCGTGGATCCGCTCGACAACTATACATCCGCTATTCCCAATACACAGTTGCCAGATTATGTCGCGGCTTGCAAAATCTCGGCACTTTCCGGCGCTCGACTTGGCGTTCCTCGAAACGTGATAGAGTTGCGTTCCGACAACACAACGGGTCCAGTAGTCGAAGCGTTTGAACAGGCATTGAAAGTCCTCCGTGACGCAGGGGCAATCGTCGTAGATACGGAATTTCCAGCAGCCCTCGAGTTCCGGAATTCGGACGTGCCGGGACGCGTCCTGGATGCTGACTTTGTGGTCAATCTTAAGAGCTACTTAGATTTACTTACATACAACCCGAACAGCATCACCTCCCTTGAAGCGTTACGCACATTCACTCAATCATCCCCACTCGAGGGCTATCCCCTGCGGGATACCGGTATATGGGACGAAGCTTTGCAAGGATGGAACAATACGGATCCTCGCTTCTGGCCTGCTTACCAGCAAAATGTGTACTATGGGACCGAGGGAGGTCTACTCGGCGCTATTGAACGCGACCATCTAGACGCTGTGGTGTTACCAGCGGACTTTGCATCCAGCTATGCGGCCACAGTAGGAGCGCCGATCGTCACTGTTCCTCTGGGATCCTATCCATCGGATATGCCTACGGTTGCAAACGAATGGGGCTTACTTGATGTCGCCCCGAATATTCCGTATGTCATCTCCTTTCCCCTAGGAGAGCTCGGCTAATGTGTTCTATCTAGGTTTGGAATCAGCTTCTTGGGAGCGAAGTTTACAGAGGAGTCACTCATTGGCTTCGCATACGGCTTTGAGCAAAGGACCTTGGTCAGAAATAAGATAAAACCATATGTCGCGCCTAACACCGAGTTGGTAGACGTGGTTCAAGCTCGCTAACCGTGGGATTCGTTGATACCTTAAACATCGCGTCTTTAATACGACATTGGGTTGCCATATAGTCGTTACACTGGAGCCTTCACGAATAGGAGTGCTTGTTGCCCAGGCATGTACACGTCTACCAGAGCTGTTCCTCCGCACCCAGTATTTCACACTCGACTTACTGAAGGTGGATAGGAAGGAGAAGTGTATATTAGTACGCAGGGAGATTTAAAAGCAAGGTCATTTCGCACTAGTCAGAATTCTTCTTAATTTTTTTTAAAATTAATTTTCTTTTTCTTTTTATTTTTTGCTCAACATTCCCAGTTTTACCGCCCTCAACTTGGGAATCCCTATCAGATTTCCTATAGCCTTAAAGCCGATATCTCCAAGGCTTAACTCCGTGTATATCCGTTCGAAATTTGAAGTTTCAGTTTCCGATACCCAAGTTCATAGAATGAATGTAAATGGCCTTAAATGATTTATATCAACTAACTTATTAATGATTAGAGAGCCGTTTGTGCTATTCTATTCACCTTATCTAATTCTCCGTGGCCGTGTGTTAAGTTAGGTACATAATATTGGTAAGAGGTATTAGCCCTTCAGCAAGTCTTTGGATTTTCTTGCCGTTGTTTGCGTGCGATATCTCAACAACTCACTCTTATGTGGGGGAGATACTGCCGGAGCTTATGGATCGCGCGCGATGAATGCCTATGCAGGCGTGGGCTGAGTCTCTCCCGCTCGTAGAGTATATCGTGGTACAGGTTCGAGTTGCGCCAAGATTAACCTGAATTTGGCAGTATTCTCCGTCTCACTTTCGTTCCACACTTATTCGTCCCGCCCCGACCGGTTGGCAACAATGCCTGATCGACCGTGCGGTCGTTATCCCTACTTGCGGCTCAAGCTCCCTCCTGGAAACTTCATTCCGTTGGTCACAAGCGTCTGCCGCCGGCCGGATGGGCGTCGGATAGTGTGCCTGTTGAGGTACCTCACACCGTCTGGGATGGAATTCCGGAGCCGGAAGGTCCGGCAAGAGAAGACGAGATTCGGCCGTCGCTATTTTTCCAGGATGCGAGCCTGACTGTAGTTTCTTGGTGTCATACGAACCATACATTTAGCGTCGAAGCTCTGCGGTACTCGAAAACGTCTGGCGTGGAAGCCGTCCGGGGGACCTGGTCGGTTATGTGTCTCTTAGATGCTTTCCCGCAAACTAGCAGATGGAAACGACGAGGAGGCAGCAATTGGATGAGGACACCATCGACCTCTTCCAGAGTCATGCCCAATACATGTTTAGCCAAGTGTACGAGTCCTGCCAGCTTTCTCAAAGATTACTGACTATATGGTTTACGATCAACCGGTATCATCGTCTGTCCGAAATAAGGTGAAGGGAAAGGTAATACCATGGTGGTGTGCCGAGGACGGACCACCAGAACTAGTCTGGTTTAGCTGAGCCATGCGGCCACGGGCGATACGCAGGCTATTAGCGAGAGGGTGCGGCTCAACGCTGATCGAATCGAAGCCGAAGATGGCCTCGTCACAGATGTCAATAGCGCGGCCGACTTTCCCCAACAAGAAGGAACAACGGGCTAACTCTATGAGGGTAGCGAGTCGGTCTGGGTGATAGTCACCACGATTCGAGGCCATGTTCTTCTGGCAATCGGCGATGTATACTAGTAGGTCTTCGGCTTCGGCGTATCGGCCTCGCTGCACTAGAATGCATGCGAGCGTGTATCGCCCGAATAGGGTGCCGATGTGGTCGGGCCCAAGAAGGCGGTCCGCCACTGGTAAGACGTTGCACACCAGCTCGTGAGCCTCAGCTAACTGACCCGTTCCAGACAGCACGATGGCCATGTTGGCCGAAGATAACAGGGTATATGGGTGCTCTTTGCCGAGCTTGTCGCGGCGCGTGTTCAGCACTTCGGCCATAACGTCCGGTATCGACTCCAGGTGCGTCCCGCCAAGAAGTACAGCCACGCGACAGAGATTCTCCTTGGCGATCAGCGTGTGCTCATGGTCGGGCCCGTGCACTTTAGCCATTCCTTCGGCCGCCTCCGAGTGAAGCTCTAGCGCCTTCTTGAAGTGCTCCGTTCCCCAAAATTTACATATTGTGTTGCCCAGATTGTCCTTTGCTTTGAGAACAGTCGCATCATCACGAGGTAAGCGCTGTAATAACTCCTGTAGAACCCTTTCCTGGAGTTTCCGCGCGTTGGTATACTGGCCCTGTTGAAAGCGCGTGCGTCCCAGCGCGTCCCTTGCGGCCAGGGTATCCGGGTGAGACGGTCCCAAGTGAGACTCACAGATTTTCAGGACAGAGCTCTGGAGCTCGGCGGCCTCGGCGGGTCGTCCAAGATGAAAGTGTATGCCAGAGAGCCATAACATAGCAAGTCTCGACCGCTTGTGCCTCCGACCTAAATATCGAAATAGGAAATCTATCACCTCTTCTAAAAGCTCTTTAGCACTTTCCCAATGGGCGCACTTGTCATAGACTAAGCTGAATTTAGCGTACATGCGTATCTTGTCAGGGTCGGGGGTGGAATCCGGCATGAGCCAGGTAAACCAAGATGTAGCAGTGCTCATAGAGCCTCTCTTGCTAGACATAGTTTTGGCAATGAATTTGCGGCAAGCCTGAACATGTTCGATGTGGGGGAGCAGACTCCGATGGTAATCCTCATCGGCGGCAGCGGTTCCAAGAGGGGGTAGAAGGATAGATGCTGCTAGAACCCTTCCGGTCACGTCTGCCCAAAAGGCTTGGTCCGCGAGCCTCATCCTAGGACGCTCGCGTGCCCACATATGAACAAGAGGATGCATTGCGTAGGTATCACTGTGGTCGTTGCGGATGATCAGCGACATGTGGACCAACTCTCTCAAGGCACATCGCACGCGGTCTTCGGAATCGTCCACGCTGCCGCCTTGCTGGGCGTCCCGGAGGAT
Source organism: Hypoxylon sp. NC0597 (assembly GCA_022432515.1). Classification (NCBI taxonomy): domain Eukaryota; kingdom Fungi; phylum Ascomycota; class Sordariomycetes; order Xylariales; family Hypoxylaceae; genus Hypoxylon; species Hypoxylon sp. NC0597. The sequence goes on from JAJKLA010000033.1 coordinate 289,311, forward strand.
CTTGGGTAAAACAGGTGGGCTTCTATGTCGAAGGGCAAATTCAAGAATTGCACTAGGGACCTCCCGAAATCGCTGGGCCCAACTAGCATACCATAAATATGGGGTTAGGGGTCGTTCAGGTCCATCATCCCCTTGTCGAGACTCTTGCTCCGGGTTCCGTAAAGCCCGAGTGAAAATGTCCTCCGAAATCGTTTCCCGATGTAAAAAGGCTAGTACGTTCAGGAGCTCTAATGCATCGTGAGATGCTTCGGTACCTCTCTGCTCCAACCGGCCGTAACATATTTCCCAGGTAGCGTACACAGTCACCTCGGAGGCCGAGCTCTTCTCCGGGATTTTCGCATTGCGAATTCTTCGCCAGCTGCGGCCAAAATACTGTAAGTAGTCACCTAAACTACAAAGTTTGTCCCTAATGGCAGCACCGGCATGGATGATTGCTAAGGCGAGAAATCCTAATGCTTCGGTAATCGTCAAGGCCAGCTCTTCACAAGTCGAACTCCAAGGAGCCGGCTTATCCGAAGCTTTGAGCAGGAGCTGAGTAGCTTCGTCAAGTTCCAGGCCGTGGAAGTCGTAATGACCAGGCCCGACGTTCCCGTACACTTTGTACGCTGGGTTTCTCGTAGTCACCAGTATACTGCCCCTATTCCCCTTAGGAAAGTATTTCTCGAGCGGAACGTCCTCGTCGTCGGCATTATCGATTAGGAGCAGCCATCTTTGTTCGAGGTTCGACAACCAATGAAGAGCAGAGGCTTCATTCTTCTCGAGGCCCGCCATCTCTGCAATGGCACCCAACGTTTGCTTGGCGCGTTCCGCGGTGCTGGCGTCGATCCAGAAAACGCCCCAGAAACTGTCTCTGTTGTCCTGAGCAAACTTGCAACAAAATTGCGTCTTTCCCGACCCGGCCAGGCCGTAAATAACAAAGCGTTGCTGGACTCGATCTCTCAACGTGGTTTGCTGAGAGATGAGTATTTCTCGGAGCTCTTGAAGACGATTTTCGCGTCCCGTGAATATGCTGCTGACCGACTGAGGAATATCAAAGTGGTGGTTGGTCGACACGGACGTTATTGTGAGTGCAGCAAGCTTGACGGATGCTTGTAGTTCTTCGAGAGCTGCAAGGGCCGCGCCGTCGTAGCGATGGCTGCCGCTGGTTTCGATTGATTGCTGGAGATCGACAATCTGTGACTGAATATTCCTATCGAGGTTCTTGACTTCTTGAGAAAGGGTGTCCAGTGATTGTGTGCTCGAATTCTTAGCAATAGAGACGTCGTGAAGAGTAATGGTAGTAAGTATGAGCTGCATACCGCCCCTATACGTCTCCAACTGCCGTTGATAGTCGCGCAAGTCTTTTTCACGCTTCCTTTTCCTCCTGACCTTTGCGAGGGCGTCGATCCTGCCTTGATTGCCTGGCACAGAGGCTGCTGAGCTTCCCTGTATATCCGAAACTGTAGCCTCGAGCTTCTTCAAGACACCGAAGCAGTTCTCAAGTATTTTCCCTAAATTTGCCCAGAGGCTTGCAGACTGGTGTTCAGTCGACTCCGGTAGCGCATCGCTCGATCTTGTAGTAAAGGTAGTTTTTACGGTTTCGCATAATTCTGTGAGTTCCTCAACATTTTGTATCATGTCGCGGAGTTCGCCATCGATACTACTAACATCATTCTGAAGTTGTCGAATTCCGCGTGCAAGGCGGACGCATACGTCGGTAACACCGATCGCGCCCGCGACTATGGAAAAAGGGTCTGCCATAATGACATGCTGAACTTAGACTGACAGATTTGCTCTGGGCAGGGCGTATTCCGCCCAACTGTCCTTGGTGTTGACGAAAGGGAGGCTCCGGCGTTGTGAAGGGCAATGGCTCTGCTCTGAGATGCGTGAAGCAATGAGGAATAGTGGGACGTCAAGGTGAGCCGGGGGGCAGGGAAGCTGGGTGGTAGGCTGGAATAGGACTGCCTCATGTCTGTATGAGCGTTTATCCAAAACACCAGCGAGATATATCGGCAAGTATGAGAACATTTTTATTTTATGCGAGTACCTGAATCTCTTCGCGAATGACTACGGCGCTGGGGTATTCCATCGCTTGTATGGTGTATCAGTTCTTAGCGAAGTGGCACGGCGTCTTACATACATGTAATATGCAGTAAGCCTCTTCCCAGTTCAATCGCTAAAGCGGCTTGTACCACGCACCAAATACTATACATACAGGTACATAGTATGTAAGTCCTACCGCGTAAGTGCACAGAAATCGATCACTGGCCCGATGACCAATCAAAGGTCTATTGGTATGCAGCCCCCCTAGTCGGAGCTCACGGCCCCCAACCACCCTCCGTGGATGGAATTAGGTAGATTATGCGGTAGGCAAAACAGGATGAAAGATGTACCTACCTGTGAGTAGAAGGTGAGCTAAATAGCAAACGGCGGAATTAGGGCACACCGTCCTGGTGGTGGTTCGTTTTCAACAACTCCGAGAGGTAGCTTCGTTCCTACGTCATCACCTGTTCTGTGCTTTGCGAGATTTAAAAAGAAGACTGGCAAGTGTGGGTTATGCTACTTTCGATATCCTCGTATCCTTGACAGCAGAGCCTCGGGAAGACTTCTAAAATGGCAATCTACCAATATGGTGTGCTGCTAGTATCGTTATGGTTGGCGTGGAGGTGGCAGAAGCGACGGCATGTAGGTAATTAATTTTGTTTGCAGCACAATATTGCATAACGTCCCTTTGAGAGCTCAGGTCCACGGAATGTCACTGCTAATCCTATGAAAGACAATTCAGGCTGAACAGCGCTTTGCGCTAGAGCATGGATGTCAACCGTTGCGGCCGTGGGCGGCTGAGTGGCCCTTGGGACTAGACATGCTTGTGAAAGTCTTCAAACACTCTAAACGAAAGCAAATCTTACAGTTCTTCGTCGAGGAGGTTGAAAGGTCGGGCATCACGTTTGAGCAGAATCTGCTTGGCGGGCGGGCTACGAACACGGTTGATCCAAGAAATATCGAGGCGATCTTATCGACCAACTTCAACGGTAGCGTTCCTTATTAAAATTTCAACCTTCTGGGAATGGATAAGAGCTAACGTAGCCGGCCGGTATTCAGATTACAGCTTAGGACTTCGCGCTCCAACATTTCGACCCCTGCTTGGGAGCGGTATATTCACTCAGGATGGTGCAGCCTGGAGGCATTCTCGAAACTTGCTCCGGCCGCAGTTCCTCTCAAACCGACTGCAGAACTTCAAGGAAATCCAAAAATGCGTGCAAAATCTCATCGAGGCTATTCCGAAAGACGGAACCGTCGACCTACAGCCTTTGTGCTTCAAGTTGACATTTGAGACAACCATGTTCTTGCTCTTTGGCGACTCGGTTTCCGCCGCCGACTGGGGCCAGGTATCGGGGCAGGAGTCTGATTTTGCGAAGGCGTTCAATACGGCCCAGGAGTATCTTGCCTACCGTGGCCGTCTGGGGTCTTTCTATTGGTTGCTGAACGATAGAACATTTCGTGATGCTTGTAGAACGTGTCACCATTTCATCGACGGGGCTGTCGCCAAAGCGTTGAAGACGTCTGCCCAGAGCAAGAACAGTTGGAAGTCGAAGGAAGATGATGTCGAAGAGAATAGATATGTCTTCGTGGAAGCTCTCGTGCAGCAAACGAAAGATCCACAAGTCATCCGCGACCAGTGCCTGAACGTGCTGCTTGCGGGACGCGATACAACAGGGTGTTGCCTTCAGTGGACATTGTAGGTTGCACCTAGAACGTGAAGTTCCGTGATCTAATCTTAACAGTCGACTACTTGCCCGCCATCAACATGTTCTTAGCCGATTACGGAAAGAAATAGAACATATCTCAGGCTTAGGCGCTGGCGCTCCACCGCCGACTAGAGAAGATTTAAAGCGCATGTCATATCTCAATCTAGTCATCAAAGAAGGTGCGTCATGATGGATCGTGCTAGTCCTCGCTGCATGCTCTAGAAATGCTCTTTACTAATGTAGTCGGCGCAGTGCTACGACTTTATCCGTCAGTACCGGTCAATTCTCGAGAGGCAGTGAGGCTCACAACCCTACCGGTAGGCGGTGGGCCCGACGGCAAGTCACCAGTGCTCGTTCGACCGGGCGAGGGGGTTGGATATTGTGTGTACGTGATGCACCGCCGCAAGGACATCTACGGCGATGACGCGGATCAGTTTCGCCCTGAGCGGTGGGAAGGCGACTCGCTAAAGGATATTGGCTGGGCGTACTTACCGTTCAATGGAGGGCCGCGGCTGTGTCTGGGACGTGAGTAAAAGTTCAATGCCTACGTGATCCGTCCGTCCTATACTAATGGCTTATTAGAGGAGTTCGCCATGCTAGAGGTTACTTATACTGTTGCGCGTATAGTGCAGGTTTTCTCCAGAATCGAAGTTCCCCCGGGCGACCCGCTAGTTGAAGTTGGTAAGGAGAAGCAGATACTAACCCTGGTAGTGTCCAGCGCCGAAGGATGTATTGTTTCCATGAAGCCTTGAGGAAAAGTGAGCGGCAAAAGGGGTGGTGACTACCAGGTGCGCACTTAATTCGTATAGCTATAGCTTCTTCGATCAAGCCGAAGAGGATTGAATCCTGCTCGTACTGATTACATTAATGCTCATATGCCATCTTCTATGGGATCTCCATCTTCCCCTAACCGAAGCTACGCCTCGACCTGAACAGTAGCTACAATCCTGCGTCATTAGGCCAGTCATATTGGCATCAGCAATCATCGTTCCTTATCCTCTTGTTTCACCTCGTCTCGTACTTCTCTCGCTACGTCCATGAATTGGCTGGCGCCGATAGCCGTCAGAATGTGCCACCATCCATGAAGCTCGAACAACCAAGCCAAAGGTAGGCCAAGGCGGTCTCTAATGTTTCTGAGCTCTGCGCAATATTCCAGATCAATGTTCCAGAGCAAGTAGCCAACAAGGCAAATGGAAATGCCCTTCCACGTTCGCGCATTCCAATTACGGCTCTTGACCTCTGGAAATCCGGGCTGGGCCCAATGAAACAGGTACTGACTTCGCAAAACGACCACAAGTATCCCGGTTGCAAATGCAATCACCTGGTAAATAATACGCGGCGATTGAATGTAAAATGCCGAAAATACCGTAAAAATAACAGTTAGGCTGATCGATATAAGACGGGCTGTCGCAGGCGACTGCCGGACAGTGAGTGAAGCATGAAGCATGGACCAAGTCAGTCCGAGCATCGAGAATTCGTCAGCGAATTCAAGTGAGTAGCGTAGAGATGCATGAAATAGGAACGATCCGATACCAAGACCCAGGAGAGAAATGGACATAAAGTCCCATCTTGGTGAGAGAATTCCCCGGCTTCCTGGACCATACATGTAGCGAAGAGCGAGATACACTGATCAAAGCATGCTGTTAGCAATGCCTGTCAAGGACGATTTCATCCTCGAGGAGCAAGATAGTTCCCGCTCAAGCCATCGGAGTACCCTACTGACCATATGCAATGTTGGATATTGAGTTAATAAATTCAGCCAAGTAAAAAGTCAGAGCGTAATCCTCTTCACAGAAACTGTCTCCCAGTCAGCATTGGAATGAAGGTATGTGTGCGAAGTTCAATGCGATGCTTACTTTGCTCTGCTCGTTGGCGGGCTCCAGGCTCCACTCAAGGCATAAGTATCGCCGTCAAAGCGAATATTATGATGTCCCATCTTTGTGAAGGCGACCGAATAAGGCGGTCAATGTAGGCGTACAACACTGTTATAGTGTTTCAAGATGGTTGAAACTTGTTTGTATTGCTTCACTACTTTATTACTTCACGTAAGTCGGTAATTGGATGTTTGTAGCTCCTCCAGCTTGTTCTACGAGAAGCACACCTAGAATTTTAGGGGCTGAGTGACTCATTATGCGGGTGCCCCGTGCATACAGCCAGGCACTATTGGAGACCCAGGTCAATCCCGACCCGGCTCCTCATATATACAGAAGCTTTTCATCACCTAAATTTCTAATACACACTTATTCCTAAAGCTTCATTAAGAGTAAATGAGATGGCCAATCTGCACCCGAGATTACTATTGCGTCACCATGTGAAGGCTCGGAAGGGAATCTAACGCGCCAGGCGCGACTCTTGGGGTAATGCGCAGAAGTCGTGGTGTGATTTATCTCAGGGGAAATGCTCATTTTCGGGGATCCCACTTCAAATTTCTCTCTTTTCTCCTTTTTTTCGGTGAGCAACTGATCAATCATATTTTGGCTTGTTGAAGCCTGCTTACGGCGTTACACAACATCAATATTTGGCCCGTGCCCTCGTCGCAGTCTGTTACATGGGGTACATGTACCTAAGGTACCTAATGTAGGTACATGACAGACATGTAACTCTCGCCAACAACTCATGGACATTACCAATGACAGAACGATCGTTAAGTCCGAAAAATAAAATGGCGAGGCCGGTATCGAAAAATAGAACTCCTTTAGGCACACAGTCCACCAAAAGAGTTCTAATTTTTGAAACTAGCATCGAATTGCTTGGGCGTAAATTGCAGGCTGCTAACACCTGGAAATTATCGAGTGCCATAAGCCGGTGGCGTGCCCTCAACGGGTTAGATCTCTTCCATTCAACAACGATGGTGTGCGCATTGGACCACCCACTCCTAACCGTGTTGTCCCAATCATTGTCTAAACGTGGATGATGATGATGGGCTTGGGTATAGTGAAAAAAAAATTCGCCGGGATCCATTCCATATGGCTCTCAACTTCACAAGGGTGGATATATCTCTATTGGGCCAATTGTACAGATTTCGCGGAGATTAGAGTAATACAGGGATTTTAAGATAGACCAACTGATATCAGCTACTAGGTCCTTATGAATCTCGTGTAACTCGGAATATCTTACGTCGACTGATGACCACGCCATGTCTGAGAGTCGGCATGGATTTTATATTTACTTACTGGACCGCACTGGATTGAACTTGACGTTAGGTCTACTTAAGTTGCTCGGTGGCGATGAGGATGCTGATCGTGAAGATTCTAGGTTAGTGAAGACGAAGACGAAGAATCTTCTAGCACTGCAACCCGCTCCGTCACAAGATTGGCACGAGTCTCCGGCCAATAAAAATAGAGAGGAGGAGGATGACATCGAGCCTGGATCAGAATCCGGGGGCTTTGATGCCGATCGCGTACCTGGGTCATTCACTTCACGGGATGAGACTTCCCCCATGGCGAACGGGAGATGAGGAGTTCCGAATCTGGAAATAGGACGCTTGTTCTTATTCTTCACCAACACGAACTCATAATTTCTTTGGCGATCAGATTATGAGAGCCTTTGGTTTGAGCTAGATCAAGGGGGTTCCTAGGGGCAGACACCTTTACTGAGAGGTGCTCGACGATGACCTCTAGTAGTACAGTAAGAACATCCGAGACCACATGCTCGTGAGGAATCGCGCAGGTGTGCTTTCTGTATACGGCGATCTCCGGCACGGTAGCTCAATCGGTCCCCTATTCTATCGAATACTTACGGAGAAGAGGGCGGCCAAAGGATTTGCGGTTCGGTTATTCAGGTATTCGAACGAGCTGCCTTGCGAGTCTTCCGTGAGGCGTTTCACCAGGGGGTCCGAGATGAGTAAGCCGGTCGGAATGTCGCCCCTCTTCGGTTGCCGATGCATCCCAGGGCAATTTCTCTGGGCTTGCGGGAGCCATTATTTCGCAGTCGGGGAGGCCAAATATAGCTTCAGACAGCATTCTCTGCAAGGGTTGGATCAACTGACACGATGGCCCTAATCTGAAGAAATCATCAGGAACCTCCAATTCTAATATCATCATTACCTCTTAGGATCCCTTATCTGCCATTACATCTATCTTAGGTAGTTTATATACTACCTAGACAACCATGCCGAATGAGATGTTTCACTGTTCGTTCATGAAGCTTTCACACGACCAACATTAACGGCGTAAAATCACCATCATCCTGCGAGTTTTATTTGTCTTTCTGTCGATGAGAGGTTCTACCGCTAGGCAGAGATGTTTTTTCAGGAAAGGAGCTTTTTTTTTCTTATTCGCCCGAGATGTTCGTAAGTTGGGAAGCTCGTGGAGTCTTTCCCGAGCCTTATCCATGACTTTTAGTAACTCTTTGTCTGGCGTTACCCATATTTTTATTTGAGTCTGATGGCTAAGGTCTCTTAGGATCGGTAGGACGATTCGTAGTGTCTTGTGGTTTGAGGTATAATATTGTAAATACCTTGTAAGTATCGAAGTTTTAAGAGGGTTGATGTATCGCAGCAAAATAAGATGGAGATTATTAAGAATCGATCAGTGGTATAATAAGGGGCAAGGCCACTACTCCAAACCCCACCTCCCTGTCAGTGCTATAACACAAACCATCGTAATCTACCTACCTACACCAATAATAGCCATAGCGCTGACGGAAAAGACTTTCTTGAGTGTAATCGAAGAAAGAGATATGGCTCCGAAGCCCGAAAATAACTATTCACATTGTGATGATGTCCAGACAGATATTTGCTATCTCGCGAAGGAATCGAAGCATGAGAACGAGAAGCCGTACGAAATGAGGTACGATCCTAGAGGAAAATTGCCCCGTACGAACATGTCGAACGACTTCAGATCTGTGACCATTCGCAACTTCCGACAGCTGCAAGATTCGCAGAGTTTCGATGAGTATGGGTTTGCAGCAGTAAAAGTCGACTGCTCAATGACAGCATCTGAATTCGACGAGGAAGAAAAGGTGTACGGAATATATTACCCAGATGTTGAGAAATTGTTGCATCAAATCTTCCCCGATGCTGTTAAGATTAAGATTTTAGAGCACGGCGTACGCACGATCTCCTTCACCTTGATTTGGGTTCGCTAATAAATCAAGATTCGTAAGAGGCACGCCGAATTCCGTACGAAAAGCGAGCAAGCTTTTGAGACCGCCCAACCTGCTACTGCGGTTCACATAGGTAGGCGTCCAACACTAATCGCCATCGTCCTCTACTTATCCAGTACTAGACTACTCTCCCTACTCGGCTCAACGGACAGCGTGGGCATTTGATGTAAACCCAGACCAATACAGACGACTGTTGACGGTGAAGTAAGATATGCAGCTACTCACTTTAGGACCATTAATTAACATCCATAGTGTTTGGAAACCTCTCCAGGGAGGCGGCAACGACTGGCCACTGGCACTCTGCGACCCACGAACTATCGATCACACATCCGAGAGTATCGTGGCAGATGTAGTATTCGCTGACAGATTTACTGAGAATGTGAGATTGTACTATAGTCCTAAGCATGAGTGGTACTACTTCAAGGACTTGAAGGACGATGAGGTAATCGTATTCAGACAGACCGATTCTGCCCTTGATGGCGCTGGAGGTGAGTGATAGCTTTTCAATGTCGTCTCATATACATGATCTAATAGGACATGCATAATAGGTGTAGCACATGCAAGTTTCTATAACCCCAAGGCTGACCGAAATGCAGTACCAAGGGCTAGTATTGAATTGAGAGCATACGTGTTTTATTGATAGCTGGGGCATAAGTAGAATCGTGTAGCCATTCATATTTCAATCAAACGTCAATTTGACCTTATATCACGACGCCTCGAACTCACTCCCATCCCATTCGACCTTCCATTAAACCTTTTGAACAATGAGTGTAGCCTACTCATCGTTCTCTCTGGCCCTAGGCTGCCCCTCCTTCTCAACGCTTTTTGTAGGACCGATGCTTCGCTTTGGGCCGACAAGTTCGCCCTTGTCATTGTACCCAAAATTCCCGCTTGATCCACTTGAAGGGTTGTCGTTAGGACCACGAGCCATATTTGTGGATGTAGCGTCACCATCCGCAGGAGGCCAGGCGGCCTTCCAGGGCTGCGTCTTGGCAACTTTAGGCATTTTCTGCCAGGATCTTGAATGATGAGTGATAGAGCACTTCTAGAATATTTCCATGCGTCAATGACACGGGTATAACGGCATATCAGGCGAAACAAAGTTTTGCGCACATACCTTGATTGTAGTTGTCCTTAGAAATGGCACGAGGTATGAACTCTGAGTGTTCGGGAACGTAGCATAGAAAGGCAAGGCAGAATGAAGGACAACTCCCCTTCTTTTACGACCCAATTCCTCCTGTGGAGTCTGAAAAACTGTTCCTCCAACTTATCGCGACCAGTAGGGCTTGCAGTAAGGCAGCCATCAATCCGCGATACCCCTCATTCTGTGTTGTTCTAGGCGTTGAAGATTCGACGATGCACAGCGCGTGTAACACACCTTTTCTGTTGGAGACGTTATTATTAAGCATGTTCAAGCACCTAAATCCTCGCCAAAAGCACGAAATTGCAGCCTTTATATGACACATCCTTCTTGTTGAAGGACAAATCGACCAATCTGAGACTCAATGCTAATCACGACCCACTCCATCTTGTACAGACTCTTGAGATAAGAGAATGTAGGTATGTTTCTGCCTTGCTATGATTAGATTACGAATGATTATTAAAATACCCAACTTCCCACAAGAATCGCACCGTAGTAATGGACCAATTAAATATTTACCTGCCTACCTATTAGCATAGAATAGCCTTGCTCCCAATGAGAAGTATCTCGCTCATAAAGCTTGAGTATCGGTGACAGGGGCTAGTTCATGGCAAGGCAGAATATTTGGGCCGTAACACTTTGCACGTGTGTTTGGGTTTCAAAGTGCGGACTCGGAGGAACTTCTGTATAATATTTTGTATAGAAGTTGCTATTTGGAATATACAATGAATGTTGCTCGTCGTACTAGTTAACTACCCAGAGATACCTTAAGTACCTAGGTAGGTAATCCAAGGAAACGGATTCCGAACACATTACCAAGATTGAATGTTTACCTATAGTAGTATATTCAAAAATCGTAAACGGATATATAAAACTGTCTATAATTTCTACGATATAAGTCAGAAGCTTGGGAGACGGTGGTGGATGGGTTATCCGAAGCGTCATTTCCATCTACCGAAGAGTACCGTCCCTACGTGTGACTGTTCGGACAATGCCACGCTTATTCTCTTGGCGTGCCTTTATATAGAAACAGAATAGGTATTACAGAAGGAAAAGCAGCCATTACTCGGGCAAACACACAGTCCTTAGATAGTCGTCCCATCTTATTCAGGACCTAAAATGGCGCAGCTCTAGTTATGGTGCAATTGTGAAGGACAACCGCAATTGAATTATGGGTGCTGAGTGGTTCAAAATTGCCTACAGCATGAATAGGAGGCTATGAAAGGTGTAGGTGTTACATTCTGGACGTGTATACCTACCTCATAACTTCATATAAATAAGTGCTCCATTTGGGTTCTTCGTGACAGCAGCGCAGCGACGTTTCTGTCAGGCTTCCAAGCTTCTATGTGAGTCCACTAATGAGTTGCAGTAGAAGTACACCACACTCAAAGATTTCTCCCCTTTCAGAGATACATTATCATGTCGATTGCGTGGGTCAACATATCGTCGCAGTGGGAGCTAACAAGCGTTCAGGCAGCTCTCAATGTTATAATTTCGGTTCTCGCAACCTTCGGAATATGGTCTGCCTCACGATTCTGGTGGCAGAGAGGCAGCGCGAGAATACTCTGCAACGACGCAGACGTTCCCTTGCCTACCTTGTACTCAATCTCGGGTCTAGGTGACAGCTGGGATGCGGTCGCTCTATTAAGGAAGGCCGTCTTTACCAAGGAGACCTGGCACTTACTTATCCAACTGGTTGTTGTCGTCACCCTCACACTTGGTTCAATGTTCGCGGGTCCCATCTCGAAGTCATCGCTAAGAACCATCCCTCAGGCTTCTCTAGACAACCTTGAAGTCTTATATGCGACTAAGGGAGATGGATTTTCGGCAAATAAACTCCTAGCCAATGTTTTATGGAACGACACAATCCAGAGCTTGAATCGAGCAAACTTTCCTACCGATCAGCTCCTTGACTACTTGCCACCATGGTCGGCTCCTTGGATTTACAAGGCACGGGAATGGGATCCAACGTGGAGGATGATATGCAACAACACCCCTGAAACTATTCTATACAACGTCGAAGCATACGGCAACTATACATTCTATGACCCGGTCAACGCTTTCCCTGCCTACCGCGAGACATACAATCCTTCCTGGTTCGATTTATCAAGATATAGGATGCAAGCTGACTTTAACAGCTGGCAAATAGTAACGGACGAGATCCCATTCAAGGAGGCCCTGTTCTTTATCCTGTTCCAATCCGACCCCAAGGTGAACGATCGAATGTACGCGAACAATGAAACATTGCAGATCTCCTTGTCGGTCCTCCATGTACGAGGATTCAAGGTAACCAACTTCTCAGATACGGGACAAGGAGCAGTAACAAGATGGGAGCCAATCGGGCCTGTCCAGAATGCAACTTTTTCTCGAACAGAATGTAATATTACACGAAAGGAGATAGTCAAGGACGAAAACGCGATACCGTGGATTTGGACAAATGATACTTACTCTATCACTATGTCCTACCAGCAATATTATATGTACTCGCTTGAGACTGCGGCGAGCAAAGGCCTGGTAGTGGAAACACCTACACCCAAGGACCTATTGAGATTTTACCAGGTTTATATGGCCTCTGTGAACACTATCAACTCGACTCCAACCCTGAGAGAAGTTAGTGTATGGAGGGACATGGTACAGCTCTCTGTGGCTCTCCTAGTGGCCATCATCGTCCTGGCCATGGTGACAATATGGCTAGGAATTAGGTACTTCATTTTCGTTCGACGTCATGGTCCAAAGCTAGAGGAGGCTTGCATCCCGGATGGGAAGATTGAATGGATGGTTCACGCCGCGAGACTTTCAGCGATTAGGTCAGACGAAGAAATGACGAAGGGGAAGAAACCAAAAGATAGGGACCATTTTTGCAGTGCCAGCTTTGGGTACGGTAACTTAGGTATGCGACGAAATAGTTCAAGCGCCATATTGGAGACTACTCGCTTCGCTCGGGTTCATACCAGGGGAACATCCATATCCATATCCGACCCACCGCCCAGCTCGCCCTACTCGCCCAAAGCTTCCGTCTCCACAACCGTATCTGCGCAAAGATCCTCCGGGTTTAATCCCCGGCGCGACTCGGAGCAAGGGGATTCAGGGGCGGGATCTAGCTCTGTCGATAGTGGCTTGGCAAGAAAACCTGGAGTAATCGTCAAGTCTGAGAGCGATGAGTTTCCAGTTTCCCCTCCGGATCGCAACCCGAAATCAAGTGTAACGGAACAAGGCACGCAACTCCCAGGGATATCTTCAATAAGTGAAGTTCGGCTTCCGAGCGACCGAGCTGCATGTTCTGAGGTCGGACCGAAAACTCCCGCGGATATATGCATCGCCCGGGAGTTCCCCTGAGAGGTAGCTGTCATGGCGCATCGACCTGAGAGAAGAACGATGCATCCTAACGGCATTATGAATGGAGTTATTAATATTTTCGACATTTAGGTTTCGCAAAAAGTTACCTATGGAAGTTGGGACTATTTTAGTTGGTTGTACAGCAGATTCTAAAGCCTTTTTCCATTCCTACTATAGAAGGTAGACACCTGGCCGCCTCGTTTTCGAGACCCCTGTAGCCGCCGGCCTCAAATTAAGCAAACTAATACCGAACGTGATCAAGATTCTGGTATCCGCTTTATGAGTAAAGGATGTGGTGCTAAATGAGCTAAGTAGCCCTGTCAGCCGAAAACGTATTGCTAAACAGTAAGGGAGACAATATAATGATTTCATGACGGCGTGTGACTCCATTCCGTCGCCAGTAAGGTAAACCGGCGTCGCCAAATGTAAGATTAAACCCTCGTATGTCAGTAAACTGTTTACGCCTTTTATGCGGATTGTTAATCGCTAAATGGAAGCTCCTGGCGGATTTTCCCGAGGTAGCTTGACGAATTGTCACGCAGTCCTAGTGTATCAATTGAATGTCCTCCGTCATACGGTTTGAACCTGTATAAGCCACCATGACATTATACTGTAGCCTGACTATTCGTAAGCTGAACTCAAGATCTGAACAATATCCCCATGGTTAGAATGTTACTCTCGAAGAGATAACGTAGCCGTTATGCGTCTCGTGGGATAACTACTAGCCGTTATCCTTCTGTAGGAATAGAGTTGTCATTATCGAATGTGAAACGGTATCAGGAACCATGGGATTCGTCTAATAGCGTCTCAGCACCTTATCCTATTCTCCGACACGTGCGCCTTGCCGTCTTTCATATTCTGAATTCCACTAACGCAAGCTGATTGTTATCTTGACAACTCAAACTGATACCTACCTACCTAGGAGGTAGGTATCTATAATCAAGTTGGATCACAAAACATCCACATTATACGCTATACCTCGGAACGAATAAGCTATATATGGTGCACATAAACTTTAAGGTTATTTGATTAGCTGCATTACTGGTTTCACGACCCAGAAAATGATAGGGGACTCGAACGATTTTCGAACAAGGATTGCTACACTATAATTCTTGGCTTTATTGCTACGCTTCGTAACAGTATTGCGTACTCGTTAATACAAGCTTCTATTCATAGTGTATGCCTGATCTGGGTTAGAAAGCCTTTTGTTCGACGGTAAGCGGATGCTAAGAGCTTTAAATACTTGGGTAGCAATCATCGGATCTCGGCCGGCCTTTCGACGTGGGTTCTACTTAGACTTCAAGGGTTTCTCCGGCGTTGGAAATCATCCAGGTACTTGCGAGAGTAAACTGAGATTCGTGGTTTTTCTCGTAATACATTTATAACAGGCACATGCATCATTCAAAGGTTGCCCTAAGGACCTTAGGTAGGTACTTAACCTAGGTAGTTCGCTTCGTTGGCAATCGACCCAAGCTAGTTCAGACACCATTGATAAATGTAATGTATTAGTTTAGTTAAGAGTAAAGGGACCAGTTCACCAGGAAGGCCATCTTATACTGCTCATCCGAATCTGACTAGTAGCTAGCTATGTCGACTCGACGGTGTCCGGGTGATGTTTAGTCGTGGGTAGGGGGACAGCATTTTCCGGTATGTCGACGGCATCATTAGAAAGTGTGTTGGCAACGATACAAAAGGCGATCATGTTGAGGCGTGACTCCTTGGGAGATGTGACGGTCAGCATAACCATCGCGAAAGATTTGTCTGCGGACCACTGAACAGTAAATACATCTAATATATTCATAACGAAGCCGAGGCCTATGCTCTAGAGACTTTGAACTCTGTTGTGACCACAATACCATCTCTGGCGTTACTGTTACTATTAGTACTGCTGTTATCCGCATCGACCCCCGCATTAATATGATCCTGGCTTTCACTCTGGGGCTGGGAGCGGCCAATAGTAGCCATCTTGTACGTTTGCGACCGTTTTGGGTTGCCAGAGGTTATCGTCGTAGCGTTTTCGATATCATTTTTGCTGTTGTAGGGAGGGAGTCTGGACATGTGATTCGAACCGTTGGCACTCTGCCAACTACCACTTCCGTAACCCCCTGTCGCTTTCTTCTTGTATTCGCTGAAAAGGGGCTTGATGCTGGGTGCGCAGACTACGATGGCTGCGACGAGGAACTCACGAGCAGCCCATCCTAGCGCGACGCTGTTGTCGTCAAGGGCGACAAGAGAGTAGTAGGCTCGGAGCACAGCACAGATCATAACGAAAATACCGGAGCCAAACAATATCATCAGGGAGATCTTGCGTCTCAGACTGAGATTCGTTTGCATGAGCATAGGTAAAGGAATGGCCAAGATGCCCATGTCGGTTCTATAGGCGGGGTCCATTAGACGAGCAGAGGGGTATAGTAGTTGGGAAAATGGTGAAGACTCACACGACATCTAAGACGCAGATGATTATGTAATTTCCTCTTCGTGAAGTACATGATTCTATTTTGTCAGTCAGCGAAAATTCGAGATGAGAAAACAGTGTCTTACCTCCGGGGTATGGCTTAATCTGCCAGGCTCTATAAGTCGGAACACACGAGAATATGTGCCAGAACATGCTTGCAAGGAATGTCAATGAAGAGAGGGCCATCATAATCCACACTAATCGTTGCTGCCGAAGTCCCATTCTGCAATTGGCGTTAGCGACCGGTTAGACATCGTTGGACAGAGGTAACAAACGTGAGTCTATTATAGAGGCATAGGAGTACCCCCTTCAGAGTCCATATACCAAGGATATAAAACACCCAGGCGGCATATGCAAGCTTCGAGCCTAAGGTGAGTCGGGGTACTTCGCTGTCAGGAACTTCCAGTGCAGTTATTTCGGTAAGATTGATGTTGTTGCCGATATCCCCTGGTGAAAGCTTGTTAATACCTCCGGTATGTTGCCATTGAAACCAGCGTCGCGAAACAGAAGCGCTGAGCATGTAAGATACGCACCACACGTAAAAAGGAAAGTGGTTTCGAGAATCCAAAATATCTGATCTAAAGTTAGTACGCTGAATTGATAGGTCGATCGCACCATGACCGTAACCACACACAATTGCAAGACAGGCGAATAAATCGTCAAAACCCAGACTACGAATCCCTCTATACTTCCATACTGCGTAGAATCGTAAAGCGAATACCAGGAGGCCGATGGAGAGCTCTGTCCACAATTCGATGGTGAGACTATACGCCATATTGAAAGAGCGCGCTTCGGAAGAAGACCGGCGAGTAGACTAGCGAACGAAACCTCCCCAAATAACCATCTCCAAAGAGCGTTTGACTTTTAACTTCCGTCATATAAATTGTAGAGAACAAGACAACAACAATGTTGACTCGAGATAGATTTTTGCTGCTATACGTTATTATGAGGCAAGGTTTCGAGACCCCCGGCTCGATTTTCAGGGTGATCTTCTGAGCGCGCTGAAATGAGTTAGCATCAAGTTACTAGTAAGGGCTTAGCATGAAGTCGTTAGGGTAGGATTTATATCTTGTCGGGCCTGTCAATGTTTAGACAGGCCCATGGATTCTGGAACATGACGAGGATCGGAACTTTCTGGTGCTTCCATGGCCACATTCGCTATAATTACTGAATATGGGCATTTGTCATCGATGCATATTGTATCATTCGTACTTGAGACAGCTTCTAACATTCAAAGATACATAGACATACGATAGAATAAAAGTGGAATCCCCCCAGTAAATTCAATAGCCAAGAGTGTAGAGGGTCAGTGTGGTGAACCGTTCTCTCCGGGTCGTTCCTATGACATGGACCAGGGTGATTAGGGATGCCGCATAAGGCAGGCATTCTCAACAAACATCCGTTCACTTCCGGTTGCGAGCGTCCATAAAAACGTGTCGTTTCAAGGCACAGTGTAATCTTTTGATATGCACGCGATATTACGTATGTGGGGACTATGGTATGGCTCACCGTTGCTGCATATCAGGTAGTAATATTCCGAGCCAATGTCAATCTGGAGCTGGGGAATTCTCTCAGGCAATAGCCTAGCCAAGTCTAGCCCGCCTTGACCGAGCGTCACATGAAGATCAGCGACTGCGAATGTCGAGGCGTGTTGAAGGCTCATATGAAAGCCGCAATGACTCTAGAGAGACATGCTTACTTAATGCATTCCAGTTACATCCAAAGAGTAAACACAGGTTGGTTAGACAAGGATTAAATGTAAACCTCAACTAACAATTGTAACCCTACCACACATAGCGCCACGGATAGCCAGACGACCAGAGGTTAGTGAGAAAATAGCTCCATACTTATGGTGGACCATCTGCAGTGAGTTCATGCGAGTCCCTCTCTTTTGTGAATGGTCTTGACTCTTATGGGCAGCCACTTTACTATGTACAGTCGCAATTACATGAAAAGTGAACATTCTTAGGAGCTTTTGTGGTCCGGTAGTAGTATTAAGCTTTAAGTTATCCACTCAAACTGAGGCGAGGACCTGAGCTAATACATAATTGCTGTTCGGTACTCCATTTTGCCCTACTTTATGTCGCACATCGTCGCACCTTATGACAGGATCTTCTGTGGAACCGTGCAGTAGGAGAGGAGCCATAGTTTAACCTCACGGGAGCTTGATAGCTGACCCCTCTGGAGACACCATCGTGGAGAACCGAATGCTTATTTCAAGCTGTTTCCCCTGTTCTTTACCGGAAATACCGATCGTGTTCTAACTCGCTAATCTTCCAAACAACTCACATTCTCCAGACAACCGGACCAAGATCTAACAGGCAACATGGCGGACGTAGAAGCATTATGCAATGAGCTCCAGCAGCACATCAAAGACTTGAAGAGTGGCTCGGAACTTGCAAGGAGACGTGCGACGAACGCGGCGAGGCGAATCATAGCGGAAATAATCGACCCGGAGGAGGAAATAGAGCAACATGCTATTGTCGTACGTTTCACGCATCGGACGTAACATTCTATACACATTCTAAATAATATCGCAGCTCGCTGAAATGGCCGCCATCCGCATGTATATGGCCTGGGGATTTTTCGACAAGATCCCAGACAACGGTTCTATATCCTACGCTTCACTCGCCGCGACGATCAATGGAGACGAAGCGCTAGTCCGTCGCTTTGGCCAGCTTCTCGTCGCGACCGGGAAGCTGAAGAGGCCTCAACCGGACCACGTTGCGCACTCGCACATCTCGCCAACCTTCAAGTCCGGCAATCGCGACGGTGCCCACTTTACAATGATGTGCGACGAGTTCCAAAAAGCGTACCAGGCCTTCCCGGGCTTCTTCGAGAAATACGGCCCCCACGAGCCGAAGGGCGAGAGCGAGGTCCCGTTTTGCTTCCCCGACGGCGTCGATGGCAAGCTGACGTACTGGGAGTTGATCCTACAACGGGGACAGGCCAATGTCGAGAGGTTCGGACTTGCGATGCAGGGTCTCCAAACGCACGCTTGGCCCTATACTGGAATTTACGACTTTAGCTGGGTCGCGGACTATGCGAAGGAGAATAAGGACCGGCCTCTGATTCTCGATATCGGGGGCGGCTACGGCCAGATGATCCGAGCTGTACTCGAGGAAAATCCAGACATCCCGCGCAACAGGTGCTATTTGGAGGACCGTGCGGAGGTCATTGAGTCCGTGAAGCAGAAATCTGTAGATGACCCCGTCTTAAAAGATGTGCAGAAGGTGGTTACGAACTTTCACAAAGAGCAGCCTATCAGAGGTACCTATGATTCAATTGGTCTCCCATTGGATATCATGTGCTAATGACCTACTACAGGAGCCCTCATTTACCTTATTCGACGTTGTATCCACGACTACACTGACGATGACTGCGTCAAGATCCTCAAGATCCTGGCAGACGCCCTCCCCGCGGATGAGCCCCGCGCACGTGTTCTGATCAACGATCAGATTAACACTGAGGACCCTACTCCATTCGTAGCTGCCTATGATATACTGATGCTGACCTGTGCGTCTATGGAAAGGTCGGAAAAGCAATTTGAAAACTTGGCGAAGAGGGCGGGGTTAGAAGTAGTAAAGATACACAAGAAGGAGGGGACATCTCTGGGTGTCGTGGAGTGTAAGAAAGCTGGCGTGTCTTAAAACTGGCATATTAGATTGGGAGACACCGTCGCAAGCCTCAACGTACGGCGGATGATGGATTGAAGAATCTATTGTAGATCCCACCGCATTAAGACCCCCGATCCCTCTGATTCTGTAAGGATATAAACGCTTTGTTATAGGTTCGTGGTAGTTGAAATTGTATCACGATGCTTACTAATCCCTTCCAACAAATGTCCCCGGGGGGTTTTCTGCTTTGAGAGGAATCCACCTCAGTCCATCCCCAAAGGAAGTTATTATCAACCTTTAGTAATTCGTCTCATACCGTTACCGAATAGTGTAGGTAAATAATGATTATCGGTATTAAGCTAGCTCCAACTATATTAGACGATATTTAGAAGAAAAAAAAACTGAGAGATAAAAGTGGAGGCAGCGTTATGTACCTTATAGGGGGACGGGATCTCGCGTCAGCCCCCAAATCCCCTAAGCACTTTTACCCCTCCAGCCCCTCATTCTCGACGGCTACAGGTCAGCACCCTCAAACCCATGCTAAAAATGACTTCACATTCTCGCTCATTCATGTTCATTATTTCCGTTCCTATTTACAATTAATACTGTTTATTATGTACATTTTACTATATGTATTTCAGAGTATCGCGTATGTTCGACATCAATCTCTTTTAGGTATCTGCAAAAACCTGCTTGTCATATCGCTGCCAGGGCTTGTTGGTCACCCTCGATCCGCATAATTCGCGAATCGCCCCTGAAGACTCCGCACCTTTCCTTCCAGCATCGGTAATGTGGAGCTCTTCCACAGCGCTATACCACTCATCTTACTCTGTATAATGGTGGCAACTAGGAACGCCAGTGCCAGTCCCTCGAGTGCGACAGGCAGGATCATCCATTCCCACCGCACGTGCACGAACGTCTCTCCTGTCCACGCCGTGCCGACTGCCATGGTATCGCTGCGGTTCTTGCCTGTCTTGCTAGTCTGCTCATAGAGCCGCAGGTACTTGGTCATACTGGCTGCTACTGCAGCAATCGTGTCATTCTCACCGCCCGGCTTCTGCGCCCCCAAGCCTGAGCCATCCTCCCCTAGGTCGTACAGGGCGCTCAGAACGTCGTTGGTCGAAGATCGCTCGCCTGTCTGGCCCGTTACGTTACCGGTCCAGAAGTCCTAATCGCGTGTTAGTGCTTAGTCATGTTTAGCTGCCGGCCGGCGTCACTTACGCTGAAGTGATAATCAATCGCTCTCCATGCCTCACTTGTAACAATGAACTCTTGAGAAGTTGCCCTCTTTCCCGATGGCGGAACCGTAATCGTGATATTTTCGCCAAAGACGGGATCGTGTTCGCCCGTATATGTGGCAGCAACTGTTTCCTTGAAATTGCCGTTGGATACTTCGGCACGGTACTCATTCACGCAGCTGTAGATGAAATCCGTATTAGCTTACCCCTCGAATGCAGGAAACCTTCGGAAATCTGAACGTACAAGTACAGCACGCACTCGTTTGACACAACGCCGAACAAGTTGATCGAGGCCGCATCGTGCAACCCCCGCATAGTGTTTATCGACGAGATCGTCGATTGCGTATTATTGAAATTGATTGTTGGCAGTCCGCTAGACGCATTCATGTACAACCGGCCGCGATAGAAGCCGTCGAAAAACATGCCGTTCGGCAAGCTGTAATTACAGGTGGCAAAGCTGCCGGTATCGTCACACTTTTTACTTATGAGGGACGTCGTGTTGGCGCACTTCGAGCACACGGCTAGTGAGCGGTATGTCCCTGGCCAAGTACAGTTACCGGTTGCGCACTGCGGGGTGAGGGCGAAGTCGTCTTGCGGGCGGTCATTGGTGTCGTACACGCCGTTGTTGATGGCGGATTTCATGCCAAGCGTTGGCTCCCGGAGTGCCATGATCGCGCCGAAGGTGTAGTCTGAGTACCCTAGCGCAAGAGGCACCGACGCATTACTCAGTGTCGAGGGGATCGTCCTCGTCGGATATTCAATGACTTGTTGGATGAAAGGATCAACGCCTAGAGTCAAAATCGTTATGAAGGCGCCTAGTTGCGCCAAATGCAATCGCTTCGTCATGAAAAGCAGTTTCAGACTGCCCCATGTCCCGCGACTTGCTTCATCAAACGTTTGAATGTCGTCTAACGATTCCGCTTTCTTGAACCAAACCCATTTCAGCTGACTAATGCCCTCGGTCACAGGAATGACGAGGGCGGCCTTCATCAAAGTCGACATGAACGAGACGAAGGAGTTGAGCGTGATGTTCATAGGCCATTGTGGTAGTGGCTTCTCGTCCGTCACCGCAATTACTATGATAATGACTCCGAGGGCCACCGCGCTAATCACCCATGCGATAATCTCGAAGAGCCACCAGTCGCTATTGTCGTTGCGACCGGAAGCCAATTCTCGGGGAGGGAGACTCTGTGGCCTCTTTGAAGGGTCATGGCCGGCCTGCTGATGATTCTGGCCCGTCTCGTCTAGCTTGATTTCGTCAAGTTCCACGTAGCTACGGTCTCTTATCAGCGGCGAATTAGATTTGACGCTATATGGGCTCGCTGGAGACAGGCCGCCCGCCTGTAAGATTTTTGGTTAGTCGCCTATTTAGAATTACCACGGCTGAAGCGATACGAACATTTGGTGATGGGATTTGGATATGCATCCCTCAAGTTTGAAGCATTCCATCCTCGTATAGAACTTCGGCACTGATCTAGGTAAAAATCTCTATCGTCCTTCCGAAAGCAGAGGTTTTCATCTTCACCGCACCATCGCAGGGACATCTCGTATTGACAGATGCCAATGATATGATTGCGGGGGGTTGAAATTGGCACCGCCGATCTGTTACAGCTTTCAACAAATCGTTGAAATTTCCTTTGAACTTTGAAGTTTCATCAAGGATGATCTGCCCTAGTTCGTCGGTAATAGCCAAATGCCTTTCTCACTAATCCAATTAAGTAATGGCGTTCGGCATTGCACGACGCGCGATTCTGGGGACCTTGGAACCAATTCATCGTGAGATTTGGTTTGAAGGCCTTAGTAAGATGCTAAGAAATGGTTTATGGGATGATCATTCTTATCAAGCAGACAGCATCTGTAAATCTAGTGGATTATATTTCGTAATTAACAGGGGGAATACAATAATTATCCCCAACCCTGCATTATAACCTCACTGGAATCCGTGTTTCCGTCTCGCCATTTTGGTTTCCGCGAAATCTTGCCCACATTTTTCGACTTCATTCTTCACCACCCACTGGTGATTCTTCATTGAAGTTGACTTGACGTCGACGCCCACCACTGATGCTGCGCTTAGCGCCAACGGTACATAGGATTTGGCACTCGAGGCGCTAATTGTGCCCAATGCTTGCCCCTCCTTGACGACCGGGAGCGGTGCCGCTAGGATCTCGGTTGGCCGATGCCTAGGATGTCGGATGTGTCGTCCGCGATTCAAAGTGTTCTACGGGAGGTCGTTTCCAAAAGCACTACCCTCAAGTCGAGGATTGAAATTAAGGTGACTCTGAGAAAGGGACTAACAAGGCAGCAAGTGTAAATCCAGTCGACATACCGCCTAAGTACGTGGTGCGTTGGGCTAGCGGAATCGAATAGCCTATCTGATAGGACGACGATGGAGACATTGCGCAAGGGGTCACCTCACCCAACTTCACTTTAATAAATCACCCCTTGAGAAGATGCGGGGACGCTCATGCCAGCACTCGCCCTACCGGCTACAAGCGCATTCGAATAGCACAGACCAAAGATCCGGCCTCAAACCAGACGACAACAACACGATAGACAAGTATCTTGGGAACAATAAGTAAAGCTTACCGTAGAAGAGCTGAAAACTGCTTAGAATAGGAAATAGGCATTGGGTAGACTACCAGCCGAAGATTCGGGTGTATCTATTCCGAAAAGATTTGTATGCGCACTTATACCATGCTAGTGAAGGCAGCAAGACAACTACCGGTATCATAACGAGTGCGAGGCTAACAGCACTCATCTAAGACTCAGCTTCGTGACCGAGATGCCATCAAGCTGGATCATATCCAGTTTGAAACCTTCAACTGCGCTTTATAAAAAAACCACAAGGATTAAAGGGTCCATATCGTCGGGCAGCACACTGAAAATACGCTATATTCTTCTCCACTAGAGCCCTTGTAAGAGGCAGGTACAATTGGTACAACGCTCAAAAGCTGCTATAGCTACAGTGGCATTTCAGCGCATAAGTCCCTCTAAAGATTAAGCCAATCAAACCGCGAATTACAGCTTAGTAATCCGTATTACATAATATTAAGAGGTAATCTTCATGATATCGTATAGAGGTGCCTACGTTCTTGATGTTATTAATTACTACTTAAAACACATTGTACCCTCCTATATAGCTATAGCGGATGTTCTAAGTCCGACTCCTAATCCATTCCAATTCAGCCTTAAAGCCTGTTGTACAGGGCCGTCCTCATCTACGCCCGCACAACACCAGCTTGATGCTCGTCACAGAAATCCTTCTCGTCTGTCTTTATAATGATCCCTCCAGGGCATATTATATCGTGAATATGGTGGTCTGCATTTGTTATTACTTTGCACGCTTTACACTTCGAAATATAGACCCAGCACATGTTGGGAGTGCTTGTGCTTAATGGATCTCGATAGAATGAGCATGGTTATTGTGGGATAGCGTATAAATCGATATGTGCTGAGCTAGTACAATAACTAGATAGAATAGCGTAGACTGTTTACTATAGAGGCGAATCTGTAGCTGACAAGATTATGTCTAGGGGCCTTTTCTTACGCCTTTGGAATATTGAGTTCGGAGAGAACATGGAAGGCGATTTTCTATGAAATCATCCTTATTAAGTAAGTCAAACACCTGTCAAACGCCCCACCCTAATGCATACCATATCAAAAATGAAGCTATTTAAATTAACATTTTTACATTTAAAGTTAAATATCTTTATCAAAACTAATCTAAATCATTTAATTTTTCATCTTTAAGATAAATAATATAATTTCTTTCTTTAGTTTTTTTTAACTTTTTTAAAATCATTAATTTATTATTATTATTAAATATTTTAATTAAATCTTTTATTAATTTAATTTTTAATTAATATTATATCTTTTAAATATTATATATATTAATAAATATTTTATTAAAATTAAATATAATTTTCTTATATTTTATTAACTTTATTTTTTTAAGCTTTATTTTTAAAAAATCATTTTAAGTTATAATTATTATAATTTTAATAATTATATTATTAAATATTTTATTTATTTTCTTAAATAAAAGATATATAATAACTTTATTAAAAAATAATTTAATATTAATAAAATCTTTTATTAAAATATTTATATCTTATAAATTTAAAGATATTATTAATATAATAAAGATTTTATTTTTTATAAAATTAAATATTAAAAATTTAAAAAAAATATTAAAGTTATTAAAAGACATTTTATATAAAACTAAATTATTAATAAATGCTTTAAAATTTTATTTTAATCCTTAAAAAAAATCTTAATAATTTATTAATTTACTTTAATATTTTTAAATATAAAACATTTCTTTTATATAATTTAATAAACCTTAAAAAACTTTTATTTACTTAAGTTATTTTTAAAATATAAATAATAAATATATATAAGCTTTTAATAATACCTTTTTTTTAATAATAAAAATATACTTATATTAATAAATTATAAAACATATAACATATATATAAAAAAAAATATAAGTTATATTTTATATAAAAAATATTTATATATAAATTTTAAAATAATATAATTAATATAATTATTTAATATAAATATTCATTATTATTTAAAATTTTCTAATATAATTAATAATATAAATACTTTTTTTAACTACTTTAAAGCTATTTTATTAAATATTTAATTATTAAAAAATATAATAAACTTTTAACCTTTATATTATATATTATTATTATTAAAAAATTATTATTATTATATATTAACACTTATATATATAATAAAAAGATTTAAAACTTTTCCATTAATATTAATATACTTAATAATTAATATTTAAATTTATTTTTTATTATCTTTAATAATTAAATATTTTTTATAAACATTATTTATCATTATATTATTATTTTTAACACCTTTTATAACTTTTATCTTATTAACATTATATTAATATTTAAATAATATCTTAATTACTTTTAAAATATATAACTAATTAAAAAAAATATTAATATTTTTAACATTAATATTATTAACATATTTATAATTAATTCTTTTTAATTAAATAATCTTAAAATTATTATATTATATAAAATAATAAATATATTAATTTTTTTTAAACTTACTAAGTTAATTAAAATAAATAAAAAGCTTTAATATAACTTATTAAAATTAATATATTATTAATATATAACTTAAATAATTTAAAATAATAACTTAATTAATTAATACTTTTTTTTAATAATAAAATAATTTCTAAAAAAACTTTAAATAATCTTTATATATAAATATATTAAATATATAATATTATAAATAAATCTATTTAATAAAATATTTTTTAAACATATTTTAAATTAACTTATTTTATATAACATTATTTATTATAACTATATAATATAATTAAGCTAAAAAAATAAGCATTTTAAAAAGCTAAAAAACTAAGAAATAAAAAAATAAGTTTAATTTTTTAATTAAATAAGTATACGTTAAGAATTTATAAGAAAAGATTATAAGTCTTAACGTAAACGCATTGCGTATAGTAGGTGGTGCGCACTAGGGTGGGGCGTTTGACGGGTGTTTGACTTACATCAAGCTATGGGATTTCTATAGATAATAGTCATAGGTGCATCTTCCACTGCAGGCAATCATTAAGTCAGGATTGGACAACCTCTGTCACTCCTGAGAGACAGGATACAAGATTGTCTCGATTGCATTGGTGAGTCCTTTCACTACGAGCCATTGTGACTATTGTGTTGCCTCGCAGTTCCTGAGTGGACTCAACGAAGGTATTCCTAGCGGGAAAGTCACCTAGTATGCCCTTAATCATCTCCAAAACATGCTGGGAATTAAACAATTGATTTATACCTTTAGGTCATGTGAGATGAGATACCTATATAATAAGCTTTGCCATTAAGAGATGAATTATACGATGGTAAATGGGCTTCTACTTCAGTTTTACCAATACCTATCTTGAATGGGCACCCATATATGTTACGAGAGCTACTTCATCTTCTTCTCTGGTCTCTGGATCACTATGATCCGCCTGTTACTTGAAATATATGGAAGGGGCTTACTATAGAGTCTAGCGATATCATTGGCGGAACTAAAATTGTATAGAATGTACATTGCTAGGTTTGGAGGTACATAAAGAAAAAGGGGCGCCTGTGTCCGGAATAGTGGGGCCGATGGCAGGAATAGACTTTCCAGAAGCGCAAGGAAGCCCGTTAATACCTAATTGTCAAGTCTTGCGGCAGACCGGGGACGCTGCCTTTTTGGACGGAATGAATTAGAGGCATATCCAGGGAAGAGGCCTGTCTTTCTGAAGGCGGGTTTAATGTACACTACGTCTATCTGACATCATTGTTCTTAAACCTAAATCATGGAATTAGGCTTCCTTTCACCACCGACGACTAATGCAAGGAACTGCTGAAATGAGCTCATCGATCGTCGAATATCTTAAGAGGTACACGAAAGGGGGGACGTATATGTAACGAATAAATCAACATGAGATATGTATGCGGTTTCGACGGCCCAAAGGTACGTGCTCATGAATGAAACCGAGATTCAACCCTCCCCAACTAGCAACATATATTAGCATTGAAAGTAAGACTATTCGAAATGCCCGACCAGCAGGAAATTCCTAAGACGGGGAACAGGACGACCCTCTCATCATCTATTAAGTCCTTCCTCGAGCAGCACAAGCAGCTGCGACTCGGCGGCGATGAAGATTTCCATACGGAGCGACGCCACCATCTTGAGGTATTCGGCTTTCATAAGCTCCCTGAAGACAAGCAGTCACCCATAGGCCATGTGCACTTTGACGGTGTGCGCGGCCGCCACGGGACGATTCCCGTGCGCCTGTTCTATCCACGAAGCTTCGACGGCAATAAGAAGATGCCGGCGCTCATTTATTTTCACGGCGGCGGATATACCGTCGGCAGCGTGGACGAATTTGAGAACGGGCTGCGCCTCCTGGCCGAGGCCGCGGATATGATCACCATCGGCGTCGAGTACCGGCTCGCGCCCGAATGGCCGTTTCCAACTCAGCTTGACGAATACGAGGACGTACTTTCGTGGACGCGGAGCCCCGAGGGTGTGCGCCTTGGAATTGACAAGGATCGTGTGATGGGCGGCGGGGACTCTGCGGGCGGCAATATGACGGCGGCGTTATGCCTGCGCCTCAAGGACGAAGGGAAGCAGTCTCCTCTAAAAGCGCAGATACTACTAT
This sequence comes from Hypoxylon sp. NC0597, assembly GCA_022432515.1. Classification (NCBI taxonomy): domain Eukaryota; kingdom Fungi; phylum Ascomycota; class Sordariomycetes; order Xylariales; family Hypoxylaceae; genus Hypoxylon; species Hypoxylon sp. NC0597. The sequence goes on from JAJKLA010000033.1 coordinate 317,118, forward strand.
ACCCCGAGGCACGACTCCCGTTCGATACCCCGGCTGCGACGGAGAATAATTCGGGGTATTATCTCGAGTGTAACGGCATTTTCAGCTTTGCTGACCATTATCTTCCTCGCGCGCCGAACAAGTCGTACTCTCCGGCCCACCGTTACATATCTCCGGGCATGCAGCCTGTCGAGAAACTCACTGGTGTACCACCAGCAGCGATATTTACCTGTGGATTTGATCCGCTTAGGGATGTAGGTGTTGAGTATGCAGCAAAGTTGCGCCAAGCTGGGAACCAGGTAAAATGGCGCCATTATCCGACGCTGACGCACGGATTCCTCCAGATGGCACCTTGGAGCAAGGATGCGGAGGAAGCGTTGAGGGATGTGGCGAAGTTGATGAAGGAGTTGTCTGGTTGAAAGAGCGGTTGCGTGATATACGTCTGTCTTAGGGATTAACGAAAATCAAAGAATGATGATAGCTCCGGCGACGGGGGTGTTTATGTGGGTAGGGATGTTCGATGCTATGTACATGGCTCTATGAGTTTCGTTCTGAAGGAACAAATATAGCAACACTTGCCTAGCATCATTCCTTCTTTCTTATGAGCTGTAACATTTTTGAAGTGGCCTTGTTTAAAAGGAATCGATGATATGTTATAGAATGAAGGAGTTGGTGTCCTCTAAGAGCCGCTCTATCAATCACATAAGGGCTTCTGGCAAAGCAGCTGGTCGCAGCTGTCATATATAACGGAACATATTCTGTGATACAGAGTCAGCTAGCTCCCAGTTGTTGATTCGGAGGCGCGAGAGAGATAGATGAAGGGACGTAAATTTACATCAGGAGATAGGCAGTTCTGAAGGTTGCTTACATTCTTTACACTTCGCTTCATTGCTACCGGCTTGCCATCCTCATACTCTACCCCGGCTTCTCCGCCATCACCGGAGATTCCCGACATCTTCTGCTGCAACTCCGCGTCTAGCTCTGCCATAGTCTTCTTCTTTATCCTTGCTTTAGCTGCATCTTCCTCACTAGCTTGTTTCTTGGGATCTCGATTTTGATGTAACTCCTCTTGATGTGAACGTGGCTGCGAGCTCGCCAGCCGAAAATGGCTGATAAGTGGAACCCTGGAGAGTTGTGGCTCTTTGGAATAACGAAGATACGAGGGTCGCGTGATTCGTCGCATTTTGAAACAGAAGTATAGCTCAAAGCTATTGATTCATGGCAGTATAAACTGAATATTCTGGTAGTATGAGCAGTTCGTAATTAGAGGTAGGATAATAGCATGACGACATATGAATTCATGTGCGTCATTAGAGTTTCTAAAATTTGGCCTATTTTCCAATGCATCATGTAAAGCATTTACCCTTTAGATAGATATCAATCCTGATATATGCATACATCAGAGATCACTCTATACCGAATTACGTAACCAGCCTTGATGACTCAGCTACATACCTAATGTATCTACTTTCGCGACAGAGACGTAAACCAGGTAGGACTATCCTTAGTAGCTCTGCTCGGAACAGTTCATAACGACTCTCCAACTTCCGTAACAATCTCACCTTCGTCTATCGGCGCTTCGAACCCATACCAATACTGATCGAGTACTTCCTTGGTAATATCATATGCTGAGTCAGCATTGATACCTTCCTGCCTCCTCTTCAAGATCCTATTCGGATTCCTTGCTTTTCGCATGAAGATAAATCAGTAGCCGTCTTCCACCGTGTCCTCCAATAAGCTTCTTATACTTTTCTCGATCTTCCTTGCTGTAGGAAGATCGGTCTAATACTATACCCCTCTTGCCTTCTCGAAGCAAGCTAATGTGTCTCGCCTTGCATTCGTCGGATGCTTTTCCCTGGAATTCTGTATATTGTTCAGGCGGATAGTCTCCCTCGTATATTCCACGTCTGGCGGCAATTGTGGCGTCAGTCGACAAGCGCTCGAAATTCAGATAGTTGGCAAGTATTGTGTTGTTCGGCCCTCAGTAACTGAGGGCCGATTATTTCAGAATCTCAACGATGACGGTTTTGATTGCACTATATAAGGCATTCCACGCACCCGTTTTAAATAGTAATTTTCAATTATACCTGGCGCACAGTGAATAGCATTAATAGAAGGATATGCGTACATGGGCGACATTAAGTTATAGTCATCTCAGGCTGGGTCCTACGATGTTGAAAGGGAACCAAAGAACTAGGTAACAATAATTAAAAATTCACCATTCTCTGCAAGTTCTGAGAGATTCTATCTCTAAGTTAAATAAAGTCTCTGATGAGGAATAAAGGCCGAGATATGACTAGATGACTAGTTCTAGATGCCTATCGAATCACTCGGTTGTGTGTTCTCGTAAGAGCCAGCTCATTTTCTGTAGAATCTGGCGATGTTTGCGGATTAAACAGGATGGAATCCTTACACGAAATTGAGTTCAAGCACATTTACTTTCAGGCTAACTGAATAGATTCTTCTAGCAATTGTACACTATTGTGGCCATGACATAAATGGTACGAAGTTGGATATATTCGGCGGCTGGCCGCCATGGTGACAGTCCGTATGGACCCACTTATCTTTAGAATAATTACCAGCAAGGCCTCACATTAGGTACTCATAATATCACAACTACAGGGAAAGCAATTCAAGTTTATAGAGGAAAACGAGCTCATGTATATTAGGCTGACATGTAGCTAGCCTTACGCTACCGGATGCTAACTACATACGTGATGCAGCGTCACACATATGCCAGGTCAGCTATGTGGAAAGGGTCAGGGGTAAAAAGGGGGCAAAGGGGGCAAGACATCGTAGCCAGAAAGCGGGATCATCCACGGATCAAATAGTCCCAACGAGCACACACTATCTGACTTCTTGCTAGACGAGAATGCGACGAGAAATAAAAGAGGGGATGTAACAAGAAATGAGCTAGTGACCGACCCTCAGGTCAGCGCCACCCATCATTTCCTATCAATTAGGCACAAGGATCAATACCGAAGTGAACTTGGACCCCATCCCAAAGTTGACGTTCTCTCTCGGTCATGTTGGGACGTTTTCTTGCCATTGCAATTACCTTGCGCGCGGTCTGAGCTTGGCTACGGTAGCTGCCGAACCGCCACTCCTGACGAGTCCAGTCTCCTTGAGTACTAATCGTCTTGATGAGCTCTAGCTCGTAGACAAACTTGGATTGGAACAGTGCGTTGAGAAACTCCTCGTTGACGATAGACTTGTGGCCTTCAATGTGGAGCACGCGACACTCGGCGCTAGGCGGGCGTGATGCTGACTTGACTCTGTTCATACAGATATGTGGGACGTATCCGCCGACAGAGAACCTACCCAGTATGGATTTGGCTAGTAGCCTGTCGACACCTGGGCGGTCGAAAAAGACAAGCTTGGCGGCTGATGTGATGTGACGTGCTCGTCCACGTAAGTTAGGGGTGTGCACAGGCGGGTTGATGACTGTGGCGTAGATCTTTCCACAACCGCGGATAGAACCTAGGAGTAGTTGGTGAGTGCAGTCGGGTGGCAGATTGGTCAGCCATAGAGAAGTGCTGAGCTCACTGGGGATGGAGGCGGACTGGTTGGCAGGTAGGAAGATGTTGCCCTCGTAATTCTCTGAGGCGCCAGTGATCTCAAGCTGCCTCCTCCAGATTTCAGGAGGAAGGACATTCCTGACATCCCGGATAGGCCAGATACCCATAGGAACGTGGCCGGGGTTTCTAAGCAAGTTCCTCCATCCCTGCGGTCTGGAAGGGCGCTCTCCTGGGGTTGTGGGTGTATTTGCAGCTTGATTGGGCAATACACTGAGAGTAGTCGACGAGTCTGAGACGGCGCTTGAGCGGTCGGACTGTACTGCAGGAGGCTCTGGCTGGCGGATCTGAGGCATTAGAACAAAGCCTCCGCCGATGCGTTGTGCGATTCTCGAGGAATCGTACTGGGGATGCCGGTAGATTCTGTTAGGATCAGCCATATTGGAACGTTCTGGTAGGACTACAGTTGATCGAGATCTCGAAAGAGGAAATTGAGAGTAGAAGTAATTAACGGGTAGCTAGTGACTTATACGTTAGTGTCCAAGGATATATAAGTATTATATTAAGATAGAAAGAAGTCGGAGCATAAGTTTATCCCGAGCTAGACCTTGAGTTTCGTGCCTAAGGTAAAGATAATGTGACATGTAGAGAGGAACAAGTAAGAGGGTATGATAAAGATAGCCAATCTCAGACTGAATGTAAGTACCTAAGGTGGCACCAAATCTTCGGAACCGGCGTCCAGTGAGAGAGTGACTCAAAAGAAAATATCGGGTATTAGTGTGTATTAAAAGATTTACATACCAACTGCTATCAAGGCTTATAGAAAGGGTTAATGGCGCTATGCGATGCTAGGTCGGGATGTAAAGAGGAAGTTGTAGAAGGTCAAGAAGTTGCTCAAGCTTGCTCTTAAAAAGGTCTGTGAAGTGCGCGTATGCCTATTTCCAAGAGGCGTGGGGTTACTAAGTCATAGGCCACCAACTTTATCCCTTTGTTACTGAGGTTATTGCTGTGATGACTAACGAAAGGGGACGTGGGTCTGCTTTTTTGCATATAAATGACTGAGGCTGTAATTTCCGCTAAGCAGCCAATCTCTTCGCGTCCTTAGAAGAGTTGAACGCCTAGGGAACTGTCGGTGTTGTTGTTGCGGTTATATTGAAGCCTTGAATAATAGCGAATGACAGTATCGTTGACCCCGGGGGATAAGGCTTGTAGAGCTATACGTTTTGTTATAAGGTATTTTACAATTCTAACTAGACAATACCTATGTAAGTATCGGGGGAAAATACGAAAGCTGTTAGCGAGTAGTATTGAATAAATATTGGCAAATCAATAAATTATTCTTTTAACTGACATATATTATCGCCAAAACTACCTTTTGTTACTTTTACTTTACCCCCTTTCGCGTAGCTTTGTTGTAGCCAATAAAAACGCGTCACTATTATATGTTGTTACGCCAATAAGTGCAAGAGACAAAAGGCGATGTATTGATCAGCTTTTTCAAACTGACTGGATGTGAGCTAAAACTTTAGAAGCTGGCAGCTACAACTGATGTATCAAATGTGATCGCCTTCGATTTTCGACTACCTTATACCTAACTGCTTTGTAAGACTAGGTATGTATCTAGGTACCAAGGTAGGTATGTAAGCTAGTTAAGCTTCATTTAGCAGTGCGGTGTGTATGTAGGCAGCTAGCTGATAATAGAGATTGTATATAGAATCAATTTTAAGTACTATATTGCACTCTTACTTGAGCCTATTTCTTCCTTGCGGCGGATAGAGGGGGGTATGTAGGTACCTAACCTAATCTAAGTCCATGCTTCCCCTAACCATTATGGTACCTACCTTTCAGCAACTCATCGTGCGGCTCGGATTCTTATACTAGTCCAAGAACTTACTCGTCGGAACGTTCACTAGAATCGTGGCCTCTTTTTCAATTAAGGCTATTGTTTGGTTTAGAAGAACATAAAAACACCGCTGAATTAGCTTCCTTGAGGATATTTATGCAGCAATTACTTACCTAGGGAGGTCCCTATGATGCTTAAAGAGTCCCCCAACAGACAGAATGGCCATTTTAGCACCTACTCATCTCCCTAGCTGAGAAGAGTAAGCTATATAAATAATGCTTAGCATGAGACTTCTCACAATACATTCATGTTAAAGGCACTGCAAGCAATAATCATCCCAAACATATTGGATTATTCTCTCGTGATTCACAGTAAAACATATGACTGTGATTCTTACTACACAACTTTAGATAAAACTCTCCAGTAATAGAAGCCTCTCGTCCATGTTCATATTCCATACCTAAGTCCCGACCAGGATGCTTTATTTCTATGTTATTCTACATTTTCTTTCTCGGGGTATATGTACCTACCTCCAACCTATATAGAGTTTAGGTAGCTGGTCTCGTCCATTAGCTCTAGACTAAATTCATCTCCAAACTACTCTCAGTATCAGTACACAGACATATTCATAGGTACCGGGCCTTCTCGGCGTTGCGCTCTTGTAGTCCATATTGAATATGTACCGCATATCTACGGTGATTTCGTTGATGCGTTTTCTCTCCTATGTAGTATAAGCTAAGAGTGTCAGATGCTTTACCTATAGATGTTACTTGAGACATGGTAGATAATAGAGCATCCTGTGTATATACCGCGACCTTGGCCAAATAGCTTTCTAGCTCCCTACGGAACGATAGATTTCTTCCCATTATATATGGTGCACCGCGTGACAAGGAGCCTCTCAGCCATCAAGTGTGTTTCAAGCCTTGGGTTACTGTCATTGCTGGCGGCAAGCTTGACAGTCAGTCGGAATAGATGAGATACCTGTTGGCTACTAAATTGATGGCTAGGCTTCACAGTTGTATAGATAGAAGAGGCGGTAGAAATGTCTAGAAGATGTCACAAGCAATTTCATAGTATCGTTGCAGCATCGCCAAGGCAGCAAAGGTAATATTTTGTCCGTTATTGAAGCTTGAGGCAGCAACGCACATGAGACTGCAGAGGTGATTCTGCGTTTCAAAGAAGGGATGGGGTCAATGAAGAGTCATTTGCGGTCTAATACCTTAGGTACCTAAGGTATTTACAATATGTACATTTATACCATAGATTATGTGCTGTAAGAAGTGAGGGGGGAGCTCCATACCTATGCCCTCGGATTGTCCTACCGACACCATTGCTTTTTTTTGTATTACACTCCATTGAAGGATGCGTCTGTCTCAGGAAAGTCCACATGATATGTACCTAGGTACGTGCTTTCCCTGATTTATTCTATTACAGCGCACCGACGGGCGGTGCGTAATGATCGCTGAGCCTAAGGATAGCCTGCTTCTTCGTCATACCCGTAGGTACCGTTCAATTTAATGAAATGATAGGAGTACCCTCGCACGCAAATACACATACACCCAGCGAGACATAGTGGACGATACATACCTAATGTACCTAAAAACATATTAACCAATGGGGTTTTATCCTTCAGGCCACACCTTGATGGTATATCTGGCAGCGCAAAAGGGGCTGCCAATGGCCGAGGATTAACCGTAGTCGCGGATACTTCAACACGGAAACCCAAATAGACGTACGACAAAGTAACTGCTTTACATATCCAACTCCCCATCAATTGGGACTATGAAATAATATGTAGCCAAGGTAGTAATCCAAGGCCTGAATCTTGATGCAAAGCCGGAATGCGCCGACCGAATATCCAATTCATGCGCCCATGTACGCACGCCAAGCAACGCACAGCCCGTTATGTACATGTACTATGGTTTTCATTTTCTGCCACCTCCTCCCCCTTCCCCAACACCGCCACAAGTTACATTTTACAATTTCATGCCCGTCATCTTCGCCACCCTCAAGCTCTGCCTCATACTCAAATCGAGCATGATCTCCTCGCTACCGCCGGGGATAGCGTAAGCGCGGACGTCGCGGTACAGGCGTTCGACCTTGGCGCCCTGGCCGCCGCGCGAGTAGCTGAGGCCGCCGAAGATCTGGCTTGCCTCGCGGGCGCAGAACTCGAAGGTCAGGGTGCTCTGGGCCTTGAGGCCGGCGATGGGCCCGCCGAGCCGGAGCATGGCTTCGGTCTCGCCCATCTTCTGGCATTGGTAGATGAGGTTCTCGAGCCAGTTGTACGAGGCCTCGATCTGGCGCGCCATGTGCGCCAGCTTCATGCGGATCACGGGGTGCTCGATCAGCTTCTTGCCGAACGTGCGTCGCTTGTTGGCGTACTTGACAGACTCCTCGTAGCAGACGCGCGAGAAGCGCAGGCACTGGATGATGATACCCATACGCTCGTGATTGAAGTTGGTCATGATGACTGCATGCAGAGTTAGTTATTCGAATCACGTGTCAATGAGATTGGTTACTTGATGACTCACCCTTGAAGCCCTGGTTCTCCTTGCCCAGAAGGTTCTCAACGGGCACCTTGACATCTTCGAAAGTAATATACGTAGTGCCGGATGACCACACACCCTGGCAGTCCATTCGTCTCGTGCTTACTCCACCGAAGTCACGCTCAATGAGTAGTAACGAGATTCCGTTCATGCCCTCACCTCCCGTTCGCACGGCAGTGGTGAAATAATCACACCAGACACCGTTCGTGATCCACTTCTTCTCGCCGTTGACGATGTAGTGCTTGCCATCTTCACTGAGCTTGGCCTCGCAAGTTAAGTTAGCGACATCACTACCGGCATCGGGCTCCGTAATGGCCAAGCAGATTCTCTTCTCGCCAGTCAAGATACCGGGCAAGATTCGGTCCTTCAGGGACTTCTTGCCGAACTTGATCAGAGGCGGGCAACCAATACCGAAACCGCCAATCATGTTCCAGACGAAACCGCCGGATCCGACGCGTGACAGCTCATCCGTGACAATCAATTCGTGGAAGAGATCCCATTTCTCCGGTGGCACCGACTTCACGGTATTCTTGGTATATTCTTTCGGGTAGTGGACACCCAGCAGCCCAGCGAGGTAGCCGCGACGACCCATCTCGAGGAAGATCTCGCGTGGCACCTCCTTCTTCTCGTCCCATTCTGTGACGTTGGGCTCGATTTCGCTTTCGACCCATTGCCGAATTTCGGCTCGGAGGGCGGCGTGGGATTCGTTGAAGTAGGGGGAGTGGAACTGGACTCGAATGATTAGCTGACGCATTGACAATGAGCCATGAGATTGGAGTGTAGACATACGCCTTGGTACCAACTCGGGTCTGCGAATGGGATCAGGTCACCGAATGGCTCCAGCGCCTCGGCCTCTTCTGCTTGCGCGGAGGAGGGAACAACGGCCGACTTCGTCTCCTTGGTCGGTTGGGGCGCAGCTTGGACCGGGGATGGCTCTGGGGTGGGTTCGGCTTTGGGCTTGGTGTCTAATGAGCCGATCTGGAGTGATGGCTTATATTTCTTGAGAATCCCCTCGTTGTGGTACTTCCAGAATTGCTTGGACGCATCCTTTCCGGCGACTCGAGTTAAGATCTTCTTCCCGCCTATACAGCGTTGAGGTTTCGGTTAGTTATTTTGGCTTTTGAAGTAAATAAGAATTTAAATGCATAGTGTATTGTTTTATAACGTCCCGAAAGTTAGATTGTGCAAGTGCAGAATCGTCTGAACTTTTCGGATGGCTAAAGGGACGTACCAGGGTGCTCATCTTGGAACTTTGTCAGGTCGTAGACATCGTCATCAACAATGATCCACAGCGAATCTCCCTTGTTATGCGACGCGACGTCGCTTTTGGAGAAGGTCTTAGACATACTGAGGAAATGATTGGGCTTCTATGCAGATGAATTTCTAATTGAGATTATACAAGTGCTATATAATAGTAATAGTAATAGCAAGAAAAAGATGGAGAGTTGAGGAAGGGAAGGCGTTACAAGCTACAGTAGAAGATTTCAAGTTATTCTCACGTTGGCGCGATGTCATTTCTTAAAGCTTTAATAGCTCGGCTCGTTGCAGCTTCTTGCCGAGCCTATTCCACAACGTAATCCCGCAGGACCTTATAATGCCCGACATGTGATTCTGAGTGCCCCAATTCTGGAACCAATGCCGCAAGCAGCCCACTGCGCTAGCTTACTACGGTTGAACTAACCCGCTGCCCCAGAACCATTCAGCGCATCGCTATTGGCAATGAAGGTCCACTATACTACTTTATCAGGTCCTCTATCCCCACGATAGCCTAGGCCGGATACAGGGACTAATAGAATCTCTGGGGGTTTTCTGGGGAAAGGAATGCATGACTTGGGACGTTTCGGCTTCCCTCCGTCATTATTCGTTAGACCCGTGCCATGTGTCGTAAATGGTTGCTTGCTGATTTTATCCACTGGCATGTGATCCAGGTTCTCAGTACTGAACTCGGTTGCTGAGAATAATGTGGGGGTACCTTGATGATGTCACTGCGAGATCTCTGAAATGTCGAAGTCAATTGGAGGACCTCAGCGAGTGGAAGGTGGTATTACAGGGGTTTCATGCTGCCGAGGTACACACCCCTTCAAGTTCCACACCAGGTCACTGGGTCACTGCCACGCGAACAGTTTGCGCTTTCCTCGTGCCGATTCTCGTTAGAAAGCTTTCGGACTTCCTGGGAAGTCCAATCTCAGTTACTCCGAATAATCTACGTTAAGTGTGGCTGTGTTATTGCATGGCTGTGGCTTGCTGTAGTTTAGTAATCAAAGAGCCGGTTTTCGCACGGTATGGTATTGTTTCAAATGATCTCAATCAACGCAGAATTAATTACACGATGAGCAAAAAGAAAAAACGCATGACTAAGGTAGGTAGGTACGGTACAGGAATGTGGCTTATTTTGTCATCGCACGCGGAACGTTACAGACGCCGGGCGGTGGTAGCTGAAAAATCACTTAATCCACTTTGTCTACAATCTTCTCAAATTATAATTCTTCATCCTCGGGTACGATCAACTTTGACCATGTCACGAAGCGGCATAGACTGTTTAGAGTCAACAAGATCATCGGCTTTGTATGTGCTACCTGGATTTTAGAAGAGATTGTCGTGACGGATCTTCGCGCCTATTAGCGCTGTCGGGAAGATACCTCATGGTTATTAAGCGCCCATGTCTCATGCTCAATGGCACCGCAGCCAGTCGATGCCTTTGCTACGATACGTGGGTGACAAAACCCGGGGCACAGACCACCGGCAACCTGTCTTTCGATTGGTCAACAGTGCTTCAATTGGGAAACCCAGATTTAGAACTCTTTGTTTCGAAGTTAGAAGCGACAGAACATCAAAGGCCTGCCGGTTGTCTTTGTCGATATCATCGTGTGAAGTTTCCACAACATTGGGCGCTTGTTTGTGCCTGAGTCACTAGATGACTATGATTATACTCCATTGTTTCTTGGTTTAAATATCTCTCAAACTTCCTTATGTAGGTATCGTGGTTTTTGTACACACGTCTCTTTTTTTCTCTTTGCCTTTCTGTCATCCACCATCAGTACATACAGGACACTGGATGTCTTCGATTCATTCTTCACTCTTTCAGTCATCATTTAATAATTCAGTCAAACATTTCATTCACTGTTCTATTCCATCTGCAAAGTTTCTAGGCCCTTTTAAGAGTGCCCCGGAGTTCAACTGATTATCCCCTAACCCCCCCCCCCCCCCCCCCCAAAAAGAAAAAGCACACGAAAATACCACATAATGCCTCTGAAATCCTTCATCGGAAAAGTCGGCAAAGGTGCCGCCACCAAGCAGGTGTACATCTACGAGACATGGCTACGCTGGATCGCACGCGGCATCCAGTTCATCCTCGCCATTATTGTCTGCGGGCTCTACGGACACCGCGTCGACCAAGACCGTAAAGCCGGCAACCCGCAGTCGGCAGCGTGGGTCTACGCGCTAATTGTCGCCGGCTTCTCCTGCATCACCTGCCTCTTTTATTCGATCCCCAACCCGTTCAGCCGCATGCAGTCGCACCGCCTCTTCGCATGGGACCTCATCCTATTCGTCCTGTGGATCGCTCTCTTCGGCACTTTCGCAGTCATCTTCCTCAAGCGCGACGACGATGAGTACGAGGGCACGAGTGTTGCGTTGATGAAGTGCGCCGTTTGGGTCGATCTTGTCAATGCTCTCTTCTGGCTTGGCACAGGTGGCTACGGCTGTTTCCGCACTTTTGTCGGCAGGAAGGTCAATAACAAGATCGACCATTATCAGAACAAGGTCGAGGCAGGGATTAACGCCAAGGTGGATCACTACGCGGGAGCGGCAGCCAACAATTTCAGCATGAAGCTGAATCCTTTGCGCAAGGAAACGGTATAAACCGAGAACGCTATGGAAATGAAGTTCATGTGGATATGATTGGATGATGAATTGTTTCATTTTTGGTATGGTTTGTTAGGATTGATTCATTTGTGCATTAGACAGCATTGCGGACGGTTGCATATACATAGAACTACTACCAGGCGCGCTTCCGCAGTACGAAGCCATGTCTTGGACGAGTCCTCTCCGGCATATTGAAAGCTGTGACGAGGCATACTTAATAACAGCATGATTCTTTTACAATCTAGCTATGTCCTTCCTATGCGACGAGTACCAAGAAGCATCCACCCCACAGTATTCTAGCCACATAATCGCTATCATCAAGGCGCTAGCTGACCCCTAAAGCAGTATCGCTCATCACAACGATCCTTCGGGCCACTTATACGGCGGCCAAGAAAAATCGGGATCGTAGGTTAATTGGAGCACAACGCTGCCCTCGGGAAATTCCTTCGTAGTGCCATCGGGCAACTTCTTCGGCTGCGCCTTCTGGCAGATAGTCCACCTAGACTTCACCCCAATCTGCTTCGCGACATCGTCCTTCAGCCGGGCCACCCTATCCGGCATAGGGGAGTACGTCTTGCGCAAGCTCTCATCGGTGCTCTCCTCGAACTCGCCCGGCTCCGCCGTGACCCACGCGTTCTGCGAGTTTCGGAAATCGCCGATGTCGAGGCCGCCGCTGCCCCACACCTCTGGCTGCTCGTAGTCTTCGGGCGCCGGGAGGTCGACGCCGCAGTTGCCCAGGTCCTCCTGGATGCTCATGTTGCCGATGTCGTAGTTGACGTACGTGATGGGCAGGCAGTCGGTCTTGACGAGGATTTGCCACAGCACGGCTGTGGACTCGGCCTCCCCGTCGTCGACCTCGTCTTCGTTCGCGAAGTGGTCCACGTACCAGACCGCGTCTTGCAGCACCGCCTGCTCGTCGATAAGGACGAAGGGTTCCGTGCGGCCGGCTTCGTCCTCTTTGCGGCGGATGTAGGAGTGCGGCTTGTTCAGGTAATCCTCCGGCGCCTTCTTGATCACGAGCTCTAGCATCGTGCTGAAGGGCGCGTATGTCCCGAACTCGAACGTCTTCTTGAAAGCCTTGAGTTCGTCATCGGAGAGGTCCTTGAGGAGGTAGGCGTTGAGCCGAGGGATGTTTATGTTTGGCCAAAGGAAAACCATGACCGCTAAGGTTTTAAGATTTGTTTTTATGAGTTCACGGGTTATGATATGAGAAAGATAATGGAATGGATTGAACTCGTGTATTTATATAGGTATGTAATTATCTAAGTACATGGTTACTTCTTGCGTAGTTGGCCAGCCGTCAGTTGATAATAAAGAAAATGTGGTTCTCATTAGGCAGCATAGCGTGGCGGTGTTTGAGGGGACTGGGGCAAACCTGGGCTAACAGCGAATCCAACGTGACAGACCCTCTTATATGTCACTTAAAAGTTCTTTGATTTGCATTTTACATACCGAATATTCTTTATATTAATATTGCTAACTAAATCCTTCAGTCTTCTACCCCATTATAATAATGTCATTCTGCTATATACGGGTAGATTGCCTGAATGGTGGGTTGGATTGATCTACATTCCTCTGTTACTTAACTCCGTCGAGTTTAACCCTTCAAGTTTTCCGTGCACGGTTAATGAATAGCCTCCCTAGGTAGAATCTAGTACATCTAGGGTGGAAGACCTGCTTCAGGTAACCATACCCAAGCATCCTCTCCATATCTTTGTTCATCTGATTCAATCGTTTCATAGGTAGGTGAAGTTCTAATTGGGAGTGAGCATAAAGAACGCACAGAACCAGGTATTTTTGACAAAGTTTTGTAAAGCCGGGGGAGTAGAGGCTTTTTTATACGACCCCGAGCCTCGTCTTTAATCACAAGGGCTCGCTCATTAGCCATCTGCCTCTGAATGACTCTGGCTTCATCAATTAAATCGAGTTCAATCAGAAGATCGAAGACATCGTACCAGGTATTGGCATGTTCGGCATCTGCGCAATCCAATATCAACTTCCAAACATAACTCGTATCTCCCAAAGCGGCTTCACATATGCGCACCACAATTTTGCCATGGGCAATAACTTCATCGGGGTTAACTGTTCCGGCAGCTTGTCGAAATTCGATGGTACGCTTTGGTTGATGAGAAACGGGGCCAGAGATCCCCCCCATTTGTATTCTTCTGTAAACTGAGGGTCCATATGCCTTGAGATTGTACGCCATTCGGGAATGGTAGGTATTCTCCATCAGAAATGATATAACTGACGGGTGCCTCGCAGAAAACAGCTCTTGTGCCGCCGTTCTAATACTGGTGGGTACACCTGACACGAACCCGGGCAGCTTCACTGCGTTCTCGTCATCCAGGAAGAGGGGCATGCTATCATAAAATTGGCGGGAGTCAAACGTATAGCCCTCGAGAGTCCCTCGTCGGAAGATAGAAACGAAGTTTTGTTCTCTCTCGCGTGTTGGTCTTGGCGTAGGCTCGGGACGGTCAGGCTCGGGATCGGGAGCGGCCAGATGTTCTACTTCGTCCTCTATATTATGAATGTACTTTCTCACTTCTTCTACTGATGCTCCGTGCGCGAGGCTGCTGTACAATCGATTGCTAGGGCACCAGACTGAATCATGGGCTCGACGACTGGCTGAGTGCATCTGTGCTATAATTGGGTCGGCGGCGAATAGGAGGGCTGCGAGGTGGCGAAGGTGGAAGGGATCGAGATAATTTTTCCCTCTGCCGTAATGCACGTGAAGGCCCGCCGTAGGCGGACTGAATATCCAGAAATTATCATGCAACGCAGTGATAACACGATGAACTTCTTCCCATGACTTTTCCGTAGCAAAAAGTGCCGGTGTGGTTATTTCCAAGTCTTGCCAATAATAATTTTCCAAATCCGGATCGGCCTCGAGAAGGGGGGCATCGACAGTAACAGTTCCATCTCTCCCTACCCCCCAATTCATGTACTTTCTCAAATGCCAGGTGTTCAAATCACCGATTAGTTCTCCCTCGGACATGATAACGCGGTCTCCCATATGGCCTTCTACCGCGGCCTGGATGACCTCCTCAACGCGACGTCGGACGATAACCTCTCTTGTTTCGCCCCTTTGAACAACAATTGGGGAACCGCGGGACTTTTTGAATATTTGAGGTACATTGCATGGCTTACTCCGGAATTTGACTGCGATAACGAACTCCAGTTCAATACCGAAGCTGCTCTGTCCAGGTGCAGGAACAGGGGCAGAGCTAGAACTAGAGCCGAGTGTATCTCCCATTTTGAATTTATGTCTTTATAGTGCTTAATATCTTAATATCGTAATATCGTTCTATGGACTTACTAATCTCTTGCAATTGATAGATAGATGCCCTAGTACTTGATCTAGGAACTTGCCTTTATGGGAGGAGGCCTTTAAGTACAAAAGTCTCACAGTATGAACAGAATTGATATCGTGGGACGGGGCAATAGTTAGCATACACATATCTCAAAGCAGTTCCCTCGCTCTCAGACATATTACTGTTGCAAAACAATATGAATATTTCCTTTAACCTACGTTATGCCTGGGTCAACAAAAAGAGAACGAAATGAAACATGCAATGACCATCTAGATAGTTCATGAACATGGTTGTGATATGATATTCACTCATTTTCCATACCTACTATGACATGATACCTAGTTCTTTTGGTACTACACGGGATACATCTGATTTCGTCAAGGTAAGAGGTACCTGTTAAGTTACCCAGGAATTACGACTTCTCCATTGCCAAGAATCTTATTATATGAACTTTAGCTGTACTCATGACCACATAATCTAATATAGGTCTACTTGAACCATAACGTATTAATAACCATCCTTTATAATGAATACAACATGTTAAACCATAACGTAAAGTTTATTCGGAGGTAAAGTCCCGGAAATTCCTCCAAAGAGACTTAAACATAAACGTTCAACCATACAAGAGGCAGTCCATGAAACAAAGCACAAAAGAAACCAGTTCCCAAAGACAACGCCCTTTCATAACAACTTCCTGCTTAGATGCGAAGAGAATCTTTACGTTAATGCCACGCAAGCGATCTTCTTTCTGGGGCGGGAGGTAAGTATCGATAATCGCGGTACCTCTGCCCATAGATTTCCCTTGGGGAAGAGACCAGCCGCATCGAGTTGCAGTCATGGCAATAACCCCCGAAGTATATCTCTCGCCGCTCACGACAGCCGCGACAAGTATGAATCGAAGAAGACCAGGATGACTCTGGGGCGTAGTAGGAGGTGGACCTAGTTCTCATAGTCGAGGTTTGCCTCGATGGCGAGAGCCTCAGACTCGAACCTGGTGCATTGTAGATGACGGCGTTGCTATGCCTGAGCACTTTGTGGTCGACAGTCATCCTGCCCTCGTTCACGATGTACTGCGTCGGGTGCCCATTATGACGGCTCTCTCGCGAGAGGCGGTGAGCCAAGTTGCGAGTCAGCTCATGGTTCCAATGATGATCGTCGTAGTAGTGAGGCATGGTGAAAGTAATTATTCACAGAAAGAAGCTTGTCTGTTTGTTGGGGGTGACTTGAATCGATATTGTGGAGCTACCAGTGTCAAGGTAGTATTATTGGAGTTCTGAAGATCGATCAGGGTATTTTTAATGAAGAGGAAAACTGATAGAATATTGTGCTCGGCTCTGCCCCCAATGCCTCTCTATTTATGCGGGCAAACTTGTGTATGTCATACATCGCCCGGCCCTAGGCGCTTACGTGATGGTGCATGAGATATTCAAAACTTTGCGATATAGCTCCCATCCAACGGCACGTGTCAATGTAAGTCATTTCAGCCGCAGGGCGAAGCGCCGGTCTATAATCTGACACCTCCATGACCAATTGGCCGGATATCAGAATTTTCTTTTGCTCTTCTCACCAGAAGTTGGGGTGATGCCTGGTTTAGCGGGCATAGCGGCTAGTTGCCTAAGGATGCCTCATTTGGAGACGCGCGGGGCTTGCGCTTGTGGTTCGCCTAGTAAGGCTGTGCATGCCGCACGCCCCCTAACAAACACGTCAAGCCCCCGGTAATGACTGCTTCGGACTGCGCCGTCTGACAGTTAATTGCGGGGATTTAAACTTAGGTTCAGATTCAACCCAAGATATTCTCTTGCGGCTCGATTCATTCGTGGTCTTACTAAGAAGTAGCTTTATAAAACACATGCAGTCAGTAGATCTTGATAAGATACAGAGTGATGACGTCATAGGGTCTACGAGAATTAAAATGGAGAGAAGAATAACTACATACATATGTACGTGTAGGGAGTAAATTCTTGTAGCCTGCAGGGCATAATACCCATTTAGGTACCTAGGTACTTAACATATGTATCTAAGGGAATTCCAATCCGACAAATAATCGCTATTATTAGCAAACAAAAACGGGAGACGAAAGAAACCAAAAGGGTCAAGATTATAAGGTTGCTGGAGATGGCCGGCTTGAAACTCGAATATGGGGAATATGGGTTTGTTTACGTGATGGGATAGGTTGATTCTCATGGCCAGAGGTATAAAGTACCAACAGAACTTTTGTTGCGCTGTAATAGGGCAGACGGTAGCCATAGAATGTATAGCCCCGCGATCAATTCTGTAACGTTGTTGGTTCGCTATTCCTTGTCCGAACCAAATCATCGGGGCTATTAGCGCCACGAAACATTATATACCGTAGGTAACGCTTGACTTGGGTTACCTCCCATCTATTCAATCCGCTCTCCCTGAACCAGATATTTCCACGTAGATAACTCCAATAGGGGGACCGTGAACATGTATTGCGGGGCACTCATGGTAGAAATAAAAGAATATAGGCCAACTTGGCTTAGCAAATGCTGACTGTAAATCCGACTTTGCACTAACACTTCCTCCATGTTAATGCTTTTGGATTTTTGGATTAGATTACTTGACTTCGCTACACACGGAGGAACTATAGCTTGAATTATACTATAAAATGTTCAGGTATCGTTTAGGATAGGTCTCTACCTAGGTACCTACCTACCTATCTATTAGGTATCAGATACTACGTTTCTAACTGTACAAAAGTCGAAACTCAAGTGTACGAAACTCGGTCGCGTCTTCTTAATGTTGGTTCCTATCAATTAACCCCTGCCCTCTGCATGCTCGAGAATTCACACCGTTATCTCTCAACTAATTCTATTACGGCCCCCCCATCCCCTCCTCTTTCCCTACAACTCCGCTCCATTTACCTTGTGTCTTGCTATAGCGACTTTCTAGTCCAAATTAACTTAGTTAGCGCCCGATTTCCGACATAATGGAGAACTCACAGCGTGAATCTTCCCCGGATACCGACCAGATCGAAACTAGATTAGCGAAGGCGATATCGATCCAAAAAGAATATGCCAAGAGAAGGCAGGTGAAGAAGAGTGCCTTCAATGATAGGCGAGATGCCCTTCGAAGTGATATTCAACGCCTCCGGGAAGAGCTTCAGGATGCCGAGAATAAGTATAAGGAGATGGAAGACGAGTATACTGCGTCTGAAAAGATAGACAAACAATTGTATAGGAAAGAACTGGAAACTTACATAAAGATGCCCCCTGTAAGCAGAATTACTGTACCATAAACCTCTCTAACATGAAGAAAGGAGCTGACTCATAAAGTTATTACCAGGAGAGCGAGATGAGAAAGAACCACAGGAACTAGCACAGGGGCAGATGAAACCTGCTTGTCGCCGAGACCAGATTGACAACACTGGTGCTCAAGTCGAAGATGAAATCATTGTTATAGATTCCGAGTCTGATTCATCTACTGATCATATGATCGACCAACAACTCGTTGCGCGGGCAGATGCATCCCCAAAAGAAACGGTTAACACATCTGATGTTGGTCAGCCCCTAAGTCCAGCAGGCATCATGAATGACCCTGTCGGCAATTTATAGAAACCGGCTTGAACTGACTGATAATCAGCCAAGTAATTTTGATGTCGAAACACAGACAGAACAAGAGTCGCCGAGACGACTTGTGCGAAAGGCGGACCCCATCGAGAGTGATGAATACTCCGACACACCTTTATCTAAAAGGCCTCGACATGAGCGTCAGGACAACGCCCGTAATAAAAAGTTTCGCTTTAAGATATCGGGACGCTACAAGAATGATAGTAAGACAACCTCGACTTTCAAAGGCATCGTTAGTCCTATTGTAGGAGAGATCTACAAGATACAAATAGGACCCATAAAGACTGGATATGCAGCTGTGATTCTGCCTACTGGCGATTTCAGGGAGATAGGGATCTCTAGGTCAATTCATGACACTTGCCTTGCGAAGTCCATCCCCGCGTGTTACAGGTATGACGAGCACACTATGAAAATTCTGGGGTGGAAGAAAGATTACGACGATGGCGGGCCAAGGGTTACTAGTCGCGAATTTCCAGTAATGTACTTTGGGGAAGTCGCGCGAATACCACTGAATGGCGAATTTACCGCTCTTAATGCTAGGTTCGCCTGGGTTTCCGCAAAGTTCATCAGACCGTTGCCCCTCGACCTCTACTCATCCCGTTCCACTGCAGGGTACCAGAAGGCAAAGACATTCAGCGATCGGCTGAGATTATTTAGAGAAGCTCGGGAAATAGAGGTCCAAAGGATTCGCTGTGACAATGGAAGCCCTGGTGTGACAGCTACTGCAGCGAATGAGATGTTGCAGCAGACTAGGGCGGCATCTTTCACACCATCCAGGGGCGAGCCACCACACCAGACCTCAATGAACACAACACACGAGGCTTCCGGAAGGTCAACACCCCATACGTCAGGCCCTCAGAAAAATCAACTCCAGACGCCCGAGGCTAACTGGAATATTCGAACACTGAAATCAATCAACCAGGAGACCCCAGAGTTCGATTCGACGATGAAGGGCTACGACCATTCGCCACAGAATCGTGGGGTATTTTCATTTCAGGAGCAAATACAACTATTAAATGAGATAGAGAGGGCGAAAGCTAGGGCATTGATTGCAAGTACGATGGAAACCCCCAGAAACGATGCTGTACGTGCCAACGCCCGAGAAGCTCCAGAGGCGCCCGGCGGACCCGATGTCTCAACGCCACGACCTACGTCTCGCATTGAGGGAGCCCATAGTAGCCCTATTTTGGAGGGAACACGCTACGGGCTACAAAACAATGATGGTTTTGAGCCACGCAGGTTCGAGGCTGTATTCTCCAGAAGTGTGCCGACCATCCACGCTAACCTTAATGATGGCGATCCAGATAATTCGGCGGTAGTCGCCGCTACGTCCTCGACCACACAAACCATGGCTGAAGAGCAAATGCGGAGTACTCCCACGGCCACTGAGACACGAGATAATTCTGGACCTAATACTGAAAGTCCCACAGCACCTGGTGCGAATGCTCGGGATGCTGCTTCTGGCGCACTTTCACTTCTCAACTATCATTACAATATCCAATCATAGGGGTCAGGTCGCCGCCACCTTGTTTTATTTTTATTTTTACTTTTATTTTTTTCATTGGGATTATATTCAGATTGAAGCCCCTATTGTTCTTGAAGCAGCAAGGAACTCTAAGGTAACTGTCAGTGTATTAACGAGATAACGAATAAGGAACTATCGGGTTTTCAGGGACTACTTCAAATACGAATTCCCTTCGGAGTTAATGACTCCTAGGTATCTTCTCTCACACATGATCACTCATTAGATCCGTTTCTAGAATGACAGATTTGACTATGCTCGGGATTAGTAGGGGTGTGGGTCACGTGTTGGCGATGACCAGATATTCCTCGGATGTCGGAGGAGGCAATAGTATAGAGACAAGCCGGGCACATCTTGATAGCCAGTGTATTGTATCTCATGATTTAGGCACCTAGCACCTAAGCTGGGGGCGAGTGAGTATTAATGTTCACCCCTTTTGAGTGTATGGGTGCATACCGCCCCTTATATTAGATCCCCTGATAAAGACCCACCTTTCGCCCCTGACAACTAATATGGGATTCACCTCATGTAAAGGCAATCGCGTAATATTTCAATAGGTGTATGTATATGTATATGGAGTGGGTGTGTGTGCTTACTCGGCAAGTACCAGGTCTTACTGCTTTGTAGCATGCCGTTGCGCAGGTGATTTGCCTACCGAGCGCACACATAAGCTGCCGGAGGTAGAGTGGCCACTGTTATTTCCTTCAGCATCCTCAAACCAGAGGTATCTAGTAACACCCGACTAACTCATTTTCATATCTGCTACACTCGATTTCCATCCCCCTTTCCGTCAGCCTCTTAATGCTCTCTCCTTTGGCCTGCGTGGCAGGCAAGTGCGGCGCGACTCCACCGCGTTATCCCTCTCTAATAATGTAGAGGCGTGGATTGGAAGCGCAGAGCTAGTATCATCCCTTGGTGTTAGGGTGCCTGGCTGCGTGGAGCATCGCTTCGTGGGGTACCGATGGGGGAGAATCCGGTGATGCTGGGAGGGATCTGTCGTGTACGACACGGAGCTTACTCAGTGAGATTTTCTTGCTGATTGAGGGGGTTTAGGTACTGTGGTTGTGGTGTGCGTATTATTATCGCATTCGAAATCTATCAAGATTTGCTACAGATCAAGCAGTGTCCGGGTGCTAGGCTTAACTACCCGCAACTTCATATTAGCATCCTCCACTCTAGTACGAAGGAAAGTGTGAATGTTTCCAGTACACCCAAGGTCCATAAGAAGTCGAGATTAATATAATATGGCAGTTCTTGTTGTAACAGATCGCTGTAGCCACTATTGTGGGAGGCACTAAGATTAGCAGCGCATCTTTCCGTGTTGAAAATAAGTATTTCTACATAGTTGCTTAACATCTGAAATATATCTAGAATAGCCTCCATAGATTCTCAAGGTCTACCTATTACTCACTCCTCAGCCCATCTGATCACTACACATGAGCAAGCAGGAAACCGCCGTTTTGATGGGTTTGGAACAACTGGATGCTGTCGTACTTTCGGGAAACTTCCCGTAGTTTCTTCACGTTCTCTTCACCGTAACTGGCAATCGGGTTCTGGTCCCTCGCCGCATCGTTCATGAAGAAGAACGGAAGCGAGAGGCCGCGGTCCTGACCTAGCTTCTGCCATTGCTCGACTGTATCGATGGCAGCGGACCGCGCGACGTCATCATCCTCTTCATTTACCCAGTCGACAAGTGTAGTCCACCCTATATTTATATCAGATTAACTATCATACGGCTTTATGTGTTCAACTCACATTGATGAGTTTCTTGGTAGATGCCCAGGGGGTTTCCGCCCTTGGCAATGCCTTGTGCTGCCATATTACCAGGGACGTGTTGCAGGACAAACGTTTGGTTTGCGCCTATGGCATCCCGTGTGGCTATAACTCTATCTAACCAGAAGCTATAAACATCTTTGTAGAGTTGTGCGTCCACCTTCGAGCTTACACTCCTGTAATCATGTCTGAGCAGGGTTAATGCTTGGTCAATGACGCTAGAGGCGCTTATTTTGGTTAAGGCTACTAACCTTATATGTTCTGCAGGAATAAAAGGTGCGATGGCCTCGTTCAACGTGGTAAACGTACCATTCGTGGCAGGTACTACTACCTGGAGTGGCTCTAGAGCTGAAAAGGGGGCAAAGGCGCTTGGCGTTTGGGCTGAGGGAGCTGAATAGACTAGCCCAAGCACATGAGAATCTATACCGAGAGATAGAATGATATTAGCTTTCAAATCAGAGGACCCTTCGTTCAATTGCCATTCTGCAAATGCGTCCAGAATACCAGACGCCTGATCCGGCCCATACACAGCAAGCTGATACCAGATTTCATTGACGGGAATGGTGTAAACATCGAATCGGGTCACAATCCCAAAGTTTGGTCCCCCTCCCTTGAGAGACCAGAATAGATCACTATTCTCATTGGAATTTGCGTTTATGATGGTCCCATTCGACAAGACGATCTATGCCCGAAGTTAGTAGTAAACTCACAAACCTAGGAGGGTGGGTGTGTGGGTGAGGCTATAGGCTACCTCGAAATTTTTGACATTGTCAGCAGCAGTTCCATATTCCGGCGACGCATGGTGATAGCCTCCTAGTATATATTAGCCAAGACTAACATCAGGGTGATTCCCGTGTGTAATCAAACTCGCACCTCCTAGAATGAGACCACTGACGCCCACAGGAGGGTCTCGTCCACTAATAGCAGTAACTTTTTGGGTGCCTAAGGTCGATATAACATCTCCCCAGCGGGCTCCAGGACCAAGACTGGAGACCATTTTATCGCTTGACAGGCTGATCTGATTTAGTCTTTGCAGATCAACGAGGACTCCGTCTTGTCCTACACTGGACCAACCTGGGTTAGGTGAGTGGCCGCCGCTTCGGACGGCAAACTTGACTTCAAAATAGCTAATAATTCTGATGGCCTTTGACACATCGTCCGCAGATTGTGGTAGAATGATGCAGTATGGGCTGGCCACACAACTTAAGGACCTAAAATGAGATTAGGGGATAATCACAGACCATAACGCATAGATTTTGAAGCAAAATACAACTGAGATACACGGAGATCAATGAATAACCTCTGGCGTATAAAAGAAGTCTATTGGGTGCAACTCTACCAGTTCTCATCGACTAAGGTCTGATTCAGGGGAGAAGTGTCCACCTGCTCCGCACCAAGCGACTCTTGTGATGTTTGGCAAGCTACTCTTAGGATATCGCTGGAATTGCTTCCATTATTGAGAGCGTCATCATATTGGCTTTTGATGGTCTGCGACTGAGAGTTTGACAGACCAACGCTGTCCAAAAAGGAGAGGATGTCTGTAGTGGTGGCGCTCGATGCAACAACATTGCTATTATAGAGAAGTCCCAAGCGTAAAACGAAACTTAGGATAAAGCTATTAGGTTTAACTCTCATTGCGGATGCTCAAGAGAGTACAGTTCTTGACTGAGGAGGACATGGATTAAAACCAAATTGCATAACATGCAGCGTACTTGGTTTTGCGAGGGACATTATGTCACCTTCACTTTATATCACCTATTTCTCGGAGAGAAATCAATGTCCTACAAAAGCTAAAATCGCCTGTTAGTTTGATTCATATGGCAATTTTGGTGCGTATGAAAGCGCGTCCCAAGTAGGTACCATTAAAACGTATGGATACCCCTTACATAACAAAATAGGGGTATGGCCAGGCCGGACCCAATGTACTGGTTATGTGCATGCCAAGGATAAGGGGAGATAGGGTAGCGATCTTCGTGGGTCCTCAACCGCAGTTTAGAAAGGTATGGTTCTACACAGTATGAAATACGAGTCTGCGGTGCTACGTTGATATACTACGTAATCTTAGAGTGGTAATATTCCGCGAGCTATCTGGTTTTGTGCGGCTCTGCCTTAACATTGTACAATACGACGCTGTTAGAGTTGGCTGCTACTTAAGACATTGCCTACCGCCGACTCATCGCTGATTAACAACAACTTCGGCAGTTGATGCGGATAGCAGCGCCTCAGTCGCGCATATCGGCCGTGTAACTCGCGTCCTGAGTAGCGCCGGATAGGTACTCATTAGTCATGTACTATAATTACAAAGGCAGGTAGTAGTTCCCACCGTTATCAACGCCGAGTCCCTAGTTCCTAGGCAACCCGACTTGAGTTCAAGGTTTACACTCTTCTACATCGCATATGATTATCGCGATCTGTCTAGTAACGGGGGCGAACTACCGTTCATCAATTTGGATAGGAGTCAAGAACTCAGTGTATTAGATTGGCATAGCTGGTTACATCATTCATCAGTAGGCATCTAGGTACCTTCTAATTTTACACTGCCGATATGGAGGATATATCTTGTAAAACTGATGGACGTATGAGATATGATCCAAGTACCCGAATAAGGGGCCGGGATGAAACACACTGTAGAGCCTAGAGACCAAACGGAGAAAATCGCCATCCCTTTCACGACTTGCCATCCCAGACAATCTCAAGGACAGAATGGACCGACTGTGGAGGCGAAATGATAGACTTGATCTCGAAACGCTTGTCTGCTGTAGACAGCAACGCCGTCCAATCCTCCTTCGTCCTTTCTTTCGCGTTTAAACCCATCTTCACAAACATGTCATGCGAACTATAGGTTGCCAATGGTCATTAGCATTCTGCATCCCCTCTGAAATGGAATTTCTCGTCCATTGGTAGGTCTACTTACCACTGTGCTTGCCTGATAATGGAACTCATCCCTCCTTTAGAGATGTCCATGCATATATCGTTGATAAGTATCCGGGCGCCTGGTTTCAACGCCGGGATCTGGTTCCGTAATATCTGGACGGCATAGCTGTCGGGCCAATCATGAAGTACGGTTCGGAAGATGTAAACATCGGCATTTGCGACTTTTTGCTCGGTGAAGAAATTATAACTTTGATACTCGATACGCCCCGAGAGTTCCTCGGGGACCTGGCGCTCGAGGTTCTTCTCGGTGACTTCTGGCAGATCTTGGACAATTGCCTTGGTGATACCAGGGTACTTTCGCAGAAGGGCCTCGCACAAATCGCCGCGAGAACCACCTATATCTACAACGAGTGTAGGATATTTCTGATTTTCCGGATTCCGTGACGAGGACCAGGGTACGTTGTTTACAAAATGGTCGGATGACGTTTCAGGGACTGTCGTATTGAAAGACTGGGCGTTAGCAAATCTTGCGACACGCTTGGCGTCATGAGAGATGGCCGAGAAAATGTCTTGGTCGCCAGTGCTTCCGTTCGCGATTGCGATGGCGGATTCTCCAGCTCGATCGGAGGCCGGAAAGCGCTGCAATGACTCTGCGAACTTCAATGCAGCAGGAGTGAACTCCTCTGGAAAGAACCCAAGAGCATCATGACCTAAAGGGGTTTTCAGGACAGCAGAAATTGCATTATGCCTGACGAATCCGGCCGGCTCTTCTTCAAAAAAGCGTAGTGAAATTGCTGCTCGCACAATGCGCCTTGTATCAGATTCATCTAGGCCGCAACGTGCAGAGAGTTCGGCATAGGAGATCGTCCCCTCAGCTGGAATATGATGTGCAATGCGGTATCTATAGAGCACATTGAAAACACCAATCCATGAAGGCTAACCCAGTTAGAAGAGGTTCGGTACGATATGTGTTCTGAGATGATATGCACATACGCTGAGAACCGTCGTGTAAAAGACGTAAGAAGTAGGCCCGAGAACTAGTGCCCGTAGCTCATCAAGCGCATCGAGAAGCTCGATGCGACGTTCCTGCACGGCATTAGGATACGATGATATCTGTAACAGACCCCCCTTAGAAGAAACCTGGTGCTGTCGCGATTGGTCTGCATTTATTGACTCATATATTGAGTTTGCATGAGACTGGATGATATGCCCTAGCTCGGGTAGGGACCTGTTCTTTGACATTGGAAACTAATTTCAGAGACCTAGGTGCTTCTATGACCCTAAGGTAGGAAATAATAATGTCAAGTAGAAATCGAGATCCGATTAGGTCCAGCGTGAACCACCGAGGACTTGTAGATACCCGACTAGGAGGTCTTTACGTTACTCGGGCGTTCTAACCCTTATCACCACCTGTTTTGTAGCTAATAGGTTTGACTCCATATAATTCTGCCTTAGAGGTACAAAGTGACGCAGGAACCACTCATATAACATCGGCGTCTAGGCAGGCAGGCATACGTTGATATGCACGTAGGGTAGCTAGCACTACGTAAGCTATGCAGGGGTATCCGATGTCACCGATCCCATCCATGGCTTAGGTAGCCACCATCTTACACGACGTTACCCGTTACCCTCCTTATTATTACCCATTCATTCTATTCCCACGTACATGCTGTCATGCGGCCCTAAGCTATCTCGAGCATGTGATGATCGTCCCTATTGACTGCCGAACGGAGTAGCTACAGCACCTATTACCGAACCCCTCCTACGAACTATCCTATGATGTTTTGTAATCTAGAAAGTGCCCCGTATGTATATAGTTTTGACTACTAGCGCTTGAAGTTTCAGAATTCACTGCAATATATTAGGTGCATATGGGATCACTCTTCTCGTATTAATTATCACTAGGCATTAATCATGGATCCTGATATTGAAGCAGGAATAAGGCAATCAGGGCCTTCATTGACTACCTATCTCTCTATTTCCGTCTTGCTGACTGGGCTACTGGTATACCTCTTCCGAGTATTGAACAAAAATGAGCTGCACCCGCCATACCTCAAGGAGACGATTCCTTTCATCTCAAATACGTATCAATATTTGACCGACATGGGGGCTTTTCTTGATCGAGTAACGTACATACAACCCATCACCGCTAGTACCAGCCCTTAAACCTGACAACGCCAATGTAGGGAAGCTCTTAGTCAGAATGATATCATTAGATTCAAGTTAGGATTTAGGGATGTATACATGATAGCGGGTGCCAAGAACATATCCAAGTTATTCAGCCCACCGCATATTATGGATCCGAATATGTTCCACACTCTCCTCATGGACAAGCATTGGGGCATGTCTAGGGAAGAGATGAAAAAGTTTGAAGACGACAAGACTGGACGGAAAAAGGTCCCAATCCCCGGGACAGAAAGTACTCCAGAGAGTGAGCGGCATTGGTACAACCACCACCAAATATATGCCAGGTACCTCAGCAGTGCGAAGTATACAGAGATCCTAGCCGACACGTTTTTCCGCTTTTTCTCGGAACGGCTGAACGATGGTCATCCACTCCAAACATGGACCACCGTCAGGCTGTATGACTTCATGAAGAATGCGATGGCGGAAAGCGCGATAAAATCCATGTTCGGCACTGTGCTTCTCGAAGTCAATCCCGACCTCCTCGAGTGCTATTGGGAGTTTGACGAAGTCGCCGGAATCCTGGTCTGGGGGCTTCCGAGATTTCTCATCCCGCGGGCGTACAAGATCCGGGATCGGCTACACAGCATGACGAAGAAACAGACAGCATTGGCGTATGAGAAATTCAATTGGGATGGGCCTGAAGCTGAATCGGACTGGGATCCATACTGGGGCTCCCGATTCGCTCGCGAGATTGCCCGGTGGCTGAGAGAGGCTGGTTTTTCTGTCCGGTCTGCGAGTGGGCATACAATGGCGACATTGTTCGGGTAAGCACTGATTAATCTCTTCTTTCTTGATCTAATCGCTAACTCAATCGTAGTCTGAACGGGAATACCTTGCCTATAGCCACATGGGCGTTGATGGAATTGATCCAGGATCCGCCTTTGTTTCGTAGAGTGCGTGAAGAGGTGGAGCAGGCATTTACGATTGACGAGCAGACAGGAGAGCATCGGCTCGCTAACGCAGAGAAGCTGTTATCCATGCCTCTGATACAATCTGTCTATACCGAAGTACTGCGTATGCACATTTCTTTCAATGCGACACGGGAAGTCTTGGAAGATATCTACATAGGGGGCTACCACATATCAAAGGGGTCCCTGGTCCAGTCGCCAACACAGATTGCTCATTATAACGAGGCAGTCTGGGGGACTGACGGACATCCCGCATCTGAATTCTGGGCTGAGCGGCATTTGAATTACATAGAGAAGATGAACGAAGAGGGCGAAACAGTGAAAGTGCCTCAATTTTCAATTAACGCTCGACCAACATCATACTTCCCTTATGGTAAGGTCCCCATCTCTATTCATCAAATTGGGAATATCACCTCACCCGCGTCTTAGGTGGAGACCATGCAATGTGCCCAGGGCGCCACTTCGCCAAGCGGGAAATTATCATGGCAATGGCTATTGTCGTCGCCAAATTCGACATTGAGTTCGTTGAATGGATACATCCCGATGGTTCAAGATCCGACAGGCCCGCTAAGAATGATAAGAAGTATGCTGGAGCCGCGGGAGTGCCTCCGGATCGAGAAATGAGAATTCGTTGGAAACGGCTGTGGTAGGTTAGGTACCTGCCTGTCTTGTGTGGATTTCAAGTGGATGCATCAGGGTGGAGGACCTAGAGGGTAGCGCAGCGCTAGGCCTATGTAAGCACCTAATCTTTGTAATCCGGGGTATGATATACGCTAAAGGGCAGGGCAATTGTTCAACATGGGGCTTCCATAACCTCTCTTCCCAAGATTATACACATTCACATAGTCGACTACGTTAGGTACCTTTGAATCTTAATTACATACCTAGATACAAAATATAGGTGATATATTAATTTAAGTTAAAGATATTCGGTGAGCAATTCAATGGTGATAGATGTTTCTGTGGCTGACGGTTGGAGACGTGTACCTAGGTAGGTAGGTAGGTAGCTAGCCGTGAGAATTGAATCTCTCCTCCGCTAGTATATTAGCCCCTTATTTGATTAAGTAGGTACTCAAGAGACTTAACTGCCTATATCGAGCGCATGTACCCGAGTTGTTGTGTCGAGACACATAGAAACGGAAGCTTTTCGGAGGGAATTCTCGATATAGATACCTCACCTCGTGAGTTAGTACCTGGGGAGTTTAGCTTTGCGATTAGCTCGATCTGGTAGGGTACATAAGCCGAAGATCGCACCTTTTATAGTGGGCCTATAGTACCTATGCATATCATCCATGCTAGCGCACTCCGGGCCGTCTTACGTCAATTGATACATCATGGTACTTCGGCCGCTCTATGACTGTACCTCTCAGGTATACATTGAAATATACAAGACTAGACGCATGCACGTAGCAAAATATGTACTATACCCAGGCACTGTAAAGACGCTCGTGGCATTTCACAGCCGGCCTTCCATGCGAGCGGCAACCCGGTGAGCTGGCTAGCCCTTTCTAATCCTTGGCGGCCGCGTGATGGTACACTTTATGCATCTCGCGAAATGTCCCCCTCTCCGGGACAGATCATCACACTTCACTGCAACACCGTAAAGGATATACGTAAGGCAGATTAGCTAGTCATAGTTGATGCTTTTAAATATTGAAGGTTTATTTAACAAAAGGGGTTCTCACGGACCCTGCTAAGACGTTGACAATTTCTAGACAATTTGTTCGCTTACCTAATCCATGAGGAGTACGAGATTATTTTGAGAATAACTGGTAAGGTAGACTCATTCGCTTGGGATCTGCGGTATCTCATAGAACATATCAATTTAAGATTGATTGGTCGTTGTACGATTACATACCTAAGGTATCAAACGTCGCAATATCTTTCCATCAGAGGATAGCGTCAAATGGTTTACTAACCTATCACCCTGTAATCTATCACCGAGGGTGGTAGAGACCACAACGATTAGTAAGAAAGGCAACGTCTCAAGAGCTAGAGGCAGTGAGCCAAACTTAGCTCGCCGCTGCCACGATTTGGCGATTATAGGTGATGATCAGACTGTGCCCGACGCGGCAGTCACTATCATGGATCAGGTTGTCGAAGTGGCTAGGTATAGGGGTTCTATGTGCCTCACCTTTGCATGCATGGATAATGCGAGCTAGTATGAAGATGTCGTGATCAGTTACAGAGGGCGATGCAACTAGAAGCTGAGAAGGGTGCATAGTACGTACGACCCAGCCTTCATCTTCTAATGTTTGGTTCTGTGAAGCTTCGAGATACGATAAAGACGGGGGCTTCAATAATGCAATAAACCGGAGAATCGCACTATCCGGTTTAATCTAGGCGTATTCTATCGGCTTAATATGTCGACTCACCTCTCGACCTAGATTGGTATGTAGCAGTAAAGGAATGCTAGCTAAGAATTATGCATGTTACAAGATGTGCTGGGCCACCTACCTATTTGGTACTCGGACTAGTCGCCCTTGGACGGCGCATTAGAGCTCATACTCGATATCTATAGCAAGACGTACGAGATTCTGGCCCCAGATACCGCCGAAGCTGGAATGCTACACACCAGTATCTGTTTCTAATATCAGATATAGAGCGAGGGCTGAGCCGTGTGTAGTATCGTGGACAAGTTGGATCCTCTTTGACAGGCCAGCGACACCGTTCATTAACACTCCATGTTTCAAGATAGCCTGGAAGCAATGCCATACCTTAGGTATGTATTCATACGGTCTGATTACTGTCTCGCTTTATCTAACTTAAACTTGAAGTTGAACTCAGGTTTTTCTGTGTATGAGATAATGTCTTAACCATACAAGAAATTCATACGGCCACACGACTTCTGGAAAACGCGCACTGCCGTCGTAAGCATTTCGATAACCTTGAATCTGCACCATCAAAATGACTAGCACGCCTTCCGTTATGATCGGGGCGGGCGATTCGCTCGATACGCCCGCCCTTCAACCTCCCGACGGCGTGACGCCAAATTTTGACAACCCGCCGAATTACAACACTTCCGGGTATGCTCTGTGCTCCTTCTTTCTAGCAGTAGGGTCAATAGCAGTCATCTTGCGGACCTACGCGAGGGTCTTTTGCGCTAAGAAG
Organism: Hypoxylon sp. NC0597; assembly: GCA_022432515.1. Lineage (NCBI taxonomy): Eukaryota > Fungi > Ascomycota > Sordariomycetes > Xylariales > Hypoxylaceae > Hypoxylon > Hypoxylon sp. NC0597. The sequence continues at coordinate 348,141 of JAJKLA010000033.1, forward strand.
GTCCGCCTGGAAGATTGTAGGTTCTCCAAACTATGCTCCGGCTGCTGACATCGCGCTAATATCTATATTAAGTCCTGGGACTCGCCGGGTTTGTATGTATTCTTCATCTAGTGCCCTAGTGTATCTCCACTCGTTGACAGCAGCTAAATGATCGTTAATCAGGGTCTCTTCGCGACATATATGGCCACTATTTATCTGGTGATAGAGCGGCCGGGCTTTTATGTCCACCAGTGGAATGTCCGGGTCGGGGACATGCCTCGTATCTTATATGTGAGATACCTCGGCTTTATCCTCGAGAATACGGCGGGATATAGGAGTGACTGACCGACGGACAGATCTTCTACATCAGTTGTAACGCCTACAATGACGCCGTCGGATGCCTAAAAGCAGCCATTTTACTTGAGTGGCTACATGTTTTCAACCCCTTAGGCGTTCGAAATAAGTTCTTCTGGATCTGTCACATTATACTATGGATAAACGTGGGGTTCTACGTTGCCTCAGGCGTAGCTATCAACCTCATCTGCACACCGCATGCGAAGATCTGGGATAAGTCAATCACCACTGGTCACTGCGGCGATTCCGACAACCTCTACTTTTCCGCCACCATTGTGAATCTGATTTCAGACATATTGATCCTTAGTCTTCCTCAGAAAATCATCTGGTCCTTGAAGATGAGTGTGGCTCGGAGGCTCGGTGTTTCTCTTATCTTCGCTATCGGAGTCCTGTAATTGCTACATCCCATCCTATCTTACATCTGTTCTGGCGCTGACATGAATATTTGGGCAGTTGCTGCATCGTCGCGTGCTTTCGCATTGCCACCACTCTCGCGCTCCCTCGAACAGACGATTTTATCTACACATTGCCAGAGCTGGCATTCTGGGGTTCCGCCGAGATGCTCCTCGTGTTGCTAGTCTTCTGTGTTCCCGCTTTTCCGCAAGCATTCGCCGGCTTAGGGCTTCGCCGACGGAGTCCCAAGTCCCAACCCCACAATCTATCGACTCTGAATAGCCACAAGCAGATGTGGACTCGTACCAATGCCTCCGGTATTCAACAGCGCGTCTATCAGAAGATTAACGACATCACGCTCGTGCCTCTTACGTCTGTGAGCCCGAAGTCCATCCCAACATCTTCATCGACTAAGGAGCTTAACCCCCCTATGCCTCGCGAGGGTATCGTTTGCACTAGGGAGTTCTCGACGAGGGAGGATTACATTCTTGAAAAGATGAGTCAGGAGAACTTGCATGACTATCCATAATCACGCACATATCCTAGATTCACCTATTTAAGCGCAATAAGGGGCCCTTGACGTGTATGAAATATATCCCTTTTCTATTATAGTGTAAGGTCACTTGTATAGTATCGTTTTCATTGAATATTATCCTTCCAAAGCGACCGTTATATTCTATGCAGGGCTTGCAAATATTAGCGGAGGTAAACTCATACTAGTAAAGAGCTAAAGTAAATAAATATACTTCATCCTACAATATTAACCTAATTCTATCCACGCTTACAGAGTGATCGATCATGTTATTTAGTATATTGTGTGTTCGACGTGTTCGTGGAAAGGGGAAGTATGAGTGACCTCTTACCTCCGCAAACAGGTCTCATCCGTAGTTCATACCTGGGGGGCGAGCGTCACTGCATTCGCATGTTCCACAGTAGTTATTTGATGGCTATAATCATATGTGTTAAATGGTAGGAGAATGACATAAAACTTAATATTAAGTCAATATAGAATAGAACAGAGAAGAATACCGGTTGGAGATATGTATAACATCAATACTCGCTAGATATCCTCAATACCTTTATATGCCCAGCAGTATACTGCTGGGGGATATAAAAGTTTAACAACTGGATATACCGACTATCTCTGGCCCAACGATCCTATTACCTAATAGTGAAAGGGGGACTTAAGGGGGCCGCCTAATCTAGGCAGAGTAGACACATCCCTTTTTGCCGTTGCAGTCCCATTACCGTAGACCTCATTGATGATTTCTGCCCAAGTAATCCCAGAGTAAAGCGGAGCGTCCAACTCACAAACCTTTCCGTCGGGGGGCAGAGTACCATTCACCCAATATGCCGACGTCGTCCTAATAGTACAAGCCGACGGCGCAGCTAGTGAGGAGTGCTGGTTATATACGAAATTGTCAACGTCCGACGCCACTCCAAACAGTCTTAGGAGAAAAGGACACGGGGGTTCAGGCTCAGGGTTAGGGTTGGAATTGGGTTATGGTTAAAGGGTTTGAATGAAATTGGGGGTTAGGGTTAGGGTTAGTGTTGGGGTTAGCGGGGAAAACTTACACCGTATCCATCAACCTCGAGCACGACGCTACCCTCGAAAGTAGCACTGACATTCTTCGCCGATACCAGTGGTGTGAGTGCATCGTGGCTATTACCGATGAATAGAACTGGGTTTTTCGTCTTGACGTTGAAGTCACCAGTATACCGTTCCTTCGGCTCGATCTTCCACTGTGCGCAAGCAGCGTACAAGAAAACTAGACCGTCGCCAACTACAATAATAATGTTAATGCCTAGGTAAGCTTTCGTAGAAGTGTTGATCCAGGCGGGGAGTATCAAAAGTTACATACGGATCTTGCTCGTGTCATACATCTGCTGGACAGCCGGGAGGAAGTCCTCGAACTTTTCTGTTCGAATCATATTATCGCTACAGTGGATGCCGCCAAGAGCAAGTGACTCGGAAATAACATCGTATACGTCGGTAATATTGGTCGGGGTTAATATTCTCAGTATACTTGGAAGGGCGTCGAGTTGTCCAGTAAGTATATAATTGAGTATCGCGGTCAAGGCCGGCCACGAGGCACTGTCATAAAGGCACTGCACGATGAGACCCTTAACAGTGCTATAGTTTATTATGTAGGTGGAATCAATGGGAATCGGCTGATACTTGACGGTATCAAGGAGGTCCCAGACGGCTTGCTCGAGTTCAGCGGCCGTCTTATTGTTGCCCTTGGCCAAGGCACAGTTCTCGCGTGCTTCTACGCAGCCTGTGAAGATGGATGAAAAGGTCTTGTCTGAGTCTGTCCACTCCTGGAAGTCGCTATAGATAAAGTGTGAGTAATGATTATCGTGACAAGTCAACGACTATACCACAAGTGACTTACGCCTGCGCATGATAATACTCATGCGGATTCTGAACTCCGTCAAGAATCATCTTCTCAACCCTGTCAGGGAACATGGCAGCAATGGTTGCACCAAGGGTCGTGCCGTATGAAAAACCTAATACGACGTGAGCTCGACTATAGTAGGGATTGATCTAGCAGATCCACTCACCCCAGTATCGTAACATCCCATCTTCTCCGAGCGCGTCTACAACACTCATCATATCCCTTGCTACGAATGCCGAGCTAATAACGCTGCCGGTTTTGTTTTGTGTCTTGAGACAGGCTTCGGCAAGCATAGCTCCACGCGCCCATTTGTCTCCTAGATCCACTTCAGAGCTGTTGGTGGGCGTCCGGTAGAGGTAGAAGGACCAGGCATCGAATAAATTGTCAATACACGACATGGGTATTCTAGACCCGGAAGTGCCGCTGAAATCGATTGTTATTAGTGGCCCTTGAGCTTATATCACCAAATATAAACACGAAGTTCTTACCGTGGATCGAATGTGACGAGATCAAATTGACGGCCAGTAAACCTAGAGGTAGCATTAATATCGTCGCTGCCACGGAGTATAGCTCTTTTCTGCTTCTTCGACTTACGCTAGTAGCTCTTCTGCGATGGGATTAACCCCTATCACGTCTCGTGCTGTACCTCCTGGGCCGCCAAAGTTAAAGAGAATGCTCCCCTTTGAGGGTTTCACCGGGGCAAGAACTTTGACGAGGTCGAGTATTAGTGTATCGTTGGAATTCGGCTCTGTGTAGTCGAGCGGGACTACGAGTGTACTACATTGTACGGGAAAATCGCTGGGAACTTCGGTCTCATCACACGGTCCCCATTGGAGCTTCGAGGTCCCGTATCCTTGGGCAAGAGACAAAGTAAGAAATGAGAACTGCAAAGTCCTCCGTAGAAAGGACATCTTATCTCAGAAGGAGTGTTCCTTTTAGTTTGAAGTTTGAATTGGGATGAAGGAAGATTGGAGAGCAAACTAGATCAGGGAGACGTTATATATCTAGATCGGTATGAGTATATGTGATACATGCGCTGTCTGCCTCTGTGGCGCTGCATATGCTGGGAAATTACAACAAACCCCGGTCGTGAGGCTGAATGATGCATGATGACTACTTTCCACTTTTGGACTGAGAGAATCAACAATGATTTGACACGATACGGCGTAATAGTCCTAAGGCTGATGAGGATGCCAACTCAGTAGCTGAATGGGGGCGGGGCCCCACAGAAACGCATATACGCCGTATTGTTTCTGGGGGAGGGGACTTCTCCAGGTCCTGCACCGCCACCGAGTTACGCAGGACAAGGATGGTGTAATAATCGCATTCGAAAAAAAGAGTTGATCAGTTGATACGGCGTGTTATCAACCGACATAACCTCATTTTCCTCAAGTCAAACGGCATACCTGCTTCATAAAAACTCTTCAATAGAAATTTCAATAGAAGTTTCTACAGGAAAGGGGGAAGAAGTGGTAATGGTGGGAAAGTGGGGCCGCGAAGACCTCCAGAGTGATAATGTATCACAACAAACGCCACAGCACTAGCCACACCCATTTCACTTATCCACGAACAACGCGTTTTAACTACGTCATCGACAATACACACTCAAGCAACACAATAACCATAACTTACACTATCCCAACCCTGAGCTCCCCACGGCATGACCCATATTTATATAGACGCGAACCTCTTATCGCGCTGCCAGCCTCTGAAATCATCGCTCGCTGTCTCAGCTTAGGGCTGCGTAGAGTTGAGGCAGGCTAGGGTTGAGGGAATCATATTACCAAAATAGACAATCACCAAGCTGTTAGCATTTTCGATCGAGTCGACGGTCAGCTGAGCATCATGGAGACCAAAGTGAGTAAAGCGTCCATTCTCACAACATAATTAAGACTGCCCTCTACCGACAAAGTCGACCATAAGAGGTAGGTACGGATGCTGACACATGTTTATGACAGCCAAAGGGCTCAGCATCCCTTGCGGCTATAGTCTCTGCTTTCGTTCCCACATGGGTAAGTGTATAATCTTCGCATCTCTTATATCTACTAGGTAGCTAAACCAGCAAGATAACGGGCCTCATCTTCGTTGCGATTTTCCTCGTCGTGCGGCGTTGGTATCCCAACATCTACGCACCACGTACATTTATAGGAAGCATACCCGAGAAGTTCGTATACATCTCCAATCTCGTAGCATGCCGCTAAACTTGGCGTAGGGACCGAACTCCTTCGGAAAGTCGGTCGTATTTTAACTGGATCCATACCATGCGCAAGGTTCCTAACAAGTTCGTCTTATACCATCAATCGCTAGATGCTTATCTCTATCTCCGTTTTCTGCGAACCACCATATTCATCTGCTTCGTGGGTTGCTGTATCACATGGCCCATCCTCATGCCGGTCAACGCAACCGGTGGCGGCTCCTCAACGCAGCTTGACAGGCTTGGCATTGGAAATGTCAAGAAAAAGGAGAGCTTCTATGCCCACGCCATAATAGCCTGGGTCTTCTTTGGCTTCGTTATGTTCACTGTTGCCCGCGAACGACTCTGGCTCATTGGCCTACGCCAAGCCTGGACCCTGTCGAGACCGGTTGCCAATCGGCTGTCCTCACGCACCGTCCTTTTCCTATGTGCACCTCGAGATGCTCTAGACGAAAGTAATATCCATCGCTTCTTTGGTGATGGAGCTGTACGCATCTGGCCGGCCACGAAAGTCGAGGCGCTGGAGAACCTCGTGTCGAATAGAAAGTCCAAAGTTGAACAGCTTGAGACTGCAGAAATGTCCCTCATTCGAAGGGCTTATCGGGAAGGGAGAAAGCGCGCCAAGAAAGACCCCTCTCTTGGTGGACATATGAGCTACGATGTCCTCCCAGATTCAGTTAAAAAGTCCATCAGGCCCAGACACAAGGCAGATGTCTCTCCGTTAAACGGGAAAGTAGATAGCATCGAGTGGCTGCGCGGAAAGATTAAGGAGGAGGAGACTAAGATTGAAGACGCTCGGAAGGCATATGAAATTAGTGAAACTAATGGATCGGCAGCCGTATTCGTCGAGTTTAAGACGTGTGCCGAAGCTCAGCAAGCATGTCAACAAGTCGTCTCCAGTAATCCGCTAGCTCTCAGTCCCAGGCATACCGGTGTTTCGCCGCATGAAATCATCTGGAATAATCTCACCATTCATCCTGCTCGACGGATCTCAGGAGAGAGTACTGCTCTAGCCATAGTCATTGCTACAATAGTTTTCTGGTCAATCCCCAGCAGTATTATTGGTGTGATCTCTAACATTAGCTATCTTGCCGAGAATTTCGAGTGGCTTAGCTTCCTCAAGAACTTACCAAGCCCTGTAATCGGCCTTCTGTCTGGATTGATACCACCACTGGCTACTAGTTGGCTAAGCAAGATGGTACCCAATATATTTAGGTGTAAGGGGTTTGCCATCTAGTCCCGTTCTTGACTAATGTGCTAATCTTGGCCAAGACATATTCAAATCTTCTGGCAGCCCTACCAATACTGCCGCTGAGCTCAAAGTTCAACGTTGGTTCTACGTTTTCCAAGTAACACAGGTGTTCCTCGTCACTGCGGTCTTCTCGGGTGCGGCAGCTGTGGCGTCGGAGCTAATGGAAAGAATTAAAAATCCTACCTCGGTCCCCGAACTCTTAGCGAGGCAGCTTCCAAAGGCATCCAACTTTTACCTCACATATTTCATCATTCAAGGCACAACATCGGCTGCCGATAACTTACTCAATTATTCAGACCTTTTAGAGTACCTCTTTTACGATTACCTCTTCGACAAGACGCCCCGACAGAAGTTCAGTCGGTATACAAGTATGAAGGGGATTGCATGGGGCAAGTTGTTTCCAAAGGTATGGGTAGCCAAATCCATATGAGCTTATTGAATATCTAGGTGCTGACATATATCTAGTTCGCTAATTTTACAATTATTGGTTAGTTTGCTGCAGAGTTGCCTTTCCCGTTGAGTTACTCACATCTTACAGCAATCGCATACTCCTGTATCGCACCATTAGTCCTTGGCTTCGCTGCTATCGGACTATTACTCTACTACTTTTCTTACCGCTACAACCTCCTTTTCGTGATCAAACCAAAGATAGATACTAAAGGCCGGGCTTACACGGTCGCGTTACAACAACTTCTTACTGGAGTCTACATTGCCGAATTGTCCCTCTTAGGCCTTTTCGGTCTGAGAAGAGCCACAGGCCCTTCTGTCATTATCGCGATTTTATTTATCGTGACGGTCACTTATAATGCACTATCGAATAAGTATCTCGCGCCCCTTGAGCAATTCTTACCAGCCGACCTGATCGCCCTATCCGAGAGGGAGGGCGAAACCGAACCGCTTCTGTCCTCGGCCGAAGAAGGACGTGCGCAGACGACATCCCATATCCAACACCTAGGTCAGCGAGCACGTGTTCCGCAGACTATAATGGAACACGTCCTGGACCCACTGGCACGCTTTTTCGAACCCCAAGTCTCCACTTCGTATCAGGCTATGAAAGCCTGGCTCCAAGAGGATGACTCCTATGACAGTGATGATATCCCGGAATACACAGAAGAGCAACTTCAGAAAGCCTATCTAAACCCGGCGCTCACGAGCCCAACACCCTTAATATGGATAGCTCGGGATCCGATGGGAGTTAGCAAGAATGAGATCTCGGAAAATGAGCAGTGCGGACTGAAAGCTAGTGATCAAGGCGCATGGCTCGACGAAAAGGGTAGACTTAAGTGGAGTGTACATGATTTTGGAGAAGTGCCGATCTGGAAGCAGGAGATGACATATTAGATGAGAAATCAAAGCTATTAGCGTTCGTATTGATCTTTTATACAGAGTTAGATAGCACAAAGCCATGGTTTGTGATCATGACCCGGTATTATATTTCTTGTTTCTCCTCTATTTGATCCGCCGTTCGCAGTTAGGGTAACTATATGAAGTCGATTTCACGTGGCGTAATGTCATCCTAGAACCTCCTTTGACTTAAACCTCCGGCTATAGATCTGTCAAACCATAATCTCATTTGGATGTTTCGTTACTGTTGCGATGGTCAAAATTTCAGTGTTTCAGGAACTGGTGTTTTCGATTATGCAATTAAACACTTAAGAAGCTACACATGTCATTAACCCCTATTACAAGATCGCCATCTTTCCATCTTTCTCCCATCATTGTGCAAGTGCCAAGACATGTGAAGTTAGAATGCTGATGGGAGTAGCCCCATACCGTAGATGCTGGTTCATCAACGTCGCAGAAGCCACTACGACCTTCCTTAACGTATATGGCTATTGGCCTTAGGGGAGCTGACTGTTAATTAATTTCCTCCCTATCCACGTGCTTGGCGTAAGATGCATCCAGAGACATCGCAGTCTCATAATATCTTCAACGGCGAATCGGATGGTGTTCAGTATGCTGTGACTTAGATGCAACACAGTGCAGCGAGAACCAGCGAGAATTACTTGAGGGACTACGAAATACACACACCTCGCGGTTTCATACTCTTTTTAGAATTCAAACCAAGGATCTTGATGAGACTCAGCAAACCCTTGGATAGCAGCATAGCGGCAGGTTACATTGCGGCAACTGGCTCCGGCTCGGCAGAACCCCTCGCAGCCCTGATTAATGCATCCGATCTTGGCAGTTCTCTATGCAATTAAAGGAGTGAGACGCAACAGTCATGGCTGTGTCGTGACAATTACGTAGGACAATATCACAGTGAAATATGCAACTAATCGAACGCTCTAGCAATCACGTAGATTGAGCCTTACTCTCGGAATAGTAGTAATGTAGATAGTGCATCAAGTTGATTAGATATCTCTTAGTCATCCTTCTGTGGATTTGCGAATCGCTTCTGGAAAAAGGACGACCCCATTTGCTTGCAAGCCAAGTCCCAATCAGTCGACCACTTGCGATAGAAAGGCTGATAGCCACACAAGCTACCCAGCCATCTACCTACTACAATGCCCATTACTTGTGAAATTCTCGTCCCAAAGGGCACCCAGCGAGGTAATGAAACGTAGGTTCCTCCTGCATCAAACGTCTATGACTGTAATTAGGTTCTCATAGAGCCCGAGGAGGCGTCAACGTTGGGGATGGAGGTTACTTACACTCAGAACCTGGATAAAATCAATGCGTCCTCCAGTCTTTATTACCTCATCCTGATACTTATACCAATTCTCGAAAAACAAGGTACTGAGTTGGAATACTTCACGAGTTTTCTCGCCTGACAGGAGGAACTTGACCTTTTGGGCTCCCTCCTGGCGTGATGGATCAATGGGATACGAGCGATGATTTGCCCAGGCTTGGATTAAAAATTCGGGTCCGCCGCGTGTTAATACGTGCTCTCGCCCTTCAATCTCGACCCCTACTTTCCCCTCCACAGCTTGGATATACTCATCTTGATTGGCGTGGAAGTGGAGCGGTGGCTTTCGAGAGAAGAATTCGGCCCCTTTTATCAAGTCTAGAGTAACCTCGAAGGCGAAAGATCTTTCTGGATGGTGGATCACGCGAGTGCTAACAGCTCCATTGAGACTATATAACGTGAGTAAAAGGGGATGTGATAACGTAGTTTCAAGATTCAGGGGCTACAATGAGGGAAGAAAAGGGAACTTACACTTCTATGACCTGGTCTGAGTCGGTGTACTCCATTCAAGCGACGTTCAATATTGAGATCTCCGTCTGCCAGTCACCTGGAAGATATGTGGGCAAAGTAACAGTCAGAAGTGTGGAAAACGATATACAAGATTAAGGAGAATTCATCAATGGGATATGCTTTTAAAGAGTATCTTTTTAGTTGAATAGGTCCTCTTACTATGCACCTAACCGAGATAGAGACATCCCTTACATAACAATTCCTGAATAGGGGTAGGCACATGCAGTAATTCGGACAAACGTCATTGCAGAATTCGAAATGTAACAATTGAATACTACGCTGAGCCTGGCTAACTATCATAGATCTAGGCTAGTATGTATTCCAGCAATAATCCCGTTGCAATGGATGCAGCCGTAAACCAGAAACCACATGAAAACCACCACCAACAGTTAGCTTGATTCTTCAACTCAACCTTCATAATCATGGTTCCCAAAGAAATAGAAATGCCTCCAACTGTTACCAAGTAAAATGCAACACTTGCACCTATGAGCCTCCCATATGAGATTAGAGTGGTACCCATTAGCAAAAGAAGAGCCCACAACAAAGACTTTGGGTGGTTTTGAAACAAAATTGCAATGCTCTTCACTCCTACTCTCTTGTCATCTGAGATGTCCTGATAAGCATATATAGTATCATAAATCATAGTCCAGAACGTCAAAGCGAGAACTAGGCAAAGAGCTGCCGGATCAGCCCACGGCTTCTGGGCACCTGCCGAGGAGTTTCCGACGATAACCCCCCATGACAGACAAAATCCAAGGACAACCTGCGGAAAATGTGTGTGTAGTTTGGCCCATGGGTAGTATATAGTTCCGATGATTGTCGGGATTGTTGCGATTACAGTCGTAGGGGGCAATAGTAACAGAAACAAAGCGGCACCAAACGCTTGAGCTGCCGTGAAGATGAATGCTGCCTCGGGCGTTATAGCTCCTCTCGCAATGGGGCGGTTTCGGGTTCGAGCTATCTGTTTATCGATAGGGGCGTCGACAATGTCGTTCCAAGCATGGGCAGCATTGGAAAAGAAGAAGCTCCCGCCCATGAGTATGCTGCATAAACCTAGGCACTCAGGGATCGATAAATCGCGGGACCTTGCGCCATGAAGAGTGCCAAATAGGTGAGGAAAGTAAATCAAAAATAGAGCAACTGGAGGGCTGAGGCGAGCAAGTTGAACGTAAGGGATCCAGGACGATGGGAGCAAATCTACCCATCCACGCGCATGGAGGCCGCCGTATTGCTGCGACAAGGGCCCCTTGCCGTTAGCAGTAGATGTATTCTCATGTTCTCGTCTTTCACTCATCTTCGAACCGGTTTGTTAGCCTTAGGCGATGACGTAGTAGTTGTAGGTGGATATATGAGAAGATTAGATGCATGTTTACTCTAGAAATATGGGTACACTACTGAAAAGGGGTGATTTATATACATGACTTATAAGAGGCTATCTCCCCAGAGAGTTGCTAATGACTGTATCCATGCCGACTCGTCCAAAGAAAGATCTTCAACCTCACAGAAATATAGCCAATTGCGCGCATGGTTGAATGCACCCTCATGTTCACATGCTTAGAAGGGTGTACACATAGGTCATAAGTTCAACCTACACATTCACATTACTTTTAATCAATGCCACTATGTTATGGCTTTATCGATTATTACCTCCCGCTAAATCGCATATGCAAGTTAATCTACCATCTCGCGCTTTATATCTGCATGAGGAACAATACCCGGTATTCGGTCGACCAATCAGAGATAATAAAGGCCACATTGACGCATCTTGCCGTACTTTGCGGGGGTGTAAGTAGGGCAGACGGTATCCATCCTTTTCTTTTTCCCTTTTTTTCGAATCTAATGGTGGGTTACCTACAGGTTACGGCGTGCATAATACTACTAGGTTCAAGCCATCAACACCAACGAATAGCAGATGCAACTGACAGTCCAATAGGGAGCCGGGATACAGTTCGTTCCCCGGCCGTTGGTACCAGCCACAGGTTCCTCCGTGATGCGTTGCGTTACATTGGAATTTTCTGGCCCCCTGGAACCAGTTTCTGAAAGACAAGATGCGGATCGTAGACCCGCTGCACGGCACGTAGCCGTTGCACATTTTCTTCCCCGTATGAAGCAAGTACCTGCTGCTTTGCATTAGCATCGTTCATAAAGACGTACTCCAATCCGACATCCGCATCTCCAGCGAGAGCAAGGATCTTTGCATGCAACGATTCAACGGCGGCAGTGGCGGTCGCGTCGTCATCCGCGTTCCACCATCCTGCGTTGACCGAGAACCACGTCTGGTTAACCGGTCTAAGCCCCAGCGCGTTGCTGCCGCGTGCCTGCCCAGCCAATATCGCACTCTCACTAATCGGCTGCACCGCGACGACCAAGGTGCCTGCTTGCAGTGCGGAGATCGAGGCAAGTTCGGGCGCGGTTAGGAAGACGTTGCTTATCTGCGCGAATAACTCGCTGTTCGGTTCGAACGATTCGGCGTACCCGGTCCACCTCGGAATGGTCGTACTCGGGAAAGATCCCATAAGTTCATGCAACGTCATGAAACCCGTCTGCTCAAAGGTAGGAGACAGGCTATAGAAGGGCTTGTAGGCCTCAGGTCGTTCGACGGGTTTCAGATAGACCAGGGTCAGAAGTACGGAGCCATTGGTCGGAAACAGATTAACAATGAGGTTGGCATATGGATCCTTGTGGGGTGTGGTCTGGTACTCGTAATATGCTTGGAGGACATCAGGCAATTGATCAAGGCTATACATTTGCACGCCACCCCATATCTGTTTGATCGGGTATGTGCTCAATTTGAATCGGGTGACGATTCCTAAGGTATCTCACGTCAGCACGTACTTTTCTACGAAATCAGGAGCCTTCCTGTCTTACCAAAGTTATTGGTACCTCCCTTGAGGGCCCAATACAGATCCGAATGGTCTTCCACAGTAGCCTCCACGATGCTTCCGTCGGCTAAAACCACCTAGTATATGCTCCTTGTCAGCATCTCATATTTCTTTAGTGGTTCATCACTGTAAGCGGGAGAGTGTACCTCAGAGCCTACTACATTATCGCATGCCAGTCCGTATAAATCTGACAGATAAGATAGACCACTTCCGAGAATGAGACCGCCGACGCCAACATTCATGACTCTACCACCAACAACAGTGACATTATAGGGGTCTAGAGCCGAGTACACAGCATCCCATCTGGCTCCTGGCCCGAGCAAGGCGTGCCCGGTAGCCGCATCGTAAGTCACCTGGTTAAGTTTGTCCAGGGCAATCAGAACCCCTCCATCGATATTAGCATCAAAGGGATTCGTTGAGTGACCCCCGGAGCGGATGGCGAATGGGGCGCCATTAGCAACAAGTACCTTCATCAGCTGTTGGACGTCAGAAGTACTGTCCGGGACCGCAATACACGCGGGATGCTTCCAAGCAGTCTGAGACCAGTTCTCCTCCCTCAAAGCTAAGTACTCTGAGTCAGAAGGTAGCACAACAGCGGCGCCAAGCGCTCTGAGAAGTCGCGCGCAGATTCCGCCGTCTCTGACATCGAGTTTTGCCGCTCTTCCCTCGTTTCCTGGCCAGGCTGCGATGGTATTATGCCAGAGACCCCACACCACCGCCAGGACGCCAATTGCAATCATTGTGACCAAGGAGAAGGTGGCCGGATAGGACTTCTGTTTCGGTGGACTTTTCATGTTTGTGTAATCGAAGGCGCTGTAATATCAACCAACGTACACGTGGACAAAGCTCGGACAGGTTATGCGATGTTCTGGATGCAACTATATGTGGCATCCCGTAAATTTGAAGGTTTTTTTTCTCTTCTGCTTTGCTGCGTCAAGCAGGCTACTAAATAAACACGTTCAACTACGAGAGGAAGGACTAACAGGTTTAATAGGTACATATAGATAAAAATCTGGATATGCAAATTAGTGTGACTTTGGTGTAACCATGACTATGGAATGTTCCGGCCCGGGGACCTACATCAGTGAGATCGGGCTTGTTGGGTCAAATTTTCTTACTAGCATTCTCGCCGCAATTAATATTGCACCAACATAGAACAACACTCTGATCTACCAACTCGTTTCATTTCACTCCAGTTGGTTGGGAACTTGGCGACTAATTAGTGATCTATCAACTTTACCGTTATCTGGTGGCACGTCAAGAGATCTTTGACGACGTATAATCTCCGGCCCCATGGACGGATATTAGTATCAAGTTCTTTGAGCATTCTCAGAGCCTTACTATTAAGAGGCGCATCGAAACTTCATGTCTTCCGAATTACCACCAGACGTAGACTACGGTTCAAAACTAGAGGCAATATGGTGGGCAATGTACGCAGTTGCGTCCCTTTTCATATTCTTGCGCTTCTGGGCACGGTTCATAAAGCGTAGTCTGGGGCTTGATGACGCCGTCATGGCTAGCGCCTGGGTACGTTTTAAGATCATTTAATAGTGCGAATACTTCTCAAGTATACTAATATTTACATGACGAAGTTATGTTTCCTAGGAGATGCTGTAGTTAGTGCGTATTCACGGTGCCTTCTTTTCGTGTTCGAATTCTGTCAGATATTCTAAGGCGCACAAAGAATTTCGATATAGTCGATCCCGCTTTTCTAGACAAAGCTAATGATATTCGATAGTACAATATCTAGGCCAAGCGGGCGGAACGCGGCACTTCATGTACCTAACGCCAGCAGAGCAACAGTACAACCTCAAATTGATACAAATCGCACTTGCAATTGGCATCGGCTGCACAGGACTTGGCAAGATCGCTATTGGCATAACCATCCTTCGCATCATCGGTAATACGTCTAAGTGGGAAAGATGGGTGGTGAAATTCGTTATTATTATGACCATTGTCACATCCGTCGTTGATGTCTTCTTGGCTCTATTCCGCTGTGGTGATCCTCGGGCAACATGGGACTATGTGCTAGCAGCCAAAGCCAAGTGCCTTGACCAACGCTCGACTGACGCCTACAACACCTTCACCAACGCATGGCAGGTGTTATGTGACTTTTGCTTCTCCATTATCCCTATGTCTGTTGTTTGGAGACTTCGCATGCCATTGCGTCGGAGACTGTACCTGATCGCGGCGTTGGGCCTTACCCTCGTGACTGGGGGCTGTGCTATAGCAAAAGCAGTTTACGCCGGTATCTTAGATGTTGCGGACATCACTGGTGGCTTGTTCAATGCTCTCGTCTGGTTCGGCGTAGAAGCCATGCTCATTGTAGTGTGTGGTTCTGTACCATCGCTTCACCCGCTGTGGGAACGCTTTGTCAAGAGACCCCAAAGGGGTTATTCATCGCAAGGCTCTAGTTATAGGACTTGGGCTTCAAATCGGGGTAAGGTCTCCAGGCTCGGATCACAGGAGGAGCGCTCCTTAACAGTGGATAATGAGTCAACAAAGCCTTCCAATATTTCGACCGCGCTTCTTACCGGAAACCACCATCCGTTATCAGCCTCAGTAGCCAGTACGCCACAGGAGTTAAGGGCAGCCCATGCGGGACATGGAAGCATTCAAGTAATCAGAGAAGTCGACCTGGTGTTTTGGAGAGCACAAGGTCACAGCCCCCATAGGTGAGAATTATAATTACGCGCCAGGATAAGAAATAATAGGAACTTCCTAGCTGACAAATTCATGCAGAAGCGAAGAACAAATTGAGATGATGTAAGTCATACGGGGCGGTTCATCGATGCACTTGGAAACTAGGAGGTTCTCTCTTACGCGCTCCGGTTTCTGGACGATATTATCGCACACTGCCAATTCTTGGGGGTCTTGCTTAAGCAGCAAGGAAGGTATACTCTAAGCCTTCATAGGATCTATGTCATAAAAGCCCTCGCTATATTAATTATTGACTTTCACATTCATAGAAAGATTTCTTCGACATTGCTATTGCGTCAGGGGTAAAAGTGGGACCACGTTAAGGAGACAATTGTATCTCCCTACACGAATGCTGTCCACTCATATCTACCATGTTAATATCTACCTGGCCTAGGGAAAAGTTAGAAGGATGATATAATCTAATAGTTACCGCGCTGAGCACGACTTGTCTATATGGCTACCTCCTTTGCCTGTCGAGTTATCAGTTACTGCTGCGAGGCCGTCGAACCTGTCTATGCGGTCTGCTAACAAGTATCGCCGAGTACTCATTCTCCTTGAAGATAGATATTACATTCTTTGGGACGATAATTGCCTAGTTAGGGCTGAACCATTCCATCATCTCGTATCTCCATGCTCCGTATCGCGTCGTATCACGTGGGAGATCTATTTCAGTCTCCCAAGGCCTAGGTTCGCATAAAGAGCCGGTGTGTTGTGATGATGAGAAGTACTATTCATGTCAAGTACTACTCTTGTAAACCATGTAAAGCGCTTCGGCAGCGACTAATGTTACAAAATGCCAGGCTCTTTGGTTGCCTTAGGTAATCAATAGGTACTTTTTGTGTAACCCATGCTACCTTGTAGGACTTTTAATAAAGTACCGCCGCTTCGCCCGTTTTGAATAGGTATGACTCGCATCCATGTGTTGGATGGACAATAGCTCATTGGAGCTTGTTAAAGCGTAGCGAGATCGCTCTCCCGCCAATATCTACAGATTTCTTAGTTCATGTTGATACAGGTACGCATGTTGGAGCTTCTGCAATCACGATCTAATGAGTCACTTAAGTGCTAGACCCGAAACTGAAATATGACAGCGCATTAAGTTTCCGTTCACAGTTATGAATGCACTGTCTACTAATTCGCCTACAGTGATGTTTCAACGAGAGAGCGCAGTCTCCAAGGACCATGCCATGGCACAAAGTGAACCAACCATAGAATTATGAAGGACTAGAAAATGATATTAGATACCTTGAATGTGTGTACTTTATAGTACCTTAGATACATGGATCCTACTATACCCCTGATAGTATGGCTCTCCTGCTTCGCGGAAAGGTGCATAGGTATGCATGCAGCCGCTTTGGAGATAGGATTCACACAGTGTTCCATCAATACTACAACGATATACGCCCCGCTTAACGCATTCATGTCAACCAAATTTAGCTAGCCGGGATATTCTCTTACCCTGGCTACTTAGAATTAATTATCATTTTATCCAGCGACGTCGACGGTAGATGGAATTGGTAGGTACTTACGTCCGTAATATAAATATAAATATCCATAATACAGCATACAGCCTGCCTAAGGTATGTACCAAGGTAGTATCATGTATCATATAACCCTACCAAATTCCCACATATTGGATACTTGCATAAGAGGTAGTTAGGTATTTTGTTGCGAGGTTCTTACCCTTCTTTCAGTTGATCGAATCTCTCGGAGCGGATGAATACACCATCTTTCTCCCTTGCATGGCTAGGCGCCACATATTCATTTCGGCCTCCACAGCTGAATTCGTGGTGCCTTTCACTTCATTCTGTATTCCATTGTTTACACCCTAATCATGGCTTCCGAGCCAGAGAACACGACTGAGAAGGGCGGAAGCGCTCTCCGCTACTTTTACAATCAACTCACCTTCAAGCCTGCCCCAGTGAATAATGTCAACCTTCAGGGGAAGACGGCCATAGTTACGGGCTCCAATACCGGGATTGGTTTTGCCACTAGTCAACAGCTGCTAGAGCTAGGGTTGACGAAACTCATCCTCGCCGTGCGAAATGAAGAGAAGGGCAAGGCCGCCGCAGCTAAGCTATCTTCGGACCTAAGCCTTCAGCAAGATGTCATTGAAGTTTGGAAGCTTGACCTTTCCATGTATGAGTCCGTCGTGTCGTTTGCCGAGCGCGCCAAGACTCTCTCCCGCTTGGACATTGTAGTTCTGAACGCCGGCATGTGGTCGCCTAACCGCTTATTCAACGAGCACACGGGCCACGAGGAAGTTATTCAAGTCAATTATCTGTCTACTGCATTGCTGGCGATCTTATTACTCCCTGTCGCAAAGGCTGTAAGAGCAAACCAGCCTCACCCAACACGCATCACCTTTGTCTCATCTGAGGTTGCTGGGTGGGCCAAGTTCAAGGAGAGGAACGACGTCCCCATCCTTGCCTCCATCGACAAACCTGGCAAGGTGGACAATATGGATCACATGTTCCTGTCAAAGCTTCTCGGCCAGTTCTTTTTCGTCAAGTTAGCAGAACTTGTGCCTCCGTCAGTTGCTGTCATTGATGCAGCTTCACCTGGCTCGGTGTATGATTCAGAAATGAACCGCGAATATGAGAAGACATTCGCGGGTGCGTTGACGAAGAAGATTCTGAAGCATTTCGGCAATACGTGTCCAGTTGGTGCTCGGATGGTCACGGATGCGGCTGTTAACCATGGCGAAGATATCCATGGGAAGTTCTTGTCATTTCAAAAGGTAGAAGGGTAAGTATTACTAGATTCAACCCGTAGTGAATTATGTTGCTAATTTCGTCTCGATGAAGCATGGCCCCAATCATTTACACGCCAGAGGGAAAGAAAATCTCGGAACAACTCTGGAAAGAAACGATGGCGGAACTAGCTTTCGCTAATGTCGAAGGTATTCTTCATGGGATTCGTGATTAAGGAGTTTAAGGCAGAAGAGGAACAGGTAGTAGGAGGAGCGCACAGCATCACATGGTGGTGGCACTTGTCAATTCTTGTATTTCAGACAA
The DNA here is from genome assembly GCA_022432515.1 of Hypoxylon sp. NC0597. Lineage (NCBI taxonomy): Eukaryota > Fungi > Ascomycota > Sordariomycetes > Xylariales > Hypoxylaceae > Hypoxylon > Hypoxylon sp. NC0597. Next base: position 366,510 of record JAJKLA010000033.1, read on the forward strand.
TCTCAATAGGTACCTTCCCTCTAATTTGAAGGAGTCTATGAAAGTAATTAATATTGCCAACTCCCCCCGGCGTGTCCTAATAACAAGATAAATAACTTTCAATTGGCTTCCTTGTCGATCTTCCCAATTACTTGTCAGAGATGCAGATTATCCTATATTCCGCACCTACCTATGTATATACTACCTACCTAGGTATATACACGTCTATCCCAGCTATCATGACCAGCTTCACCTTCTAAACCTCTAATTTATACGATTTGTTAGAGCCCATCAGTACTTCTTGCCTTGGTGTGTAGGACCTTTTGTAGATTACTAGGTACCCAGCCTCTGGTAACGCCTAAGCTCGAGAAGACATAGCAAGGAAATGGCAAGACAACCTGTCTTGCTCTAGACGAACCTAGTACCTATCTTGCCAGTATCTTGCCGATGAACGTGGAACGCATCCACCATCAGCCGCATAGGTCCCAGCAGTGTGTTCGTCCACTAGATAATCTGTGATTCTCTTCCCGCAATAGTAAGACCTAGGTAAAAAAGCAATTAGTCGCAGTTTCCTCGGTGATTATTGTATTTAATATGTACTGCATTTTAGTAAGATTTAGCTATGTATTTTTTCTTTGAACACACCGGTAGGACTCCTCGTACTAAGCCTCGTAAAACGATAACAAATATAAAGGAATAAGGAAGTCTTGTGCGGGCCACTACTGTAAATGGTCGATGGGGGTGACAGGAAGACTCCATATAGCCGTCTGGCCTGGTTAGAAACCTAGGGGTTTTACCACCAAATCCAACATGTTCCGAGGATGTTATTTTCTCACTCTAAGCCCTATTGATATAATATAACTGGTTGTACAGTATAAACCCGCCTGTTTGGAATTGATCGCATACTAGGTGTTGCAATAGACGCATATTATGAGTGTCATATTCGTTGTATTAGAAGATTAAGTCAAAGAGAGCGTGTGGTGGATGGAGATAATACATATATGCCACAGGTGTGGGGCGAAACACCCAGCCACCCTTTATTCCAACACTAGGAGTTAACTGATGTGTGGTGTAGTAGTTCGGGAAAGGATGGCCCTAAGGGGAGGTGTAAGGCTCTGGTATGTAATAGGCATAACTGGTATTCTCAACGGAATGAGCGTCTAGAAAGGAAATTCTTTAGAGGGAAAGGCTTAGAGGATTACACCTAGTCCGTATAAAGAAGCCAAAAACCATGATGTTAGACCCTATTTTGACAAGGGGTTGCCTGAAAATACAGGGAGTACAGCGCCGTAAGCCACCGTAAGTATAGCTAGCTAGAAACGAGCTCGGGATCGAGCCGTGGCTCAAATATAGACAGACGAGGCTATCGTATGTAGTCTCCCCTTTTCCCTTTTGGCTTGGGGGGAAATTTGAGTAGAAAACCATCGTCTCCAACCTTGTCTTCAACGGACTCGATTATGGAAACAGGCTGTTCAGATATCTCGCAAATTTGCGATACGCGTGGAGGAGTGATTTCCCCAACCGAACGCCCATAGCCCAACATAGGGTTGCCAAAGACCTCAGACTCTGTCGGGCTTGGCCATTTCTCTACTTCCTCCGAAGGCTCCCCTGCAAACGCATCTAGCGTGGATCGGCCATATGAGTGCTCTGGCTCGGAGGAGAATTCTGAGGTATCGACTCCTTCGTCTCCGATATCTTTGAAGTAGTTAGCCCACTGCTGTTATAATAGAGGAGAGGCATATCAATGGATCCCCTAGTTAACATACCGCTTAAGCGCCGATGATGCTTCCTGAGACGCTGCAATTCTGTCATGCCGCTGCTCAGGATTTCCATCTTATCTGTGAGGAACTTTCTTTCATCTGCTGTCTCCCAACTCTCAGCGGCAACCCTACCCACTGCATCGTCAGTGAGCTCGAACACGATCTCTGGCGTAAACAATGCTGGCAGATTAGATATAAGGCAGGCCTCAATAGCCAGTTTGCTGAAGTCATCCACGACCTGCTTTAGTGCTACCTTGTAGTACGCTTCCATCCAGTCAACGGCATCAGAACTTGACAAGGTCTCCATGTCGGCTTCAGTATGGTCAATGATTGAGTCCAAGCACGCATCGAGGTTTGTTAACTCAGACCTAGCCCTAGATTCCCTCAGGCCAGCCATGATACTAGTTCTAAAGCGGCTGATACGAATCTGCTGGACAGTTTCCGTTAGATAGTGATTATATGTGATCGGGTGGCCATCTTCGTGGGGTCGCAACACCTCGTTGACCTTGTCTCGAAGCTGGCGATTAAGTCGGTCTAGTGCATTGCTAATCAGTTCTCCCCAAAGCTTTACCTTAGTGTCTTCATCCACGATGTAGTCTAATGCCGCATTGACAATAAAGTCAACGTCTTCAAATATTTTCCTGGAGAAATCTTCCAGCAAACCTCTCCAAAGCTTGCACTGCTCCCGGAACAGTTCCCCAATTATAGAAGGGCTGTATGTGCCTGGAAGTTCACATCCCCGATTTCGCGTCATCAAGTCTTTCACTTCTCGCAAGTAATCCGTCCGTGAGACTTGTCTCTGATCACTTCTTGACGCTGTATCAACAACTTTTCTTGCTTGTCCGTTGATGCGCATTTCGTGGGAGAAATCGGTCAATGTGTTCTGAACCACGGCCCGGAGCCGCTTGCGATAGCCTTCGTCTTCGCGGGCATTCCCAAAGAACTTGTCTTGATAAATTCCGTCCTTGGCTTTAGTAATGAGATCCGAAAACTTGTGGCTGGCATTGAGTAAGTACTTGCGCTGCTCTGAGAGTGTACCACGAGGCGTGCCGAGCTTTTCGAGCCTGTTAGAACAATCGTCCAGTCCTCTCTGGATTTCTTCAAGGACTTCCGGCAGCTGATCCAGGATCTGGTCCTTAAGCACTTGGCTCAGCCTCGTACGTAGGCTTGCGGCACCTTTCTGGGACCGCGGTAGTCCAGCCCAAATACCCTGGTCGAAGAACTTCACCTCTGCTTGGTCGCGCTCCTCGTTGGTGGCATCCCTGGCTTTAAAGTCGCGGTTTCGCATGACATGCCATCCGAGCCGAAATTTGACGTCCCTATTCTGTACCAAGTCAAAGTAATCACGCTCACTTGCAGAGCCGACGTCAAGGGTATCCGGCTTTGTGACGAGGCCCAAGGTCCTGATACCGCGCACATCTATCTCCCGCGCGTGCTGAGTAACCTCCTGCAAGGCAAAGTTGCTCTGGGCCGAAACTACAGCGAGGATAATGCTCCGAGGATTCTTCATGTATGAGAGCACGAGCGATTGAACAATTGCAGCGTCTTGAGCCGACTGTTCCTTATTGCCAGCACGGAACAGGCCTGGCAGATCGACAATTGTTAAATGTGGTTGTGTTGGCCCGGACAGCTCAATACGAAGAACATCTTTGCAAAACGTTCTACCTCGATCAATGCCCACCCCCATGGCCTCCTTGGCTTCATCGATAAGGACGCCAATATTGTAATTATCTGGAATCTCGGTATGTTGGAATTGTTCAAGGCGCGCTTTTTCTTGATCTGGACGGTCAGGCCCAGGTGAGATGGTTACACGACATTTCTCCTCAGCATGGTCATCGGTGTGCCGTAGAATTAACTCCGTCGCGAATCTCGTACAGAGGCTGTCCTTAGTTGGGAATGACATGCCCGAGATAGCCTGCAGGACTGAGCTCTTGCCTGATGACTGATCTCCGCATACTACAATCTGAGGGAGGTTAACATAACGATTGATTCCCTTTGATCGCAGCCTGTCGATGATATCCATCAGCGTTTTATGGTCCTTAGACTGCAGCGGCATATTTCCTGTATGGCCAGCCATCTTAGAAGACTGAATGGATGCGAAAGAGGTTATTACGTATAACTGTCAACGCAGAAGCTCTGTACTATCAATCGCGATGAGAACAGGATGATTTGAACTCAAATATTGGGAGGAGCTTCACTTGCAGGTAGCTGACCTTCTTATTCCCCTCAGCTTAGAATCTCGTCATCAAGCCATTTAATGCAGGTTACCGTCTGCCCTACGGATGTACGCCCCGGCCACGTCCAATATGCACTTTTCCGACGCATGAGGCCAGCCTGCTTTGAAAATAATTGACTTATCACTTTTACTGCGGCATTAACAAGCGGGTAGATAACGATATATGTATTTAGATACCTGCCTAAAGTACCCATCGATTCTTTGCCTGGCCCCGAGCATACATACGCGGTTACCTACATGTAGGTAGGTACATGTAATTATCAACGCTTATATCTCTTTACCCTATAGGGTCAAAAAGGTGGTTGGTTGATTAGTGTTGGTTGTGTAAGAAGATTGTTGGTAGTCCATTGCAAGAGTCATTAGTTTGATTCCATCATAATAGAGTCCGTAGGCGGACGGTAAAGAAAAGGCGATAGAGCTATTATCTCAATAAAGCCGTAATCAATCTCCTCCCCGCTCCAAGCTGATAGGACCTCAAACGGGGATTTGGCTGGATTTTAGCTCCGAGATATCCTCACTTCTACGCTTCCCAGCCATGCGAGGTTCATGGACAGGGCTCGTTTGGAAGAACTTGCGATCATGCCTAATGATAGACTTACTATCTCTTAACTAAAGGAGACTCGTGGTCACTGGTCGGAGGTGGAAGATTTCTTTCATGATAAAGTATCTGTGATGTATTACAGGCATTGCCCAGAAAGTCGACTCGATTTAGCTATCTATCAACTACCCCTGCAGTTCAACATACCACCTAGCACTGTCTCCTTTTTCTTGCCGGCGATGGGGAAGGAAGGTCAGTCATAGTATCTCGCTTTCTTCTCCCCTTTTCGCGTTGTCACAGGGTCGCCCCAAGGGCGATTATCACAGGAGGTGTATAGTGACCGGCAATTTCTGCAAGAATCGAGTAATTAGTTAGGATCAAGCAAACGAGGCTTATCTGAAAGTCAAGTCCAAGGACTACTTACAATGCATTTAGGGGCCCAGAGACATAGATTGTGCGGATGGTTGCGAATCATCTCCGTCCGCTGAACCCGGAGTTGCTGCAGGTGTCGAAATGGACGGTCCAGGAGCCACAACGGGAGCCGCAGGAGATGGTGCGAAGGACAGCGGCGCAGGGAGCGCACCAGCAGCACCTTGACCACCCGGGGTACTGTCTGCGCAAGCGAGCTGGAAGATTTGGCTTGACTGGAATGCGGTTTGCAGGGTGGATCGAGCAGCTTCATCCTGCAAGCACTCCAGATTAGTGACATCCGTTCCAGGTTGGATGCCGTGTTGCAGCTCATGAATTATCAGCTGCTCCAGCTGCGGGTTGCTTCGGATCACCGCTCCGAGGACGTGGTCGGCTAGGGGCTTTCGGCCTTGTGGCCTAGGTCCCGGTCGCTTGACGGTGCCGTCGTGGGTACAGATCTTGTGGGTCCTGATGCAACGAGGGCATCGAGGTCGTTCGCCATCACAGGGCTGATGCTGCCTGCGGCATTGATCACAGGCCGTGCCCTTTGGTCTTCGCCTCTTCTGGGGTTGCGCCATGCTGGACGGAGCGATGGGCGGCGGCGGATAAAGAGTCGTCGGGGCGAAGTTGTTGATATTGCCCGGGATCATGCCACCATAAGGACCTGGAGGAGGAAGAGGTGCTCCTAGAGCGGTGGCTGAGATACCAGAGACTGGTTGCTGGGATGTGGTTGCATGAAGTTGGTAGGGTAATGCTCCGAAACCTTGTCCAATGACGATATTTGGGGGAATGAATCTGGCATTGGCTAGATTCGGGGGAGGTCTTTGAGGCACCAAGCTAACACTTGTAGCTGCATAAGGGAACCGCTGAGATTGGCCATACAAGTGTGGTGGCTGGTTGGTGCGGTTGCCATGAGGCGGGATGGGCGGCAGTTGACTCACATAACCTCCCGAGGAAGGTTGATTGGGAGGTTGATTGGGAGGTTGATTGGGAAGTTGATTGGGAGGTCGATTGGGAGGTCGATTGGGAAATTGTTGTCCGTCCATTTCGATTGACGATTTGGATTGCCGTCGATATCTGACGAGGTCAATTGAAAAGAAGTGTTAGCTAAGGTCCGGACGATGGGATGAATTGAGAGGGGGGAAGGGGGGAAATTGGACGGAGGCGAGTTGAGTAATATTCTGTTACCTTGACGAAGTTGCTAGTTACTATCTAGTCGAAAGAGTAATCAGGCCTTAACGGACTGACGGACTGTTGTCTTTTGAAGGATGCAGTTATTCATTGCGTGCAGGTGCTCAAATGATAAAGAATGATACACGTCGTTACGGGTATTTCGTCTTATATGCCACACCCACAGTGGCTATTATGGAAATACATTCAGCTAGGGAAGCTGTGTACGATTATACGATTAATACGCTCATAGCTCCTTCTCCCTTTTTATTAAGAAACTTCGTTATTCCCTCGAGATTAGTACTTCAAGTGTTGATACAATGTACCTAGAGAACTTAAGAGAAGGTAGATAGGTACCGAATACTTCTCATGATAGGCGTATTATATATACAACAGGCTGAGTTTATTCTCCTGCTTTTACCAGGTACCTAGACTTGGCCGAACCGGTTGATAGCATCTTGATATCGATCGCGTCTCGCCATTATACAACTGAAACGACCGTATATCAGACTCCGATATGAGTATATAGTTAAGTGTGGATTACATTACCTAGAGTGCAAACATACCTAGGTAGCTGTCGAAAATTGCAACCGTCTCGATATAAGGACCGCTGTGTATCACTTTATAATATCGACTTAGGTCAACCCCCATTAGTAACTATAGGGATGTAACACCCTGTGTACCTAAAGTCCGCACAATCTGGAATAGGTCGTGATCTTGTAGGTCTACCATTACATTCCATAGATAAGAGTTCACATCTGGGGCTACCTAGGTTAGATAGGTACATACGCAGAGAAATAGGGGTATCATGTACAAGGCCCCAATGACCTACGAAACACCAACATTACCTCTTGCGAGAAAATATAACGGAGTAATCAGGCCTAGAACTACTTAAATCAAGCTCTATTGTAGTCTTGAAAATAGCGTTGTTCGTTGAATCCCTGGCTATACATATGATAGGCGGTTGAGTTCTCTCGTAGAAGGTAAGCATACGCCTAGGGGGGAAAGACTGTACTTTATATAAAAAGGGAATACCTTCTAATAATGACACCATAAGAAGCAAGAACGCTGTTTCCTCAGGACTATATGAGCACAAACATCAGGTAGCGACTTCGTTGCTGGGACGTCGAAGGTGTGTTCGGCGAATAATTTCTAAAAGCATGGTCACTAACAAAACCACTACGTACCTAGGAGGTACCTAACCTTCAAAACTGCTGTACATTTTCCAACGCTGAGAAAGTAATCACCGGGTATTTCAAATACGTACCTAAAATATATACCTACGATAATAGGCTTCCAAAATAATAACTAATATTGAGATAGAATTAAAATCATTGTGGTGAGGTCTACTAACAATATTTGTACAGGGAGTATGTATGGGAAGTACCTATACCAGTGACTTTATCTTTGACTGCATACCTAATGTGTATTCAAATGTTTACAAGCACCACTGGTTGGGTACCTAAAACATGGCGGGCCAGATTTGCGAATATTGATTGGTCGCCGCCCTAGAGGAATACTGCCGCCTGGCTGATTCCAGCCCGCACACCGCCCCCACAATTCACATAAATAACCAGCTTCCGTCCCGTTTCTCACCTGAAGATTTCCTTTCTTCTTCATACTTACCTTGGGAGGAGCGCCCTCGCTCAAGAAAGAGGGTTCTCAAAGGGGGAGACCTGCATTGCACATCGTGGTGTCGACCCTTTTCTATTATCCTTCTGGATCGTAGTTCCCGCAATTTTTGCTGTCCTCAACTTCGTTTTCGTTATGATCGGTGCCTTGAGCATCGCCATAAAGAAGACATTCGGTTACATTCTTGGTCTTCATGGTCGACGGGGTTTGTCCCTTGGATATTAAAATTATGCTGTCTGTCCCTTGGAGCCATTGATCGTGAAGCTGTTCATTTCTATATCTGTCATCTATAAATTCAATTTTGGTATCTTCGGATTCGGTATTGTTTCCCGGCTCTAGATGAAGCTTCACAATACACTCTTGTTCACAAAGTTCTAAGAGCGAACTTTGTATTACTTCGACGTCTGGCTCTACCGTTTCCCCCAGCTTGGGGACTTTGCTGGTTTCAGTAGGAAGATCTGGTCAATCAAGTGAAGTATCTCCATGAACAGATCTCGCCCTCCTCGCATCCCTGGGCAAGCCAAAGAATATGACGAAAGCGCTTTCGCGTCACCTAGAGGCAGTGTAATATCAGGAATGCGATGGAAGCCGTCATACGCAAGCACAGAGGATACGCTACCTATGTATGAAACATAAGAATAACTAAAGATGGAGTCACAATGTGACTCTTCAGGATACTACACTTGATCTAAGCTAAAAGGCTACCGAAAATTTAACCAATTATGCACTATTTAATTGATCGGCGTCGAGTGGCTTTCTAGGTAACTACTATTCGTTGGGAGCAGTGAGGCTAGGTGTTTGTGGCTGAATTAGTCATCGCTGCGGTAATTGGAGGTTGCAAAATGTTACCGCAAATCAATTGAAGCTTCGCCCTAACTTCATAGTTCCCTGTTAGCTTCCAGCGGCGCATACGTTCAGCCTCACTAATGTTCTATTCCTACCCCAATCCATGACCGAAACTTTGATCCAGACTTCACTCGCCTCGAACCTTTCAGCTTGCATTGATCAGGCCGCTAGTAGGTTTCAGTCTACATATTCCATCATGGGCTATGACAAATCCCCGATAGACGACCGACGAGGCTCACGGAGTGATGGCGAAGATGCTTACGAGCGCGATGGGCGGAGCCGAACTTCGCGTCGCGACGATCGCAGAAGAGACAGGTCTCGAGACAGGTCCGGAAATAGAAAACGCCACCGACGCTCAAGGTCTCCCGGCGATGAGCGACGGCGCAGGTCGACTTCCCGAGACCGTGACCGTGACCATGACCACCACAAAAGAAGCGAACCGAGGCGGAGGCGTTCACGCGACCATGATAGACATAGTGAGAGAAGTTCATACCGCCGCCGAACACGAGACAATGACTATGACGACGACCGAGACGGAAGTGGCAAACAAATAGTGAAGCGAAGTGGTCCGCTGCCATCCCAGGCTGATTCCTTTGCTATTACCCAAGGCGAAGAGCCGCCAAAGCCGAAAGAGAAGCCCAACTACGGGAATACGGGCGCATTAGCTGCTGCCTCGAATTCGATTGTTCAATCGGATGGCTCTAAGATAGTGCTCAAGTACCACGAGCCGCCCGAAGCCCGCAAGGCGTCACCGAAAGACCAATGGAAATTGTTTGTCTTCAAGGGAGAAGATATTATTGATACTGTACCTCTTAGCAGTCGCAGCTGCTGGCTAGTCGGCAGAGAGGTGGCAGTGGTGGATCTTCCTGCCGAGCACCCCAGCATCAGCAAACAACATGCCGTCATACAATTCCGGTACATTGAGAAGCGCAACGAGTACGGCGACAAGATTGGTAAAGTGAAGCCATATCTAATCGATCTAGAAAGCGCCAATGGAACTATGCTCAACGGGAAAAAGGTACCAGAGAGCAGATATTTGGAACTTAGAGACAAGGACATGATCCAGTTCGGTCAGAGCACTCGGGAATACGTCCTAGTGCTTGCCCCCAAAGACTAGAGCATGGAGATACGTCCGAACAAAGAACATCGTCCCTCGTTCCAATCCCGTGTTGTATCCTTACTGTAACGCTACACGGTGCAACCTTTCTGTGTGCGCCTGGCCTGACGGCTCACATAGTCACAACACTCCTTCGGAGAGTGTCGCTTATAAAGCAGGCCCTGGATTATCTACCTCATGGTTTCAATGCCATCTCCAACATCGATGTGATACGAATTGACATTCTGCCGTCGCTCTCCGAGACCGCCTTACATCTTTCCCGGTGGGATACCAAAAGGCTACCGTCGGCATGAGTTGATGAGGCAGTGTCTTTATTGACGTACCACACCCAAGCTCGTCCCTAGTGAAGCTAGTTAATCTATCACTTGCTGGATTAAGGCTTCGAGATGGTTCTTGAGGTTGGAAAGAATTTTCTCGGCAATCACGGGTCTGTCTTAGCATGCGAGTGATGGTTCGGAGCACCGTTTCACAGGGAGTATAAGTGACATTTCACAGTGATACCTCACTTCTAAAGTGCCATGTCTCAGGATACAGGAACCAACAGTTCATGTATCTACGCCGGAGAGTCGGGCTGTGTTCGGGTGGGTGTGCCTGGAAGATGGGACTGTGATAAATTGGCGAGGAAGGTGACGGTTGATTGGTCGTGCTCTAACCGCCTATCCAGTATAGATTCTCTAACCCCTTGCATGATGGAAGCCAGAATTCCGATTCTGCACACGAGAACTAGGGACAAGTTCCAATGTTACACACACTCGATAGATAGTCCCATATCGTGATTCATCACAGAGAATCAAGTGGACTGAGTCCCGGATAGCGATTAGATTTTTTAGATAATGCAACCTCAATTTATATCCATGTGAAATGTTTCGTACTCGAGACATGTGAAATTCCCAAAAACTTTCATATATTGATATCTCATTAGGTAACCCTCGATTCTGTGATCGTGATGTAGTACTGTAGTGTATAATTATTGAAAATACTCCCTCAAGATTTGACTAGGGTGCCCAAGCTAAAAGTGGATCACATCTGTCTGTCATGCAGCGTTATCGTACTTCCCGACTAACGTACGAATAAGCTGCGCGTGTGCAGGCGGGAAGCTGTACTGCGCCGCAGAAAAGGAAGTTTAAATTTATAATGCTTTTATGCAGGTACCTTCATGGATGTTAGTGCGTAAGTTATAATGATTTGATTCCTAGCGCCTCTAAATATGAGTAATACCCTTCACAGCCATCATGGCTTCATAATATCGCTCACGTCCCAACATGAAATGAAGTAGGCGTGTTCTAATGCTGCCTAGTATCTAAGCTCGCCCTATATCGGAGTAACTTTCGGTACGTTCCCAAGGTTGTCACAATCCACTACATTTAAGTTTTGTGCAGATGTTTTTTGAGTTAAGCTTTAGCTTGATGCCGTATCCGTGGGACAAGTCTAAATGATTTTGGTATGTACTAGGGTTACTAGGTTCTAAGGTTGGCAGCCTTGGAGAAAGATCCGATTCTAACCAACCAACATCACTGTGATGGATACAATTTATCCACCCAATCAATGGCGTTTCCAGCTGATGTTTCGGGTCTCGCTGGACTCGACCAACGCAATACGATCTAGTTGACGTCAACTTCCTGACATACCATCCATCATACCGATTTGACTTAAAACCAGGTACCCAACTTAGGGCTGCCAGGGGACATTACTCTATTCTTACACATTGAAGGAAGTGCCGAATCTCACTGCGCCTCTCTAGGCCCCCCAGATCATGATCCTTGTCTTATGCTGCCCGCCCGTCTTACCGCATCATCCCGCCTAATTTAGTTCTTACTTACCATAGTACGCTATTATGTATAGGACATGGGTGGTGTGGGGTAAGCCTATGACTTAAAGCCATAGCACTGAGCCTACTGAGCCTCAGTGAGGGACACTGAACCAGCTGACGACTCTAGAACACGGCCCCGTGATGTTGCATCTATTTCCTCCCTTCAACTTTGTGCACCCTTCTCCCCCATCACTCTCGATACGATGTGACCTGTTCTACCAACCCTAAAACTTTTGCCTCAACGAAGCTTTGCACTGTTCAATCATCCGACCTTCCGATCTTCAGCCAGGGCAACGTTGTGTTGATAGCACATGGAGAGTAACTTGGCCGTATGGTCAGGCTGGCCTGAAGACTACCTCCCTATCTAACCTTTTTCTTATGACTCTTCCAAGTATTCTGTGTACATCCAAGAACTCTAATGCCTCCCTATGCTTATTTACGTTTCCGTCGCCTCTTGTCACGCGCGACGTCAACCGCAGTAAAATCAAACCCTCCTTTATAAGAGAACCATACATTCCGCGTACCTCTCTCACGCTTAGATCTACCATAAAGGGTTATAATACTGGACCGAGTCCTATCGCCTTACTCACAAGTAAGCATGGTAAGTTGATGCCTGTTTTCATCTTGCCTGATATGTAGTCTGAATGTGTTGGAGCTTGGTAACACTTCGTCTCTACTACGCTTCAAACTACTATTCATGTGCGTGTCGTTCCCCTCTCCTATGATTCCTATTATGGGAATCATTCGTTATATTCGCATTCTAGGTGTACACCAAATCATTAAAGACTGGACGACCACACTCCTCTCCGCAATCATGAGTAGTTTGCTAAACTCGACGCGTCTGCAGGGCTCGATCAATAAACAAATCTCGCGGTACGAGACAACGGCAGTTTACACCCATCCCGACGCAAAGGTCGACATCGTTCTTGTTCACGGTCTAAATGGCGACCCGGAGAAGACGTGGACGTCCAAAAATGGCGTCTTCTGGCCCGCCGACCTACTCCCAACCTCTTTAAGAGATGCCCGTGCGAATGTCCTCGTATACGGATACAATGCCGACGTGTACTCAAAGAAGCATGGGTCAAACCCAAGTGACAACTTCATATACATGCACGCGCAGACCTTAGTAACGTCCCTTACCCATTACCGAAAGGATGAGCAGTCGTCCCACAATCCAATAATATGGGTGTGTCACAGCCTCGGTGGGATTCTGGTTAAGCGCGCGTTGCTATATTCCAATGATTTAAGAGCTTCCCAACACGAGGACTACCGATCAATATATGTTTCTACATATGGAATCATCTTCCTCGGCACACCACACACAGGCTCGGACATAGCGGCATGGGGTACAATGTTGCAGGCTATGTCAGATGCCGTGGTCCCCAGGACGTTCTTCCAATCCGAATCAGTGCTGCTAAAGACGCTGAAGAGAGATAATGAAACGCTACAAAACATCAATAGTCATTTCCTCGACATTTATCAACGCTTTAAGATTCTTATGGCGCATGAGAACCACAAGACGGATCTAAAGGGGACCAGGTCGTTGATAGTTGACTCACAATCCGCTAGCCCCCAGCTGCCGGGCGTGACGTACTACGCCATCGAAGCAACACACTCCGGCATGTGTAAGTTCGAGAGTAGGAATGCGCCGGGATATCGGACTGTGGCTACAGCCATTAGGGATTGGGTACTCGACGCACCAGACGTTATCGCCACAAGATGGAGAGTAGAAGATGATGAAAAATTAGCAAGGGCGAAGCACGAGATAGAGGAAAGGATGAAACCATGGGTATGTTCCTAATTCGAATTCAAACACCCTGATAATAATGCTAACTTCAATCAGCTTGACTCGCAACGAATCCAGGCTAGCCGAGGATCAAGTAGGTCACCAGCATTGCCCTTTTTAGAAAATAGTTCAGTTCATTCACATGATCGGTCCTTGGGGAGCTCATTGTTCGAGGACGTTTTACTTCCTTTCGAGATAGAGGAGATCGATGATCATTTACGAGAGAGTATTAGACGCTGATGACCGAGGAGCCGTGGCTGATTGTTTTCGTTTCTGTAGTTCCGCAGCAAAATAATGATACTACTTTGCCTTCACCACAAGAACCTTCGAAGATCGATCATCAATCTAGACCGCTCATTACTGGCCCGGCAACGCCCATCCAGCCATCGGAAGAAGAGTACTTTCCATCCCAACAGTCTAAATCTGAGCATGACCCATCTGACGAACCCATATTCGTCAAGCCGACCGTCTTCCGTCCCAACACGTATTTCAAGGGACGGGACAAAGAATTGAAATTACTGCACAAAATTTTAATGGATCGTAAAAGAAGGTCAGTAGGGACATCATCCGTTCTAATTCAGAGCATGCCTGGTGGCGGTAAGACCCATCTAGCACGGCAATATGTTTTCCAGCACAAGTATGAATACCCTGGTGGTATCTTCTGGATTAGGGCAAAGTCTCTAGAGGAGCTTGACTACGGCTACTGGGACATCGCGAAGACAGTAGGCCTCAGTGAGGTGCAGCATCTCGATAAAAGTGGGTTTATTGACACCGGCAAAATGGTAAAAGCTGTTCAAGACTGGCTGAGCAGGAACGATAACTGGCTGCTTATCCTCGATGGCATTCATTTTGATCTGCCAGGTCTTCAACACTATATCCCATTCGCTAGGAACACTAGCATCATATATACGTCAACGGAGCGGACACCTGGCGAAGACTATCAATTTGATAATCCTCAGGTTATTGCACTAGATCCACTATCGAAGCAAGAAGCTCAAGAATTGCTCTTTGAGGAGATGGGCAAGAAGAAACCATATACACAAGACGACCTGAAACGAGCCGAAGACCTCGTTGAACTGATGGACCGTTTACCTCTTATGATCCACGTTGCAGCACTACACCTGAAGGCTACTAGAGAGCCGCTTGCCAAGTATTTGCGATCATACCGAAGCCGGCCGAAGGTAGGTAATCTGCCAGCGTACCGTGCGGTCCGTGAACAACTTGAGCATAGGGGCGCCAGCGCTGCACTAAACTTGATGTCCTTACTATCTTTCTTCGGCACTCATGTCCCTGTCGAGATGATAGTACTAGGTATGTTCGAAAAGCAGCCGAAGTCGAGTTTATTCGTGCTGACAATCATACAGGTGCAAAAGCGTTAGATAAGAGAACTCCCGTTAAATCCGCCGATCCCGAAACACGGAGGTATTCTCTGAATAACACGTTCAAGATACTCATTGCCTTCGCTCTCGTTGAGAGAAATGAGAATACCGAAGCCTCGTCGGCCAGTTCGCGTAGTACACGGAGTGTCGACATGGGTCAGGACAGCCTTGATATACTCCGGATTCACGGGATTGTTCAAGCATTTTTCGTCGACGTCCTTGCCGATGAGAAGCAAGCTGCTTTCTGGTTAGAACGAGCCGTCTGCGTCTTTTGTAAGGCATTTGATGTGAGCGACCACCGAATTGAAGATGATCCTCAAACAGGAGTACCCGAAGACTTCCGCAGGCTTCTCATTCACGGCGAACGATTGTTAGCTCATATTGATCGCTTCGAAAGAAGGTATCCTGATCTCGCTGAGGCTCGGGAGTTGGTCGAATCCCGCTTGAGCACTATTGGCAAGCGGATTGATCAACTTACTAAACGGGTCACAGAAGCCTCTAGCCAGGGTTCTGCAGCAGCAATCGTTTCTGTATTTGAGCGAACGAACAGCTTATCTGAAGGGGACTCGGAGACACCTCCAAGCAACAGCAGTTTAGCTGAACCTTGGATACTATACGAAGATGGTCCCCCATTAGAATCTCCAGTGATCTATAATTCTCCAGACCACAACCCTTACCACTGGCATGTTACTTTCCCGCATGACGAACCATATGACGACATAGATTATTCGAGAACAGTTACGCCAAAAATGGCACCGACCGAGGTCTTTGAATCCATGTCTATGCCGGACGATGACGAAGTAACCCGCAAGGTCTTTGGACCCAATCATCGCACTATCAAGCGACACGCCTCGCGACGCTACCGTGATCGTGCTGGTTCTTGGAGAGCCGCTTCTCAAATACTCAGCGACCCCCGAGTAAGCATTAGTCGTGAGACGGCGAAGGGCTTCATCAATGCAGCAACAATTCAGGAAACGACAAGACCTCGTTCATCTACGGACAGCATGTCATCGGAAGCGACAAAGGCACAATTAACTCTAGACAAGATTAGCAGAGGATCACCTTCAGTGCAGCCTAGAAGTGTCGAGAGCAATAGCGACTCTCTCAGCGAGACTGCTCCAACCATACGTCCAAGACTAATAGCCGGGAGGCCATCATACGCCGATGCGAAGACCGAGGCTGCTGTTGGAGATGATTATCCCATGTCAGTCACGTTCTCTAGCCCTACACCATCGTCGAACTCGGGTGCTGCAGCAATCCTGAAACGCAGAGAGCATGATCATGCCGTATCACTTGAAGGCCTGGTTCCTGTCAAAGTCTCTAGCCCTTTATCCGCGGCTCCACTCACTACTACATCGCCGCCGTCGCCAAGCCCGCCAGCGACACAACAGCCGTCATTTTTAGAAGCCGACAAGACTGAGGGTGTGCTGAAACCACCTTCACGACCGGCTTCAGGTTCACCTTCAAGATCACCCTCAAATTCACCAGCGAGCCGACCTTCAAGACCATCTTCAAGGCCGACGTCCATGGTTTTGTCGAGATCAGCTCAATCTAGTCCATCTCATCCCACGGGCCCATTCCCGCCGCCACCAATTCCAATTGAAATCAATACCACTAGCAGTCTACGCTCGCCGCCTTCTCCAGGTTCTCATCACTGGGACACTTACGCTCGACCACCCCAGCAATCCATAGACGAAGACGACGAGTACCACACCATGGCACACTCCCTCCCATCAATTCGACCGCACACCACACTCCCGTACCCACAAAACCCGCCCGAGGGCTTCCTCTCATCAGACCACCCACCCCCATGGGTCGCGTCGGCCACAACTCCTAACCTACACCCGCAAGGCTACTCCAGCCAACCCATGTCCCGCGACCCCAGTCACCAATCGAGCCACAGCTACGGCTCCAACCACTCGCTCCCGCGCACCGCCTCCCCGCTCGCCGCCCACAGCTCATCCCCCGGCTCGCAGATAATGCAGCGTCCGCACTCCCGCCGCCCCAGCGTAGTCGAGACAGAGCCGAGCCCCCGCCTCGACGCCCTCGAGCTCGAGCCCGTCGTCACCAGCTACTCGCTGTACAACGAGGCGTCGCGCGGGCGCCGCCGCCGCGCCGCTTCGGGGACCCTGCTCCGGGCCGCGGACGCGTCGAATTTGAATCTGCTGGCGAGATTCAGGCCTAAGAGGCGGAATAGCGATGGTCGTCGACATAGATCTGCGAATGGCCGGCTGGGCCATTTCGGGAGGGGTTCGAGGGCGACTTTGAGTTCGGAGGTGGATAGCGCCGCGGGTGCCGGGGCGGCGGCGGAGCCTATGTCGCGATCCGGGTCGGGAGGAATTCGACTTGCGGATGGGAGGGTTGTGGAGTTCGGGTCGCCGCCGTTGGGGGGTGAGGATGTTTCGGGTGGAGCGAAGTCGGGGTCGGGTCGTGCTGGTGCGAGTGGCGGGGATGCGAATGGAAGTCCTATTGCTTCGGGCAGTCCTACGACAAGGATGTCTAGGTTCAGTCCCCAGAGACTTAGTAGGAGAGGGAGGACTGGGAGTGGTAGGAGCGAGGAGCCTGCTGCGTCTGATGTGGGGCTGGGGATCCAACAACCGCCAAGGCGGTCCCCGTGATGCCTTGAAGATTGGAAGATATGTATATATTGTTAGAAGTTGACGTGGAGATACCCCGTTCGTTCATTACTATTAGGGTCAGGTTGTATATACACAAGTGTGCGAATGCCTTTCAGACTGGAAAAGAAGAAAACCAAATGTCTTGCATTACCAAGAGTTATTATATACCTACACAGCATTACGGCGAATGAAAAAGGGAATCAGGTGTGGTAAGGGTGATGAGAAAGTGGTATGATTGATGCTGAAGTGGCTGTTGGGGGAGGTTGACGACTAGTGTGCATGCATTATTTAGTGTACAATACAATACTATTTTGACAATATCATAGCATGGAAGAGAAGTCAGAATGCAGTCTGCAGTGACACATACATTGACTGTCCAGCCAGAGTTCCCGGGGGCAACTATGAGGAGCCGCTGACCCCAAACTTGGAAGTCGACAAGGGCACATCAGTCACTTTCCACGATCGAGGTGCACCGGAGTCCAATAATACAATACCGTCAATGACTTCCTACGCTATTGACAACAACCGAATTGGCGTATATATTATCCACTTATGAGATCTAGTCATGCTTGTCCCTTGCATTGTCTTGGTCGATACCTAGGTACACTTTAGATATCAGCAACAAGTAGGTATTGGAAGAACTCTTAGGGACAGCTTACATGGCGATCCACCCAGAGATATCGAATGCCCCGATGGACAATGCTGCGGATATTGCGTCGTCCGCCACTCGCGAATAAGTCAACGTCGATGATTTCGTAGAACTCATCAATTGCGAACTCCAAACGTACGAAAGCGCTGAATATTGGCAATTATGAGGAGCTCTAATGATGCCTCCATCGGGTGCTTCGCAGTCAATCACGCGAAGACCGTGGATTGATATCTTTTCGCGGAACACAATGATACCGTTCTTTTGTTTGCAATGATTGAGGCACTCACTCATCAGTGTAAGATCAGCAGAATTCGTTCTAACGCATCGTATACCAATATCATGATACTATCCCAAACCGAATGGACCGAGAACACCCCACTTCTAATATCCTAGGTAAGTCATACAGGGGGTTCATAAAATCTTTGTGATATATTCCAAGGAGGCTATTATCCTTCAAGGTACTGGCGGGATCAGATTTGAGGAAATACAATAGGTAATCTGCGCCAAGAATATTTCAAAGAACAATGCCGATGATCCAGAGAAGATAGCTTTACGATAGAGATCATCCTGCAAATTCGACAAGTAGATGACCGAAGCGACTCGCGAGACTCATTTATGTACCTAGAATAAATAGTTCACTAACCCTTGTACCACCTCATCCCACTTGGCCGAGCGGCACCGCTTGCAGATATCATCTAGGTACGCTACTTATTCACCAGTAAACCTTACTATGCTCGACCGAGTCATTGGAATTTAGGCCAATATCCCTAGTGCCTTCTTCCAAAGATGTCGAGGGTTGCTCACACATAATATGCAAGTGACTTGGAGAAGAAATTGACGTTCTAATCAAAATACTGATGTGAAACTCAAGAGAGATGAAAGAAAATGGTAAGGGACGAGCAAGGCTAGTTGTTCACGGATTGCCTATAAGACCAGCCTCGGGCCAATATGACAGGAGATACGTATTCCCTAGAGACCTTATTGTGAAGCGAACATAGACATATGAAAAGCTACTGGCTTGCAGGCCCTCTTCTCCAAATCACTACAGGTTCTCTAGGAAGACGACTGCGAAATATCAGTGAACTACTTGGCATTTCACTTGAAGGGCAGCCAAGCAGTAGCTAAATCAAGTAACGGGAAAGCAATGCTGTGCAATCCGATTTATGAAGTCACAGCTGAATATAAATCAATGTGCCAACAGCCCCGTCTCCCGTCCTTCACCTGAGCCTCCCACCCGCGTAGCGCAGGGCAGATAACAAGGCGTCGAAGGACGGGAGGGCAAACGGTCAATTCGCATAGAATCCGAACCAACCCAAGCCCCCTCCCAGAAAGAACCCTCCTGGGACCATTGGCGCGTATCATGTATAAAAGCAATGATACGTGGGACACTCGAGAAAATCAGAGCGCCCATTTGATGTACCGCATGGATTACAGAGCTTCAAGGAAGGATCTCGCCTTGTGCTCCACCTTGCCGCGCGGAAAAGGGGAAATGTATATAAAAGAGTCAACTAGGTCTGCTGGGTTGGGGAACTTAGGTGAGGCAGTGTATGAGGATATGGGTGGCCAGAAGAGGAAAAGGGAAATCGATAAAGACGGAAGCAAAACAAGAGTCTGATTAAGATTCGTAATTTGGTGCCTCTCGCGAGGCTTTTTCAATCCTAAACTCCCCTCGTGTTAGCATAAGGTATCATACATCAATTCCCGCCCTAATCCTCCCTAAGTTCTCTCGGCATAGAACAAGTCGAAAGGCGGAATGCCGCTACGAGTCGAAGATGACCTTCTTGCGACCTCTTCCTCGGCCGCTATCAAGGGCGTCCAGCTCGCGGTCGATTTCCATTATATCCAGCATCTCAACCTCGACATCTCTGTCATCTTCTTCCTGCTGCTCTACATCAGCAGCAGCATTCAAACTGTCCGCAAATTCGAAGCCGGTTCGTGGTCTTGAGGGCAATTCTAGTGGTTTCCGCTCGGTTTCTGTTTGCGTTACATCTTCAGTCGATGCCGTTCGGTCGAATGCTCCTCCCAAGCCCGGTCTCGAGAGCTTTCTTCTAGGGCCGACAGATAAGTTGAAAGCAACACTGCTCGGCTGTTCTGGCCGGGGGTAGACAACGATGGCGCTGCTCTGCCTCGTTCGCCCGCCTAATCCTTTTCGGCGACCAACGACTCCGCCGATCCGAGTCCCAACCACCGTGTCGCTTTCCCGCACAATCACTAGGCGGGTCTCACCACACACCACTAACTCGACAGGCAAGCCCTCATTACCCGATGAGCCGAGGCCGCCGTTCTCGACGAAGCGAACAATGGTATTAACACCAGTGCAACGTTCGCCCATTAATCCAACACTCAAATCGCTTAGTCGGACCATACGGGTAGGCTGTGCTCCACTGAACAGGTTCACACCACCGCCGGCACCCCGACGAATTTGCGCGTCCCAAAACTTAAGAACACCGGGGATGACAAAAATATATTCAGCACTGCCGATCCATAAGGCGACACTTTCATCGTTTGTTGTTGTTGTGTTAGCAGGCAAGGGGGTTACCACTATGCCCCCCTTGACAGGGGCGAGACGTTCGGGTCCGCTGGAAGTCGACAGAGCATCGCGTCTAGAATGGGGAGTCATGGGCACGAAATCAGAACCGCCGCCAGAGACACGTTGGGAGGCAGGATTTCGTAGAGGGCTTGTGCCTTCGACATATCCGGATATGTTAAATTCCGTCAATGCGTCACCACGAATACCAGAGCCAGGCTTGCCAAACAGAGCAGGCCCCTGCGGTGATACGCCATCGATATCCCAAATACCCCATTGGCCATCCGCGAGAAGGACGAAGATGGCTCGGCCATGAGCAATCCAAGATGCTGCAAGTATGGGTTTTCGCGACGAAGAGGGTCGGGCAAATGGTGCGTAGAAAGATACGAGCCATGAGCCTTGTGAAGGGAATGGGCCGTCAGAGTCGTCGGGTGGCATGGAAGCAAGTACGTAGTCGTATATTCTGACAGCATCGGGTGATGCGTTACATAGTAGTTGGGTTGAGTGAGTCGGGTTGAAGGAGATAGAGGTTAGTGGCCTCGATAGAAATTCGGTTTGGAATGGCTCGACACGTTGACCTGTCTTGGAAGAATCCTCCAAGGGCACATCCCATAGTCGTAGAGCACCGGAAGCCTCAGGCGAGTGTGCAGCCACGACAACGCGAGGTAGTGCTCTAGATTCTGAGCGCGATCGATCGCTCGACTTGCTGCCGTCCAAAATTGTCTTTGACCTAATAAGGGTTATAGCTAGGCTATCGCTGCCTTTTAGTTGGCCGGTAAGTAGAGTCATCGTCTCGCCCCACTTGCCGTTGCCAGCCTTTCCGGCCAGGAGACTCTCCTGAAGCTCTGGCCGTGCCTTGCTTAGGGGAGACGGAGGGACAAGCGGTAGGGTGATGAGAAAGACTTCGCGAGTCGCGCACGAAGCAGCAAACACCATTCTATCCCTCAAGATCTCCGTACCTCCCCAAGCTGCATCTTCCGCCGTACATGGCGTTAAAGGCAACGCTGCGACATGGTGAACAGCAGTGCCGAATTCAAGATCAAGCGTTTGCGTGATTTCGGGATACGGATCATCCTCATCAAGGTCATCCTCAAACTGTGGTTGATTGACGAACGATTCTCCCATTCCCACGGGTGCAGCGTCTTCGTCGTCCGAATCAATGATCATCACAGCATCCACCGAAGGCTTGCCATTTTGCTTAGCAGCAGGGTCGCGCTCGGCATCCTTGTTAACCTCGGGTTTGAACTTTCGTCCACCGCGCCATATTATCGTTATGCCATTCTCATGGCCATATATGAGGATCGTTGCGCCTTGTGGGGAGAGGACAGGGTAGGTCTGGACAGTATGGATGCGTCTAGGAAGGTTATATCTGCGAAGCACAACAGTTAGCCAAAAGCAGTTCAGCGCTCTCTACACAAGATACATACGTGTATTGAGTATTCTGCGCAGTGCGGCGGACACGAGGTACCGTAGTTGCAGCCATCGTGATGGCGGGCAGAGCTTCAAATGAAGCTGGCCCAGATGAACTAAGGGTTGTTGACAGTGAAAGGCAGGTCAAAAAAGAGATGTGGGCACAGGCTCACTTAAGGATTGTGTTATCAAAGGACCTTCCAACAACTATGCACTGTCCTGGACGGAAGACCAATGGAAGAATAAAGCGATGGTCAACAAAATTGAATGGGCGTCGGGACTGGAATGGTACATAGTCGCGACTTTGCCAATTGACTAACGCGACAGGCATGGAAACCTCGAGAGCACGTGATGAGAAAGAAGCACTGACCATCTTATGTACCTACCACCTAATTGACTTTAAACATTGAAGGTACATATAATAACCGTTTAACCGTTTGCGGCAGATTACATAACTTACCACCAGCCATCATGGAAGGTCATTGCAAAAGCGCATCGTCATCAGACCTCAGGTGGATATCGCAGGCTCATTATATAAGAGCTGTCAGGCGGTTAAAATAATTCCCCTCATAACCGTCGAAAGACACGCTGACTCTACGCGAGACCCCTATGATATCCATTCCCACCGTTTCAGAGTCGACGATCTCGGCGTCATTCTCTCAGGGTCTAGCAGCCGATCATCATTGGCACTCGGTTGCTGCATGCCGAGAACACCCAGGAAGATCGCCAGGAGGCAGCCTGAACCGGGTTGAACTTCAGCATGATAGCCTAACGAGCGACTGACCGAATCTGGGGTTAAACGAATGGATTGATTGTTTGTTTGGCGCTTAGAAAAAAAAACTGGTTAATTGTTACCCCAGATTATTCAACGTGATACACTATGACTCGTCAGTCAATTGTAGCTGTCCATTGTTTCACAAAATCAACTGTTTGTCTCAATGGTCGTCGCTCAACGGCCGTTGGCGTGCTTCATAAACTGTTTCCATTTTGATTATCCTGACCACATACAGTCAAGCAGTGTAATACAAACATGTATACGTCACATAAGACGATTAATGGGCATGATACTTCCAAAGCAAAGACATCCACGAGGAAGTGCCTAGCCACTTGGACTATCTGAATAATATACAGCAAAGTCCCTTACATGACCACTGATGCCTAATCCTCTCTATCACAACTCTTCGCACGCAAGTCAATGTGGTATTCCCGCTCAAACCCCCCAAAGTCCATGGCAAAATTTTCGGCTTGGTCTTCTATTAACTATCTCACGTAGAAAGTGGTTAAGGTGCAAATCCTCTCATAGTGATTTGCTTCCACTCTCGCCCCCATCCATCGGGCCCGGGCCCTAGTAGATCTCGTGAGAAATTCTGAACTTGATGTCGAACTGCATATCGCGACGCGGCCAGTCAACAATGTGCAAAAGGAAAAGGAGAGGACGGCGTAGGAGATTTTCATCGGTAGTCTAAGCCGATGCTAACGCCCTATATTGTGACCTAATGTTTATTGTTCCATACACCTCAATACATATAACGCCTGGGATCGTCGGGTATGATCGATCATCCAATGACGAATGGCCACCATGAAACGCCGTCAATGCCGATATGAATAAAAAGTGTTACAAGCGGAAGTCGTTCATCGTGATATTTGCGACGGGGGTTTTCAAGCATTGGTAACCTAAAAAAACAAGTTAGACTGTAGCCATCTCAGATTCCATTTCACTATTACGCACCCTCAGAATTCTCCGCGAGTAATCTTGGTTGTCGGCAATGCTGCCGTCGCTCATTCGTCGGTTCATAACAGGATCGAGACGAGAGTCGGACATTGAGAGGCCACCACTGCTACTAGGAGGCTTTCCGCCACTAATGAACGCGTTGACAGCAGCATTTCGTCGGTGTTCCTCTTCGATCTCGGCATTCCTCTTTCGGCGCATCCAGAAAAAGCCTCCTCCGATGATGGCAGATACAGCAACAACACCGACAACGACACCAGCGGCAATTCCAGCAACGTTAGGGCCACTCTTGTTAGCATCGGGATCACTCGAAGCGGTAATTGTCTCGATCGTATCTATTATATCGTCAGCGCGAGATGACCAGATGATGAGCTGTGCAAATAGACTAACCAGAAGTGCTCGCTGGCGCGTTTGAAGCTGAACTGGTCTTCGATGCTCCGGCACTAGAAGAGCTGGAAGAACCGGGTTCTGATGCTTCACCGACAGATACTCTCTTTCCGGTATTGTAGACTGTGTAAGTATCGAGGCCACCACCTAAAAGACGAGTTAGCTACGCATGCGATGGAGACGGAATGATTACATACAGGCATCGTCGCCATAACCAGGGCAAGGTTCAGTGCATTGGTCGTCATCGACAAGGTCGGCTTTGTTAGGATACTCATCACCGCACCAGCAATCGTACGAGTTCGAAGCACCTGCAACGTAGCCGTTCTTGCGGCAAAATCCCGCACATGCACCTTGCGAGTTGAAGTTGTCTGTGTTCAATTTCTTCATCGTTCCGACTGATTTGTAACATCCGTGGACTGTATCGGTGCCTACTATTGGGTCTTGCGGCGCCTTTTCCTTGGTGGCAGTAGACACTGAAGCAAGGGCCAGGACGGCCAGTACGGTGAATTGACGAATCGACATGGTGTTCGAAAAGATGTGCTGTGCGAAATAAATCGAAAGGTACCGACGTTAATGAAATGGAGGGAAGGCCCAATTCTCTAACCCGATCAACGACCAGAGAGTAAGAATTAGTGTAGTGTAGATTTAATCTCCTCTAGGGAGCGAGTCGCAAATATCCGTGTCGTATATCGTAGTCTCACTTTTCATCAACCAACACGGCTTCGGATAGTCCAGGTCGCGGTCACGCGGCCAAAATCATGTAGACGGGGATGATATGCCCTTTGATAGCGATGGTTCCTCGCCGGCTGTAGCGAAACGTGATTGGCTGGTAGGTCTCCTTTCTTTGTGCTCTTTAGGTTCGAAGACGATGACGAGCAGCGAAAAAGGAGCGTGAGAAACAATAGGGTGCTAAATCAATTACTTTCGTCAGACTTCCTTGTTCTCAAAATGACCGCCTTGTCGATTCCCCCTTTGACTGTTCTTCGGAATGATAAATATAGTGCTCAGTGGTTGGGACAGATGAAGACGGTATCGGTACTATAGGAGACAAATCGAGCGCGGCGTTGAGGTCGGGAAAAGGTAAAGGAGAAAAATCGCGTAATAATATTATGCTTACCCTTTTTGTAAGTTGACACGGTCACTATCACGATGACCTAGTTGGAAAAGGACCTATGAAGGTATTGTTTGTTGGTGAGGGAGGGGAAAGAACAAAAGCACAAATTCAGAAGAGGAAAAACGAGAGACACACGTCGAGATCAGACGAGGGAAACGAGTGGACTGACTGGCCTGAGTAACTGAGGGAGTGTGGGAATGGGGGTTGTTTTGCTAGAAAGGCAGGTCGGGGGGTGTAGGGTCGGGAAGGGAGAAAGGGAGGAGAGAGACACGAGATGCAGAGGTGAGTTTGTGAGAAACACAGACTTCCTGATCCTGGTCAGGTTCCTGGTCAGAATGGTCAGAAGAGCCCACTTACTTGTCTGCGTAGTACTTGCGCTGGGTGATTGGCGCGATGACTGGCTGGTGACTTGTTAGTGGTTACATCCAGCGTTGTAGCGGTAATGTGGTCCTTTCAGGTTTTCTTGGACTTTCCTGGGCTTCCTGGGCAAAAAGCTGGCAGGCGTGCAGCAGTATCGGGTGGGTATATGGGTATAAAAAGAAGTGGGTAATTAATTCGATAGGCGGCGTATTCCTTGTGCTCCTTACTGAAATAAGAATGGCAAGCGAGAGGATGGGAAATTACATCGGACTAGGGGGGGTTGAGGAATTATCTAAGTAGGCAGGCAGGACCGTGTGTATTCTCGTTACACATGCACAGTGTCCATTGATATGCCTAAGAGTTGCACAATTATCTTTCTAACCCCTTCCTCTTCAATTTATGTGGCATGCGAAATAACTTTTTATTTTCTGTCCTTCTTCCCCAACCCTTTCATCATGCTTACCTCTTAAACTAAGAATTTCTCGTCAGCTTTTTTTTGTTTGCAAGTTTGGTGATTCGCCATTCTATGATGATTTGTTTTTGTTACTGGGTAGGTACGTATACACTATGCTGCGCATCATTGAGCTTCCTCAGACCTCTTAAATTCAATTGGGACCTTGCAGTAAGTGGTTTTAGCCCGTTCTTCTAGCACTTTAGTTGCCACAGCCCCCTGTAGCCTTCCCGAGAATTGCCTTCCACCAATGAATGGATCCAAATTGTATCATCATTCCCCACCAAATGTACTTGATTGGTCACTTAATCAAAGAAAGGAGTTGTACCTTTGTACTGTGCTCAAGATTTATGCATCTTCCCATCCCAAACTCTGCACAATGCTGGGTTATACGCGCATAAATGATCAGCCTAGCTTTGGTAAGTTCCCTGGATTTTCCCCAGCATATCTTCGGCGTTCCTGACGCTTAAGGTGCCGCTAACCCGCTAACCCTATAGTTATTACCTATTTCGTACAGCACGTATTACTTTACATTTAGTCAACATTATTCTACTAATGCACCACCTAACCAATTGCGTAGGTTGGTTTGTGCACAACATAAGTTTATACTCACCACAGCTAGGTGTTATGAATATACTAAGGTTATCTACGAAAATTCCTCGTCGTTTCAAACTTTTGTCTCCCCCCCCTCTTCTTCAAGGTCCCGACGCAGCTTGCCACCGATCACTATTCGTGCTCATTCCTCACCGAAGCCACATTTATTACCTACAAGATTTTACCCTAATGCGTCGCGACAAGTCTTCCATTTACCTCGCGGGTCAACGTTTAATTAATTGCAACCACGTAACTCCAATACAGATGTGAATGGCAGGTAGGTTATGATGACTTACAATATCAACCTTCTTTCGTAGTCCCGGATCTACAGATTGACATTACGCCATGACCATTTTATGCACACCGGGTCTGAGAAGATTATTAGCTCGCCAAGTTACGCCAAGCGAGACTCGAAACAAGAAACACCGGAGCAAACTGTCACAGCTGTCGATACATAATACTATGTAAGAGGCAGCACGAGAGAGACGAATTACCTCAAATACTCCAACAGAGAAGTTTACTGGTGATATAGTTACTCTCGGCACTTCCTACACTTCTTTTCGATACACTTGTACTCCCGTTACAACCCAAGTTCCCAAGGTCCAACAAATACAAATGCAACGATAAATATCAAGTTTTCAGTTGGTCGCTTATCTAGGCGGCTCAAACAACTTGGATTCTACACCCGACTCGATCGGTTTCCTTTCCTAGGTTGGATTCCAGCTCATCCTCTGCGGATAACTTGCATGATGCATGAGTGAGGCTGAGGCTTCGTACTCCGCGGCGCTCCCCGTACTTATTTTCCCTTATTATTACATATTCGTCGAGCATCTATATGAAGTCCAACACGTAATGGCTTTAATGATTCTTTGCTCTCGTGTTGCTAACTGAACCCCGGAATCTCGGGCACCCGCATATAATTGAATTTATCATCGAGCCACATCACGCTGAAAGCTTGGACTTCCTATACATATTTAGCGATGTCAAGGGCATTAACCTTAACCAAAGTCTTATATTAGCGCGCCGTTATGGCGCCTCGACATCGTCTTAAGGATCTTATATTTGCATAAGCTCATTTCCTTAATTTAATATCATTGTGAGATTATTATTAAAAGTGAATATAATCTTTAAGATTATTACATATTAAAAATAGCTTTAGTTTTTAAAATAATATTTTCTTTAATATAGCTTTTTAATTTAATATAATTTTAAATAATTATAACTTTAAAATAATTTTAATTAATTAATATATAATTATTAATTAATTAATTATTAATTTATTAGCTTTAAATATGTTTATTTATTTAAGCTATTTACGGGTAAGTTTATAAGTAAGTTTAATTATATTTATTAATTTATTATATTTATTATACTTATAATTATATTCGTACTTTTTCGTATAACCTTTATATATTAAAATAACGATAATAAGTTTAATAATTTCGTAATTTTATAACTTTTATAACGTAGTTAATAAGCTAATAAGCTAATAAATTAATAATTATAACCGTATATTTTTTAAGGTTTTTAATTTAAATTATAATAAATGTTAATATTTTTAAGTAAAAAAATAAAAAATAAAAACTTATATTATATATGTGAAAAATATGGAAAAACCTTTTACATATATACCTTATATTTTAAAATAATTTTAAAATTTAATTAAATTTTAACTTTTAATATTATTATAAATTTAATATATAACCTTATAAAACATATTTAAGTGATAATGTTTTAATAAAAACATATTAAAATATTATAATAATTTTTAAAATTATTTTCGGTTATTATTTTAACGCGTTAATGTATTTAATTAAGTATGTAAATACTTAAATATTTACTTTTTTTTAATTTATTAACGCGTCGTTATAACGTTTTAACATTATCTTAAAGATTTTATATTTATATAAGTTTATTTTTATAATTAAATATTATTATAAAATTATTATTAAAAGTAAATATAATTTTTAAAATTATTACATATTAAAAATAATTTTAATTTTTAAAATAGTGTTTTTTTTAATATAACTTTTTAATTTAATATAATTTTAAATGATTACAACTTTAAAATAATTTTAACTAATTAATAAGTTAATTAATTAAATAGTTATTAATAATTAATATTTAAGTTATTTACGAGTAAGTTTATAAGTAAGTTTACGAGTAAGTTTAATTATATTTATTTATTACATTTATTACATTTGTAATTATACTTATACCTTTTCGTATAACCTTTATATATTAAAATAATAATAATAAGTTTAGTAATTTTATAATCTTATAACTTTTATAACGTAGTTAATAAGTTAGTAAATTAATAATTATAATTATATATTTTTTAAAGTTTTTAATTTAAATCGTGATAAATGTTAATATATTTAAGTAAAAAAAAAAGTTAATATTTTTAATAAAAAATATCGCATATATAAAAAAACCTTTTATATATATACCTTATATTTTAAAATAATTTTAAAATTTAATTAAATTTTAACTTTTAATATTATTATAAATTTAATATATACTTAATAAAAATATATTTAAATGATAATGTTTTAATAAAAATATATTAAAATATTATAATAATTTTTAAGATTATTTTTAGCTATTATTTCGACGCGTTAATGTTTATTTTTATATAGTTATTATTTCATTAAGTAATAAAACTTAGCTTTTACCTTTAATAAGTACTTAGTTAAGTATAAAGCAGCCACTAACATGTTATTAATTACAACTTTTAAATAAGTTTTTTATAGTTAAAATAAAGCATTAATTCGGTTAAGATTTATCTTAGCAAGCTTAAATTAAACTTTTTAAATGATACGGGCGAAGCCCGCGTTATAACGCATAGCTTATGCTTATATACTTATAAAACATATGCTTATTGCTTAAAAAGTTTTAATTTAAATTTAAATGGTAAAAATTAAGATTAAGTAATTTATAAATATAATATTTACCATATTAAAAATATTATATTATTAATTATTATTTGCTTATAATATAAAAAATGTATAAAAAATATTATTTAAGGTTAATATTTTAATTTATTATATTATATAACTATTATATATAATATTAAAATATATCTTTTAAATGTTATAACCTTTTATAATTTTATATTTAAATAAGTTATCTTTATTTTATAATTACTTTTAATTGCTTTATAATAATAATAAGGTAAAAAATAATTAACTTAGCTTAAGATTTAATTATTAATTAATTATTTAATAGCCTTATGCTTAAAAACCTCTTTAATTTAATCTTAAAGCTTAAAAGGTTAAATAGGTTAAGTAATTTAATATCCTTTAAGGTATTAACTTAAGATTATATTTAATACTTTTTTAATTATATTTAAAAAAAACATCTTAATAAGTTTATTAAATTATTATAATATTACTTTATTTAAGTTATCATTAATGTATTATTTAATTATAACCATATTAATCTTAATTTAATATAACGTAAACTAAAGGTTAATTAGGTTAAATTAATTTAATAAATTATATTTTACTATAATAATATTATTTTTATTACTTAAATTAAATATAATAAAACTTTTATTTTATAAGTTATTTCCTTTATTATAAAAAAGAAAATAATTATATAAATATATCCTTTAAAATAATTAAGTTAAAATTAATTTAACTTCCTTACTTATTTATTTAATATTTACTTACTTTTAATTATTAATAAAATTAAAAAGATTAATTATAAGGTTAAACTTTTTAAATATATGCTTATCACATAATAAGATAATATATTATAAATTATTTTAATAAAAAATAAGTATACTTACATTATTTTAAGCTTAAAGTAAGCCATTTAAATTAAGTTTATATAATTACTTTAAATGTTAGCTTTTAATTAATAAGTGATAATTATATATATTAATAAACTTTATATAATATATTAATAAAAAAGCTTTTAAATATTATACTTAAATATTAATTATTTTTAATCTTTATTGTTAAAAAGTGTACCATAGTTTAAATATATTACTACTTTAAATAAAAAGGTTAAAAGCTTTATTTTACTTAATGTTAATTTTTACTAAAAAGATAATAAAAAGGAAAAATTAACGTTTATATAAGTTAACGTTAATTAATTAAATATTACTTATATAATATTTTCTTTTAAAAAGGATTATATAATAAAGGATTATATTAAGTTATCATTTTTGTTTAATAAGGTAAAGCATAATAATGCTTAATTAATCTTAAAGACTATTATCTTTATAAATAATAAAAAAAAGCTAATTATTATTTACCATTACTTATTATTATAAACTTTTAAGTTAAGTATATTTCATTTTAATATTAAACATATTATTTAAAAGTATAATATAAACACTTAACTTAATAATTAAAAACAATTATATAACAATTTTATTAAAAAAAACTTCCTATATTAAATTATGTTAATAACTATAACATTTAATATAAGGATAAATATTTAAAATATAGGTA